>JANLNO010000003.1:3806385-4153885 GCA_024678965.1 Bradynema listronoti
GCAAATTTGCGCGCAAATTGGCGTTTGCCTTCATTCTGTTCTTTAATTGGGTAAAGCTTTGGAACCACACTCAAAATATGTGCCTAGGAGGTTTCTTATACGACAAATTCTTTTTATGTTTATAAATCCATACAGAACAGAATGAACACATTTGCCAATAATTGCATAAATTTAAATTCGTGTACACAAATGTGTACACGTCGTCACTTATGGGTTAAAAAAGTTTATATTTTTGTAATTTCCAATAAACTTACAAAATTATTTTGTGATTTTTTGTATGAAATTTGCATGTTTTTTTATATGTTTGTGTATTTTTGTATCAGGAATTTGGTTGGAGAGTAAACGATATAAAATAATGAAAACAAACAATACATACATGTTAGACACTAGATACAAAAACGGACATGCATGCGAGCGCACAAACACCGACACGCATACAAGCGCACAAACACAAAAATATATACATAATTTTAGTGTATTATTAAATATTGTTTTATTTTGAATTTGTAACGGAAAAAATTACCGTTTTTGAGCCGCATTTTAAACTTCTATATATGTTAGAATATTTTTATATATATATATATATATATATGTTACAATTTTTTTATTTATATATGTTACAGTATTTTAATATATTTGCGAAGTTTGAAAATTAGTTTATTTTAAAAAGACGTTACGATATAATTAAACATGCGAAACCCAATACCGTATCCTCATCGGTTTGAGCCGGCTGCGCTAGTTGAACGGGCGCGTACCAGTGTATATCCAGTGGTTAAAGTACACGACGCGCTGACGGCGATCGAGCTGTCTTTGGACGCAAGTGCGTTGCAACGCGTCACGCGCGTGCATGCTGCGCGCGTGCGTGTCGGTTGGTTTATTTGTAAAATAATGAAATGATATGATAAATCAATCAATTTTCGCTCGAATGATTAATTTATTTTTTTCTGTCCAAAATTTATCAATTAATGCGGCGAAATTATTGGCATATTATTCACATTATCATTCCAATAATGCCGGAACAGCACCACATTTATATGTATGTGACAAAACAGCAAAATAATTTTGTACCGAATCCATAATTTATGAGTTAATTTTTTCAGGTGATGTTTTGGCCGAGAACATTCACGCTCAACGGCCCCATCCTTATTTTCGGGCGTCTATCAAAGATGGGTACGCTGTAATTGGTAGGAATATATGCTGGACGTACTGATACATGATATGTGAAGATCCCAAATACCATCCGACCCAATGGGCTGGTCCGGCCTCTTTTCCCAAAATTTTTGAGCTTTGCATGTTAGAAATCTGATCATATTAGAAATGTTCTGTGCCGGCCCGTATCGTTTTTGGCTGAAACAAAAAATACTAAATCCAATTAAACCAGAAGCTCAATGCATATGTAATAAGCTATAAATAAATCTATAAAAAATATTATTAAATATTTATTAATTTAGCAAACGATGGCGCTGGCCGGCGTACCGTAATCGGCACGAGTTGTTCACAAAAAGCCGCGAATAAGGTGAAAGTTGCGATGGGAATAGGCAAATGTTGTCGAATTAATACCGGCGCGCCGTTGCCGGACGGCGCAGACGCCGTCGTGCAGGTCGAGGATACCGCACTCATAGAGCATGACGTAAATACCAACTTGTACTATTTTAATTTACTACTGTAGAAAAATATATAATATCAGTTTACATGAACTACTTACTATTTCGGGTTCAAATTCAAAAATTTTAGGGACAAGAGGAACTCGTAATTAAAATTTGCAAAAAGCCAAGATTGGGACAAAATATACGGTAGTGTTTGGCATTGCATACCGTAATGTTTGTTGCTTTATAAATTTTTAAAATTTTATTCATTTAAAGTTTAATTCTTTATAGTGAAATCGGCTCGGACATGGCCGTGGGCGAGCTGCTCCTCGAGGCCGGGCAACGCGTTGGCGCCGCGGAGTTGGCGCTGTTGACGCTGAGCGAAGCAACAAGTGTGCTCGTTTACGAAAGGGCGCGTGTTGGTGTGTTGTCCACCGGCGATGAGCTCTACGACGCGTTCGACGCCACACCAACCGCGCCAACTCATCCTCTAGACGATAAGGCAGCGCCCAGTGAGCCGACGAGCGGCGACGCGACAAGTGACGCAACGACACTCAGCGACTATTCACAATGCGGCATCGTCGACACGAACCGACCCATGCTCATGGCGCTGTTCGACGCGAAGAGCTTTGCGGCCAGAGATTTGGGAATTGCCAGCGACTCGTGAGTTTCTTAAAAAGTCTCTAAAAATCGTAAATTTTTTATAAGAATTTTCTAGACTCGACGAATTGTATAATGCGATTTTGGCCGGCTTCGAGCGTTGTGATGTTCTCGTCACTTCCGGCGGAGTTTCAATGGGCGAAAAAGTGAAAAATTGATAAAGAAAATTTTTGAAATTACTGGAACCTTCTGATCCACACAGAAACATTTTATGATCGTTTGGATCTTAAAGATAATCTTAAAGTCCTCCTGGATCTTACAAATAATTTTAAAGTTTTGCTTTACCTCCCCTTAAAATATATTACTAAATTCATAATTTGCCCTTAAAGCTACTCTTTTGTCTTTGAAGATATTCTTTTAGAACTTTCTATATCCTTAACCCAATAGTTTAGGGTCTTTTCGGATTAAACACAGATACTCTAATTAACATCAAGTAACTTCCACGTTGCAGGACTACGTGAAATACGTGCTAGTGAATCGACTTGGTTTTCGGGTGCATTTCGGTCGGGTGCGTATTAAGCCCGGCCTGCCGACCACATTCGCTAGCGGTGAGTTGGCTGGCCGGCCAAAATTGGTCTTTTGTTTGCCCGGCAATCCCGTCTCCGCATTCGTCACTGCGCATTTGTTCGTCGTGCCGGCGTTGCGTCGAATTTCTGGTTTGAAACACTACACCAATGCGCGAATCAGCGTTAGAGTATACATTTATAATATAAAGCTTGAGAAGTCAGAGATAATTGTATTTTTATTTCATTAAATTTCTACGAACAGTAACTGTACAGTAGAGATACTTTGCGTCTGCCCGGCCCGTTTCGCTTTGGCCCGACCCGACCCGTTTTTGGCTGGTCCGACCTGACTCGACCCGATGGGCTGACCAGACCCGTTTGCTCACCCGTTTTTGGCTTGGCCCACTCCGAAAATTTTTTATTTCTGGCTCAACCCAAATCGGAAATTTTAAAAAAGCATATCTTTGCTGTACTGTACTCCCACCGTTACACGCGCATTATACACCATTTAATATGGTATTTCTAAAATTACAATTACAGTGCGCTCACAATATTACACTCGACGCCCGACCGGAATACCGTCGTGCATGTCTGGCGAAAAAAAAGGAAGCGCACTCGCTGCACGACGAGCATGACGACAGCCCGCCACTAGTCGAATGCGTTACTGGCGCGCAAATCTCGTCGCGCTTGTTGAGCGTACGTGCCGCAAGTCTTCTCATGGAATTACCGTCTCGCGACGACGCGCCCAACGCTATCGTCGCAGCGGGCACGCCAATTAAAGCGTTTATAATTGACGAATTGTAATTTTTTGGCATAATGTGTGATACATTTCGATCTGAATGAATAAATCAATTTTAAAGAAATTTTTTTTTATTTTTTTTGATTAATCGAAGAATTTTTTCGAGAATTTTTTTTTATGACACTGTTTATGCTAATTTCACAAAAAATGGCTCTAAAATAGCTCTAGTGAAGAATGAAGGTCACGACGGATTATCAGCGTCAGCGACGCGTTAAAACGCCAGCTGCGGACGCATCGACGTGCGCGTGTCGCTGCCGCGAAATCGCCGAACATTTGCTCGTGCACGGCGTATGGGTAGGTGCTGGAGCGTTGAATCCTTGGGCTTATTAAGCCTTCCTTTGGCCTAGTAAGCCCCAATTATTTCTCGTGTATACGATCGGGTTGTTGAAATCAAATTTGAATTGGCGCATCGAGTTCATTCTGTGTCTGATTTTGAGCTTTCCCTCTTGACGTTGAGACAAAAATAAAAATTTTTGAACTTCCTTTTTTAGATTCCGATATAACACAATTGAATTAAAATTTGGCTCAAACAATCCACTGTTTATCCACAAGAATTTAGAGTATATATTGTAATAATTTAAAGAATTTCACCGCTGAGGATGCGATTCGAATGAGAAATCAGCAAATTGGTGCAAAGACCCCTGCATGCATGCATGAGGCCCTTTTTGCTATCATTCTCATTATGGATAAGGCGCACTTGTTGGCTGCTCTATTCGAGTGAGTTTTATGCTAGGTGACTTGTTCTTTGCTTTTTATGCAGAGAATATGGAATCTTATTTTTTAGTTTTGACTTTGTAAGGCTTTAATTTCCAGGATGACTTGCTCTGTTGGCTTATCTTTTAGGATGAGTTGGTCTGGTGCCTTATTTCGAGGATAATTTGACATAGATTTTTATTAACTTGGCCGGAGAATAATTTGGCATAAATTCTTATTACCCTAATTTCGCGTGTATAAGATCGGGTGTTTTGAGTCAGATTTAAATTAGCGCCAATGAGTTTATTCTGTTTTATTGGATCTGAGCGAGTTCAAATGTTGTGCACACTTTTATAAAACTGAGACGAAGGCGGGCACAAAATTTGGACCCCAACGGATCTGATACAACAGAATGAACTCATTGGAGCCAATTTACATTTGGCTCAAAACATTTGGGCTTATACACGCAAAATTAGGGTAAGTTGGCCGGATCTTCGGATCTTTAAATATCCTCATCATTTGTTCACACTTCACATTCAAACACTTAAAATTGAACAGGCACAACATTAAGCTGATCAACTTGGACCAACACCAACGTTCTATACTCCACTTAGCGGTGACGCGTCAGGCGGTGAATTGCACACGCGAACTTCTTCAATGCACCAAGGCCAGCACGACGCAGTGGATTTTACGCAAAGACAAGCACGGCGTTACGCCGCTGCATTTGGCCGCGCGACTTGATTGCACAAAAATACTCAGGGTCAGAGTTTAAGGAAGTTAAAAACTTAAGCCCAGCTCATCGGGCGAGGCCGGGCCAGCCCGGAACATCTTAAATATAATACCATTTTAGCTATTTCTGAACGAGTTGTCCAGCGCCGGCTGTGACATTTTTGCGGAGGTGCGCGACAAAAGCGCGCGCTCACCGCTGCACTATGCGGCCGCAGCCGGCGCGCTAGGCGCCTGTGAGCTATTGATCGCCGGCGACTGGTGTCCGCTCGACCAGCGCGACAACTACGCGCAGACGCCGCTAATGTATGCGGTAGGATGCGGCTCGCACGGTTAGTTAATTGGATTGAGTACAGGCGATTATGTAAGCCCAAAATACAGTAAAAGTAAAGATTTAAAATAATTTTGAATTCAAAAATGATTTTTTTTGAAAAAATGGCAAAAATTAACTCAAAAATTAAAAAATTAACCAAATTTCTATAAATAATTATACGGTAAATCCAAAAATTATCGTTTCAACAATATTTGAATTTCTTTTAAAAAATAGTAAAAGGTTGGTGCGGCCTGGATCATTGCCCAATCTTCTATCCGACTATGCCATGGTATCTTTGTCACCGACGGATCGGCGAGGCAAGCCAACAATTAGTGTTTCGCACACCGACGTAATTCGTTGTGTCATGTGGAATCCAGTTGTGCTCCATCACAATAATCTCTCAGTTAGCTGTGGGACGTAAAGAACTTCCGAAGAGAAACACCCGGAGACCACTGGGAAATGATGCTCAGAGGGTTTAGTAAACCACAAACACTGGCATTGGCTTAACTCAAGCTGAAGCTAAGTTAAACCGGAATCGAAATCATGCAATCAGTGAACACGAGAAGATTGATTGATTCTTGGAAATGAGATTCAATTTTTCGCCGACTTGCATTGGCCGAAAAGCGGCGATGGGCTTCGACAATCGGTCAGACACTCTAATGATATTTCTCCATTTTTTAGGACTAAATGTTTCGTCACTTTAATGATATTTTCATCATAATTTTTATAGCATTTTTGCCCAATATTTCTGCCATTCTTGGCTCATTTTTGCCATTTTTGGTGCCCTATTAGTCTACATGAATCCTAATATTTTACCCGACTATTTCTAAGCCATTTAAGTTCTTATATTTAGCTAGCGAAGTGGTGAGTTTATTGGCGCGCAAAAAAATTATTTCGATTACGACGCGGAACAAGCGCGGCATGACAGCACTCCACTTGGCCGTTTTGGCCGATAATATCAAAGCGTTGAAAATCTTCTTTAGCGAGCCTCAAATTGGACCTACGGTAAGGCAATAAATGATTTGAGCAACTATAGTAACTAAGCAATAATTAATAAACTAAATACTGTAATCGCTACGTACAGTAATTAATCAATGGAATATTGTATAGGTGTTCGACAACGTGCAGCGCACGCCGCTGCACTACGCGGCGCTGTTCGGCCGAACGGAGGCGGCCGGCCTGTTGTTGGCCGCCGGCGCGACCAACGAGATACGCGATCAGCACAACGTCACCGCTGCGCACTATGCCGCGCAGGCCAATCATTTTTGCACGTTTCGCACAATTCTCAAAACTGCTAGCGTAATAATCGTTAATTTCACAATTACAATAGCAAGTAATTGCAGTAGAAGTTAGTGATTTGGACCTCTTAACTTTATTTAAAGGACGTGGTGGACAACGAGAATCGAACCTGCTTTATGTGGGCTGTCATAGCACAAAGCGAAGAAACCGTTTCTGCTATGCTGCGCGACGCCGGCTTTTACGTCGACCGCGCTCATCGCGACCGCTACAAGTACAGCGCGTTGCATTTGGCCGCGCTCGGCGGCAACAAAAACATTTGCCGAATGCTCGTGGATGCTCTCTTTGACATTCGTGTATGTTGTATACATCAGAATTTTAAACTTCTTTTATTATATTTAATTTAATGTTTAGTGATTCATATTTATACAAATTATACTAATGGGATGGTATAGAGTTCAAATAACTAAGAATTGAAATCCAACACATCCGTTAGATGCACTTTTGACATTTGCTTTTTGGACTCTAATTATAATTCTCAAAAATATACACAAAAAAATAAAAAATATATCTACAAACTTTAAGGATCGGGACACTTTCGAGGCGACGCCCGAGCATTTAGCGGCTAGCGAGGGCCATTTGGATGCTTTGACAATCTTCGCATTTCAGCGTGGTGGCGTCCAACTTCCGGAATTGGACGTCAAACGGCGGTTGGGTTTAAAACTTAATTGATTTTGGCTAACTAAGATTGAATTTGATTGATTTCGAAAGAATATGATGGATTTTGGCTTAATTAAGTTCAAGTAAATAGATGGTTGTTGCGACTTATACACAAAACCTTAAAATAATTCCGATGTATTTTTTAGATCGCCATTCTTCTACGCGTGTCTGGCGGGACAGGCACATGCGGTACGCCGAATGCTTGAAGAGCAGCGCAGTAATATCGACTCGCGCCATGTGGATCGCGAGGGTTTCACTGCGCTTCACTGCGCGGTCTTGGCCGGCTCGCTGCAGTGTGTCGAGTTGTTGGTTAAGGTACTTTTGAATTGGGTTTATTTTTTGCACTAAAATATAAATATCTTAGGGAAGAAGTGGCCTAGTGGAATTGTTCAATAAGTTTCATTTTGCTAGAGACGAAGTTTGGTTTCGTCTCGACCCCAGCTAAATGTCCACCATACTTGGATGGACAATTTGTATCAAATTGCACAGTACGAAGTGATATACTGCGGTGCTAACTAAAACCAGGCCCGAGCGGTCGAGACTTCAATGGCCAAATGGCCCTCATCCAAACCCTCGAAATGATTAGTTCCAAGATGATTTTTAACAGGAGAGAATTGATCTGGAGCCTTCACTCATCCCATATAAATGTCCTCCTGGTTCCTTCATTTAAAGAGTCTTAATCAAAAATGAAATTTGTTTTTAATGTGGATCCTATTATATCTTGGCCCCACAATCAATCAATCAATTATAATAATTCCTCTAGAACAATTTCAACGTATTCGCCGAAGACAATGAAAAGCGTACGCCGGCCAAATTGGCGCGTGAAATCGGCAAAAATGATATTGCCGATTATTTGATTACTGTGGTTATGAATAGCGCGCCAGTCGGCGCTGCGTCCTTCTCCATAGTAACCGCATCATCATTATCATCATCGCCGACACCTAAAACGATAACACATGACGAGAAATTTTAGTGATAAAAAAATTCATTTTAGAGTCATAATTTTATAAAACAAAAAAAAGTTTAAATTAGCCAATGTGAATTCAAACCCAAACTGTGCGTAAAATTTATTAATTACTCGAAGTTATTTAGAAGGTAAAATAATTAAACGACTCTTTTCTCTTGAATTTAGGAGCTATTAAGATTTACATGACTTTTAAACGACTCACTGATCTGGAGTCATTTAAGAAGTTGGAATCGTTTAAAAGAGTCAAGTTTCAGCAATGTTTATAAACCACTGTAAAAATTTCAAATTTTTTATTTATATTTTAAAATTGCTCGTTTTTTTGTAAATTTCTTTATTGTTTAAACATGTCATGTTTTTTTTAAATTTTTTAAAATTCAAAATTCCCGCTTATTTATAAATGTATGTACAATAATCAATAAAAATCAATCAATCAATAAATACATTTTGCTTTTTTTAAAATTGTTAAATTGTTAAGTCGTTTTATGCACAAAAAGAAAATTGCCCCAAGCTACAGTACCCGCACAAGGGAAAAAATACGATACTGGGAATTACCGTAGCTTTTGATGCTATAATTAATATATTTACAATATATATATATATGTTACGGCCAATATTAGAAATCGGCCATTTCTAGAAATGGCCGGCCAAAACTAGAAATGGCCGGCCAAAACTAGAAATGGCCGGCCAAAACTAGAAATGGCCGGCCAAAATAATTATGGCCGGCCAAAACTGAAACTGTAATAATAAATGACTGTAATAATAAATGATTGTGAATTAGCGTATTAGCGAAAAATAGACAGCAAATCATTTATTATTACAGTTTTCATTGTTACAGTTTATTATTACAGTTATTATTACAGTTTTTTGTCTTTGAAAAGATTTTTTTTTTATATCATAATTATTTTGGCCGGCCATTTCTAGTTTTGGCCGGCCATTTCTAGAAATGGCCGCGATGCCGGCCAATACTAGAAATCGGCCATTTCTAGTTTTGGCCGGCCATTTCTAGAAATGGCCGATTTCTAGTATTGGCCGCAACATATATATATATATATATATATATATATATATATATATATATATATATATATATATATATATATATATATATATATATATATATATATATATATATATATATATATATATATATATATATATATATATATATATATATATATATATATATATATATATATATATATATATATATATATATATATATATATATATATATATATATATATATATATATATATATATATATATATATATATATATATATATATATATATATATATATATATATATATATATATATATATATATATATATATATATATATATATATATATATATATATATATATATATATATATATATGTTGCGGCTGAAGTTCACAATTAGCCGACTCGCGTAGCCGAACTATGCTTATTTTAGCCGAAGTATGCCAAAGTGACTACCTGAACTTTACAATTCTTCAACAAAATTTGTTAATTTACATTTAATGTTAATTTTACAAACATTATGATTGTGTTTGTTTTTAATTTAAATGTTAAAATCATTATATTTTGATAAATAAAGATAATAAAAAAATCATTATATTTTTATATGAAGTTCGAATTCTATCGAAATTCTTTGACTTATGAATAACGAAATTGGATCATACGCTAACGCATGGATCTAATAAGCATTTTCATTAAGAAAAGCAAGTGTTTGATTTGAATTATTCGGAATTCTTTACAAATGTCACGTCACACACAATGTTATTTGGTCATGCCGGACGAAATGTAATGTATAATACCGAGTTTCACTAGTATTATATTCAAAATATTTTTTTAAATGAGAGAACATTGCCAAACATGAATTTACTCTATGCACGGCCGTTGGATTACAACCTATTCTTAGAGCCAAATAACTTAATGCCACTCGAGGCGTCCATGCACTAACAGATTTAATTAATTTTTTGTTTAGATATTTTTTCTTAATAAATTATGAAGATTTGAGAGTTCGATACTTAATATTTTTTAATAAAAAAAAAAAAATTATAAAATATTTATGAAATTAACGTAAATAAATGTGGATATGAAAAAAATTCTCTTAAAGGTCGTAAAATTGTTTTTAGTCATTTTGGCATACTTTAACTGAAATGAGTTCGCCGGATTATACTTCGGCTGATTGTAAACTTTGGCTGCACCACATGCATGGGAAAAATTTGTACAATAAAATTAAAATAAAAGAAACAATATTTACAGTATCAAAAAATATAATAACACGTATAAGAGATTTACAACAATAGATACTGTATAATGAAAAAAGGTATGATATATTTAAAAATGTGTTTTCGTACCGTATGAAAACGGGTCAATAATTAATTTTATAATTACTGTAAATATATATACAATTATATATAATATGATAAGAATTATGATATATATGAAAGGGATAATATGAATTTTATTCAATGATACAACTTTTTCAAAATTAAATTTGCTTGATTAAATTGCAAATTAATTGCAAAGAATTAAATTAAAAATTAAATTTAAATTAAATTTTACAATAAAATTAATACAGTAATACCCGATAAATGGCGAGAAAAAAATGTTTGCTTTAATGGATACGATATGTGAATGATAAATATCGTATAGGTTGTGCTTAATTGTAAAACTTTCCAAAAAAAAGCAATTTGCTAGATGAAATCGAACCCATCAATAACTTCATTGTTTTATCAATGGGTTATTTGAAAAACCTAAAAAGTTAAATTTTTTATAGTTTTATAATTACCGTAATTTAATAATTTGTGTTTTTACCGTATTTTTTCACACAATTAAGCACAAAATGTAAGAAATTTAAATTTAAATTAATGATTTAAAGAAAAAATTAATTAATTAAATTAGTTAAATTAATTAACGAAATTAAAAATTAAATTGCAATTTGTTTCTCCCATTTTTTTCAACATTTTCTTATTTTCACGCAAAAAGTGGTAAAAAAAATACAAAATTACTAAGAACTAATAATACAGTATTTACAGTAAAATTTACAATACCTACAGTACAACTTTAATTAACACAGTAAAATTTAGTCGAATTTTGATTAATAATTACTGTAATAATGTTGTTGAATTAATTGCGGTATTTAGTGGGCATTAATTAAATATTGTAATAATTAATAATTCGCAATAAATAATAATTCGTAATACCCTAATTACGCGTGTATAAGACCGGGTGTTTTAAACCAAATTTAAATTGGCGCCAATAAGTTTATTCTGTTGTATCGGATCCGTTGGAGTCTAAATTTTGTGCCCGTCTTTGTATAGGTTTTATAAAAGTGGGCACAAAATTTGGACTCGCTTGGATCCAATACAACAGAATGAACTCATTGGCGTCAATTTAAATTTGGTTTAAAACACCCGGCCTTATACATGCGAAATTAGGGTAATTAATAATTCGTAATAATTAATAATACGATAAAATAAATTGTTATTATAATTTAAATTTTTGTCAACAATTTACAGTAATTTTTAAATACAAAATTTTTTACATAAAAATTTATACAGTAATTACATTTATACAGTAGCTAAAATATAAACAAAATAGTAATTAAAATAATTTCTTCATTTTTGTAATGAAATTTATAAATATTTAACAATATAACGAAAAAAAATTATTACGATATTTTAAAAATTACGATATTTTATATGGTAAAAAAATTTCTAAAAATATTTAATATGTAAATGGTATATACAGTGTATGCAGTATATGTGGTATTTTTCAATAATTTGCTTTGCATTACAAATACAGTAATATGTTTGTAGTTACGCTTACGATTACAGTATATACAGTTATTTATATTTAAAAAAATAACTGTAATTTCAAAAAAAAAATTTTATACAAAAATATCGATTCAAACTAGAAAAAAATTATTGTAACATTTTACAAATTTTCAAAAAATATATGATATTCTTTAAAAAATGTTCACGCTTTTTGTAATTGTTATAGTTTCATTTTCTCTTACGGTATTCTTTGACAATGTTCCGGATACGATATTTTTCTTCGTGTTATTCGAATTACTGTATCATTTATTGTTGCGTTGATTACGATATATTATTTGGTGTTGCTACTGTGTTGTTTCTGACCGGCGTCTGGCGAGAATCCGGCTACGTCCCAATGCGGCCCCGAACCGGAGCTCGCCACCCCATCGGGACTCATTTGATTGTCGACGACTACGCTTGAGGAAGGCCCAATCATCGGATCGCCTTGTAGAAGGGGACCTCTGTTCTGAAACGAGACAGAAAATAGCTTTATACTCAATTTACAGTAAATCTCTTCTCACCTGTAAATTGCTGAGGTCCTCCATGACGAGATCGTGATGAAATCCAACGTTTGGATTACCATTTCCCATAAATTGGGACTGTTGTTGTTGTTGTTGAGAGTCAACGCGACGATGCTGGACCTGAGCCGGATGCTGTTGCTGCTGAGCCTGTTGTTGATGATGAATGGGCGAGCCGCTGGTGCCGGCGATTCCTGCGCTCAGTGCGCTCGCCAGGCTTCCGGCCTGCTGGGAATGCGGTGGCCAGCCGGCGTAACCTTCCTGTTGGTGACCGCTTGTCGGGCTCAGCGGATTATTCGCAGCGCCGAAAAAGCCGCGCTGCATAAACGCGTCGGAGGCGCCGCTCCCGCCACCTCCGCCGCCAGATCCCTGCATGAGCATTCCGCCGGCGTTGGCGGAGCTTTCGATTTGTGTGGGCGAATTTTGATGGTGGCCGCCGGCAAAGTTGGCTGGACTCGTGATTTGCATCTCTTGTAGCTGGGACATAAATCCGCCTGAGGCCTAAAGTTAAAAGCCATTTATTAGTCAAACTAAAAGACTTGGAATTGGGTTCAAAAATTGCTCTATAAAGAGGTTGTATTTAAGAAGAAATTTCAAAGCAAAATGCTTATAATACCATTAGAACGTATTGGCATATAAAGAATCCAAAGTTAACTAAAAGTCCAAATAGAGTCCTAAACTGCTAAAAAAAATTTGTTCAAAAAAAGCTTAAAGTCGATAAGAAAACCTATCAACAACGAGCCCGAATCCATATGAGAAATCTGTTCTAGAAAAGCCCAAACCAGCTCCTAAAAAGAATGCCTAAAACTCTTTGAAGAGATTGAGGTTAAGTGGAGCTTAAATTCTAATAAAATAAGAATTAAGTTTAATGAATACTTACCAATGAGCTGCTCGGGATCTGCGAAGGCGAAAGCGTTCCCGTGGCATCATCAGAGGGCTCTTGTTTAATGGGACGGCCGTTAAACACACCATTCGCACTCAACGCCAGATTCAACGGCGGCAAATTGCACGGCGGTACGTTCATTCCGTGCTGCTCCAGGTGTTGTTCGAGTTCCTAGAAGAATACCAGCTTAAATTCTAGACCCAAGAGTTAAGAATGGTAAAGTAAGCATATGATTAAGCTGTTTCAGTTAATATGTATATATGACTAAATAGACCTTGACTCGCTGTTCGTACCGACGCGAAAGGTCCTCGAGGCGCATCTGCTGCTGTTGTTGGCGGATCATAATCTCGCGGTCGCGCTGCAGCTGGCGAATATAGTCACACGAGGCCTTGAGAATCGTGCCCTTGTTCAGCTTCATCTCTCTAGAAAACCTAGGAATTTTTGGCGAGACTTTTTTGGATGCTAAACGAATTCCATTTTCGACTGGTTCTATTGTGTACCGTAATATAATGTCTCCTATATGTATCAAACTACATCCTTAAGTCCCACTTAAGTGTTTTGAAAAAAAACTCACTCAGCGGTGCTTTTCGGCAGCATTAGGCCCAGTTCTTTAATACGGTCATTAATATTATAACGACGTCTTCGTTCAACTAAACAAAATACACATTCAAATAGATCAAGACACCTTGAAAAATTTTTGAACGCCTTTGCTGGTTATACGTCCATAATTCAATATAAAAAATCTCTCTTACTCATGTTATGAATATCCTTCTTTCTGCGGTCGCGGAAAAAGTCGACCTCGGTGTGGCCTCCGCTGCCGGCGACGCCTGCGGTTACGGTAGTTTTGGGCGTACCGCCGGAGGTTGTGCCGCGCCGCACGAACGCCTCCATATCGAAGCTCGATGTCGGTGCGCTCGACGACACAACTTGCCTATAAATTAGAGAATCAAATACTCTGTAGATAGAGCTCAAAGCCATTGAATTATTAAGTACATATTAGAGATTGTCTTGTCCTAACCCGACCCAATAGACTAGCTTTGCATGACCCGGCTAGAAATTTTTGAGAATGTCTGGTAAAAGTCTGGTCATATTATAGACGTTCAAGGGTCCCCCATTTTGGTTCGATTCGTTTTTGACTGACTTTGCCCGGAAATTTTTTATGATCGGTCCAAATTGAAAATTGCCGATCCGACACATCTCTTGTACAAATGTAGCTAAATACCGTACTTAAATGATTCGTTCTGCTCAATAGGACTGTGAAAATTGCCCATCACGCATCCGCCATATTCCGCGCCAAGTGGTGAGGCACTTCTCAGTGAGGTATTGCCTTAAAAACGTATAATTAAAGCATTTTTTAAAAGCATTTTTGTATGGTTCTAAGCCACCATACCCGAAGATCCACCGTGACTGTGAATGATCCTATCGGCCGACGAGGACTCGGAATGCGAATTGGCCGGTTGTGCATGTGCGCCGGCGGCGGCGTGCGCCTGCTGAAGCGCCGCGCTTGCAGCATTCGCCGTGTTACCTGTCGCCGAAGTAAGTGTGATGAGATTATCAGCGCACGAAAAACTTCCTGCCAGCTTAAGAAATGACAATATATAATAATTTATAATGACAATATAATTTATAATGAGAGGAGCTTAAAAATAGACATGATGATAGCTACCGTTTTCGTGGGATACTGTGAGGCCTGTGGCGGATTACGATACTGACGCAGCTGGTACAGTTGTTCGTCCTCCAGCGAGAGGATCTCATCAATTATGTAATCGTCCAGCTGAATGAAATTTGTTTAAAAAAATTATGATTTTGTTAATCTATTCATTATTATTAGTTCTATCAAACTGTACGTCGTAATTTTATCTCTAATTTTAACTATAATTTTTGTCCTCATTGTAACTTCATAAACTATTCATTTTTAGCGTTTCCAAAAAAAAACAACTGTAACTTTATAACCGGTTCAAAACTTTCGTATTCAAAGAAATCTGTTGACAACTGCATAAATAAATTTTTTAAAGTCTTTCCAACTTGAACTTTCCATTAAAGGCTAAATATCGGAGATGTTTCGGGCTAAGCCGGGCCCCAAATATCACTATCAAATATTGTATGTAAGTACCTCTTGATGACTATAGTCAACGCTGTCGCGGGACGTGTTATTATTGTGTTGACGGTTACGGTTGTTTCGATCGTAATCGCCATCATACGATGGCGATCGAACGAATTGTTGTTGTTGTTGGTTTTGTTGTTGATGGTTTTGTTGTTGTTGATTTTGCTGTTGCTGTAAATGTTGTTGTTGTTGTCGTTGTTGTTGTTGTTGTTGTTGGTGGTGGTGGTGGTGGTTGTGTTGTTGTTGTTGTTGTTGTTGTTGTTGTTGTTGTTGTTGTTGCTGCTGTAAATTGTTGTTGTTGTTATTGGCGAAAACGTTCTGAAAAAAATAATTCATTTCGTAAATTGAGCATAAAAATTTTACAAAATTATCAATCGATCAATCAATTTAGAAAAAAGAAAAAAAAATGAATAATACGATAGATAATGAGAAAAAGTAGGAAAATGATCATTTCTTCTCATTCTCGATGCCTTATTATTTGTATTATCATTATCAATATCTTTATCATTCCTTCTCCTCAAATATTTTATCAGCCATTTTTTGCTGCTTTTTTTCTGGTTATTAGCAATACAATTATTTTTTTATCATCATCATTATCGATATTAAATTATCATTAGCAATTAATTATTTTTTAAATTGTCTATTGTTTCCTATTTTTATCAGTCCTGTTTTTTCTCTGATTACATGTGATGATTATTCATATCATTTACATTATCAGTTATGTATTCATAGTCATGTATATCAGTCTAACATTCATTCTATCAGTCTGCTATCATTATCAATCTATCATTCAATATTTACGTTCATATTCCTATCAGTCTATTATTGCCTTTATTAATATGTTATTTATATCATTAACAATCTATCATTATCTCTATTAGTTTGCTATTTTTTTATCATTATCAATACATCTCTCTTTCCCTTAAAAAATAAAATTAATCATTCGCTTTTTGAAGCAATTAAAAATTAAAACTTTTTTTTCTTAAAATGAGAAATTTTCGGTGCCATTTATCAAACAAAAAGAATGAGAAAAAATAATTTGAAAAATTTGTTTTAAAAAAATTGAGAAAAATTTAGGGAAATTTTTTTAAAAATGTGAAAAAGAATCATTTCAAATTTAAAAATATTTTTTAGCTTATCGATTTTTAAAAAATTTAAAGGAAATTAATGGAATACGGTCAAGAATCCATTGAATGAGGCATTGTAAAGAATTCCTGACTGGAGCCGGAACATCGATATTTTATATATTAAGGTTTAGGCTTCTACCAACATTATTGTTGAATTTCGAAGTGCCAGTAGGTCCTGACGACGTCAAGATTCGTTGTTGACCTGGTGTCATATAACTGTGGAATCCGCAAGGACTGCTAGCGGAAATGCCCGAGTCCGCGCTGCCGACAAATGCTTGCTGCGATTGTGCTTCTGAGTGTTCGCGCAACTGTTGTTGCGCGTCCCGGAGAGCAGCCAACGATTGGGGCTTTTGTGGCGTCACAATTCGATAGGACCGTTGGCGGTGGGCCATTGAGCGTTTCGTCGCGGTCGGCTTACCGCCCACGCCACCAGCGGAATGCGCAACCGCGTAAATCGTATGCGTCAGGGGACTATAACTGCGCGTCGGCAGCGGCACCGTGCCGATTGCGTCTGCGCCATTAAGGCTACTGTAACGGGTGCGCGAGCAACCTGCTTTTGGACGTGCATCGGTGACGCGCAAAATTGCACCCACCGACGGCGGGCTCATCAACATTTGAGACATGGATCTGGGCCGTTTACCCTCTACAAAATAGCCACCGTAGTCGTCGTCGGGATCGGCTAATGTGGAGCTAATAAATTCACAATTCATATTGTACGCGTCGTCAGATCGATCAATGCGAATGTTGGCAATGTCCTCGTCCTCATTAAAGTCCTTGAAACCCTGCTGACCTGAATACTTGCCAATACAGCTCCTTGAGCCGCCGGTCGCCATTTGTTCCTCGTCTAAAAAGTCCACACCCAACTCGTTGTCCATTCCTCCGCGGTCAAAATCGCGTGCCATCATTGAAGTGAGGCCATTTGTCATGTCAATGCTATCGTAATCTCCACCAAAGCCACCGTAATACTCGCCGCTATCGTATACAGTGGAAGGCGGCGCGGCAATGTCAATTGGCGCGGAAAATAACCGACGTCTTGTCGGAGTTTCTTCAAATGTCATAATCTTAAGGATCCAATTAAGAGCAATTTTAATTTTTTTTTATCTTTTTTTTGTTTACCACTTTTATCAGGGTCTTTTGCCCATTTATTATTTAGGACCTTTACCCTCGTCTACGTATGGCCTTTTGTCTTCTTTTATAAGAGATCTTTTGTCCGCTTTTACTTATCTGTCAATTCGCTCCTATTGTTGACAAAATCGAAATTATTACAAATATTTAGCTTAAGCTTAAGCTTGATAGCTTTTAAATAGAATTAGAAAAAAATTCTTAATTAATTTCGTTGATTTAAACCTTAAATAAAAATTTAAAAAATTAATAAAAATTTAAAAAAAACAAATTTTAAAAAATTTAAAATTAATTTTTTAATTAAAAAATTTAAATTTTTCATAAAATAAATTTAAAAAAATAGTAAAACATTTTATACAGTAAATATTACGTTAGCATTAACTGTAACAAAGCAAATTCCATAGTTATAAATATAGAATGCAGTTATGAATATAAATATAGTATGAATCTGTATTGACCCAAGTCAAATTGAAAAATGCAGAAAAAAATGTGCAGCAATTATCAGAAAAATTCGCCAAATGTCACTTTTTATCTGTTTGTTTGGACGCCCAAAAACATGCAAAAAAAACAAACAAAAAAATGCCAAAAACTTGTTTTTTCTGGTGTTTTGACATTTTTCGGGCTCATAGCATTTTCAATTAAAATTATTTACGTTTTATTTCTCATTAAAATTTTTCATTTTTTTTCTCAATTTACCGACCGAAATTTGGCCAAAAAATGCCAAAATATTCATTAACGAGCAACATGTTTTTGCCAGTTTAATTGAGAGACTAATCGCCAGAAAAATAATATTTTTTGGTTTAGTGTTTTTAGGTTATTACGATAAAAAAAAGAAGAAACTTGATTACGCGCGAGTGAATACGGTAACCAAATGAGAGTTTGTTTTTGTAAGGTACGAAAGAAAATTTGAGAAATTTTCAAAACATATTTTTCATGTTTTTAAGGCTTAACTTTCGAATTAAAAGTAATTAGAGACGAGTCCGAAATGAAACATTTTTCAATTTTTGTTTTGTTTTGGCAATTTCGTTATAATGTGAAAATAATGGAAATTATATGTAAATAAGTACCGAAAATAAACATAGTAAAAAAAGAGGGTGAAAACATTTTGGTAAACATCGCAGAAAAATGAAATTTAAACCCTAAAAAATGTGAGTTTAAAGTGCGAAAAGATGACAGAGAAAGGAAGAAAGATGGAATGAAAGAGTGAAAAAAGGAAAGGAAGAAATAGAGAAATGGCAAAGAAAAAAAGAGATGGAAAGAGAGAAAAGAATAGAATGAAAGAGGGGAAAGAAAAAGAGATAAAGAGAGAGAGAGAAATAATAGAAAATAAAATGAAAAGAGAATTATTTATTATAATACTTACGTTAAAACGCTGCAAAACCCAATATCTAAATAATAAATAAAGTAACTCAAACACTTTAAAGTAACTAAATTAAGCACTTAAAATAATTGAAGCAGCTATTTACAATTATTGGATCAACTTGAAATGTTTCGTTTTTCAAAGAAAAATTGAAAAATAAAATTTTTGAGACATTTCAAATTTTTGAGACATTTCAAAGCGCCAAGAAAAAAAAGTCAAAGAAAGAAAAATGCTACACATTTTAAAGCAAAAATGCTATATTATTATTTGCTTAGAAAAATGTGTTTAAAAGAAATACCTATTCGAAATAGTCTGCTAAAAGTGCGATAAAAATGAGAAAAAAAAATTAAAAAAATGCAACGTGTAAGAAACAATGCGTTGCGGTTGACGCATCCTTCCACCGCATTTTTTTTTCATCTATATTTTTTCCTAGCATTTTTTGCGACCACACACAAATGCGCTTTTAAAAAAAGCTTCTATTTTAAGCTTAAGCTTAAGATTAAAGTTCTTCGCTTTCAGTTATTTCTTCCAGTTGGTTTTCAGTTAATTAAATTGATACAAATTGGATAGTTAGCGAATAAATTTTAGGAGCTTCGAAATAAATGTTTTGAATGGCTTTCATATCAAATCTACATACTTAAAGTATGTAGATTCAAATCTACATACTTAAACTTAAAGTATGTAGATTTGAAAAAATTAATAGCCTTTATTGTTGACATGACAATCAATTGTAATAATCTTAGAAAAAATCCTAATAATAATCCCAGAAAATCCAATAATAAATAATATCCAAAGATTGGTGCAAGGGCGTTGGATATATTGGCCAAAAAAATAGACAATATGGCCAAAACATGTTGCTCCATATAAAATGCGCATAATATCAATATGCATATCTGGGCTGCAACGAAAATAATTTCCATTTACCGAATCGAAATTCGAAAAAGCTTTAAAGAAATTTCAAAAAATATCAAAAATTTTATCACATTTTCGAATGATGAAAAAATTGAGCCAATATATAAATTGATAATTTATAATTGATAATAAAAAATTATATTTATTTATTTTTTCCCAAATATTTCATCAAAATCGACCGCTTTGTTTGCTTAATAATTATCATTAACAATTTCAATCATTATTCATCTCAATCCTCAATTGTTATCGTCGCACATTGCACTTTTTTTCTGTATTTTCCCCTTTTTTTATCATTTTAATCGATTGGAGCAGTGCAAAATGAAAATGTGAAAAAAACTAAAAAAATAAAGAAAAAATGATAAAATAAAAATTAAAAAAAAAAATTCTTTATAGAATTTTACAATGTATTAAAATACATAAAAAAAAGTCATATATAGTATAGTAAATGAACGAACGTATAAAATGATGCGATAGAAAAATGAGTTGATGAAAAAAAAGTGAAAATATTGATTGATAATAAATGAAAAATAATATCACCATAAACAAAATGCAGACAAATTAAAGTGAAAAAGATTTTCGATCAATGTACGATAATTTTTTTATTTTCAATTCAGAAATCTGAAATAGCTTTTTGTTGTTTTCACGACGTTTATTTTTATAAATTTTTTCTATCGTATAAAAGTGTACACATCGTAAATTTAAAAAAGTAAACACACAGAATGCGACGCAGAAAATACGTAAAAAATACACGAAAATAGATGCAAATGAAACACATAAATACATGTGTGTGAAATGCGCAGAGAAAAATACAGAGCTAGCTACATAGAGAGTAATATATACAGAACTAGAAACAGACAGAATAATACTGATAACTCACAGTCAGAAAAATTGATAGAAAGAGAGAGAGACAGATACAAATAAACAAATAGACAGACAGACAGACAAACAGACAGATAAACTGATAGAAAGACACAGACAGACAGAAGATAGACAGTAAACACATAAATACAGAAACAAATACAATAAACAATTATATAACACAACGGCGAACAGGCAATTATACAAAAGTCCAATACACACAGATCCAAATACATTAGAGATACACATTTAAATACGCCTCATACATCCACACACATACAGATGTACAAACATACTGACGTCAAACAAAAAAATACATAAAAAATTTGAAAAATTAAGGAAATTCGTCAAGATAAATGGAAAAAATTTTGTGATATTTTTTTATGATTTACAAAAAAATGATTTACAAATAAATTTAAAAATTTTGGAAAATTGAAACAAATTTTAACATAAAAAATTAAATTACGCCCAATTTGCACACTTTTTTCTCTTTCTTCTGCTTTTTTCCTGGCATTTTTCTTTTTTTTTTTAAAAAACACTTTTTTTCTGCGTTTTACTTTTTTTTAAATGATTATGCTGAAATATTATCTAAATGACTCATAACAAGTGTCGGGGAATTGCGTATCAGATTCTCCAAATAACTCCTCCAAAAAAAAGCTCTCAGGGGGGAGGCAGAGAGATTGAGTTTAGAAATTATCATAATCAATGCTGTATCTTAGTACTGAGTTGGTTCCGGCAGATGAGCAGAGCAGTATTATATTTTGCCGTTAAAAAATATTTCGTTGCTCGTCTGCCAAAAATGCCGGAGTTTACTCGGAGCTAAGTCACCGTAAAAATCATAACCTTTTCCAAGGTTTTTAGCTGATTTTTCCCGATTTCTAATTCTTTCCTTTTTCTTTATCTATGATTTCTCAAATTCTAAAATCATTTCCGGTACATCCCTGGTGTGCCTGGTGTAGTTCGTCTTCGCATTCATTTCGTTGCAAAGGAATGTTAGAGTTTCGATTTTTAACTTACATATTCTTTCACTACTCTTTCTCTATGGTACTTGGAATATACTAATTTTATACTTATTGTAGCGATCCGATTAGTTATAACAGAATGAAACTGAATACTACACGAGAGAAAATACCTAATAAGCGGATTTGAACGTGATGAAAAAAGAATTTTTTTAAATCTTTTTTTAGCATATAAATTTTTTTCAGCTAATAGAAAATTTTTATGAATTAAACATCACATTTTCATCTTAGTGGATTAGTCAAAAAATAAAAATAAAAAGAAATTGTATGTGTAAGTCTATAAAAGTAAGTATACACATACACAAGTGTACAAGTATGTAAGCAAGTATAAAGTCAGAATTCCATTTCAAAAACGATAATTTTAATTAATGTGTAGAAAATGTAGAAAAAAATGTATTTCAACAAAATACACACACACAAACATCAAAATACATGTATAAATTTGAAAATTGTTTATTTAATATAACCTTTTAATTTATGAAAATTTAAAATTGGAAATTAAAAAAAAATAAGTCAAAATTTTTGAAAAATTGGGAAAAAAAATTTTTTTAGGTAAAAATTTTTGGATTTTTGGCAGACAACAAAAAATGACCAAATGAGAACAACAAAGGACGAAAATGCGACAACAGAGCATACCGAAAAGAAAAGTGGCCCATTGCGTTACAAGTTGAGCAAAAATAAAAAAATAAAATACCCAAGCAATAACAATAAAATAAGAAGAATAACAAAAAGTATCGTAAGAAGATAAGAAAACTTTCCCAAAAAAAATTTGAAGAAAAATTTCGCCATATTTCTTCTTTCATCATCATTTTTCATTTCTTTCTTTCGTTTCTCTCTTTCATCCCATTTTTCTTTCACTCTTTCATTTTCACATTTTTCTCACAAGTCATTCCTTTTTTATCAAATACAAATAATTTTATTTATGTATTTTTTCATATTTTTATCTTATTACAATGCTTATATGTTCTTATCTATTATTTTTTAAAAGTTCCTGTATTTATAGGTTCTCTGAATACTTCTTTCAAAGTATTCTCGTGTTTCTAGATTCTCTCAATATTCAAATCTGTCCCTATGTTTTCATCACAAATTCAATGTTTCAATGTTTCCACGTATCTTTCCATCTTTTCAACCCCTTTTTCCTCCAATTTTTCTTCAATTTCAATTTTTATGGGAAAAACGTTTTGCAATGTTTATCACACTAAAGTCTTTTTCACTTAAATTTTTTGGTCTTAGTAAAATAAAAATGCGAATTTTTGAAGAAAAATGAAAAAAAAAATTTTTTTCAATTTGATTGATCAAATTTTTACTATTAAATTTTTTTAAATTGAATTTTGAATTTTACAATTTTTTCTGTTAAAAAAAAGTAGCAAAAAATATTAAAATTTAACTTGTAGTGCATTAGAAATTGAATACATAAAATGGCAAATGGCATATCGATAAGAAAATTCTTTAATTTGAGAAGAATTTTAAAGGTTGAATGGAATCGTACGGCCAACTTTAATTAACTTGATAGGTATTATGGCTAGAAGCAGAGGGGGAGGGAGGAGGAAGAAAAAAAACAAATGAGGAAAGAGAAGGATGAGGCGAGTGGAGACAGGGAGAGGAAGAAGAGGAAGACATGCTTTGGATCAACTTTTAAATTGAATCTAGCTAGGTTTTGCATTAACCTTTTTGGCATTTTTGGTTGGAGGATTTTTTTGGTTTTTGGAGTAGGGGAAGGGAGGAGGAGATGGGGGCGGGAAGCAAGAGGTCGCGAAGAGGAAAGAAATCCGAATCTGGATCAATTCAAAACCGATAATAATATTGGCACCAAAAAATTTTATGAGCCAAAAAGCGCTAGTATATTTGCTTAAAAAAATAAAAAACGAAAAATGTGAAAACACGAAAAAAATGATGGAAAGTAAAAGTCGAAAAAGCAAAGATAAAAGTGGAAAAAAAGCGCAAAATCGGTAAACAAACCAACTGACGACTAAAAACAACAATAAGTTAAATATAACAGTAATAAACCGATAGATACGTATTTTCAAGCAGTGTTTCTAAAATTAAAAAATTTTTAACTAAAAATCTAACTTAAGTTAAATTCATTTAATTGAACCAAAGTTAAAATCAATATTAAGTACTTAAGAAAATTAAATGCAAATTTTAATTTTACAAAAATTAAATCAAAAATCATCATTAATATCATCATTAACATCATCATCAACATCATCAGCATCATTAATATTATTATTATTATTATTAATTCGATTTACATATATTTTTAGTATTGATTTTTAAAAAGTGAATAAAGAAAAATAAAACAAATTGCACTGACTGTCATTTTTCTATACGTTTTTTTCGCGCATTTGTTAGGAATGAGAAAATTTAATTTAATATTTATAACATTTTCATTAATTTTTTTGCAATTGATTTGCCAACAATTTGACACTAGCACGACAACGAATTATCGTTTAAAAATGAAAAATTACGATTTTTAGACGTGAATTTTAAGTTAAGCATATTCATATGAACTATATGTAGTGGCGTAACTATTTTATATCGTATTCAGTTTTTTCGAAATTAAAAGTACTGTTAATTTTGTAAAAATTTTACTGCATATGAAAGAATTCGAAAAAGTTTTAATCAAAAAAAAAATGCATTTTATTTCATGTAAACAAAAAAACATCAATACATAAAAAAAGAAAAGTGCGTGGAAACGCAAAAAGCGAGAAGAATAAAAAATGTATTTTCTTGCATTTTCTTTGTTATTGTTTAATAACATTTAGTGCATTAAAATTGATTTTTGCGTGTTTTACGTGTTTATATATAGCTAACGCAAAAATGTATTACATACATGTAAAGTTTAAGTTAAAACGCACACATACATATACACGATTAAAAATTTAAATTAGATAAATTGAAATAACTAAATTTACGCAAATTCAAAAATCCTAAACAAAAAGTTGTTTAATGCACGTAGAGTAAAAAAATAAATAAAAAATTGAAAATAAGGCTATAATTTTTTTCTCAATATTCGTACAAAACAAATGTTCCAAAATAAAACGTATTCCAAGAATAGACACAATAAATAAATAAAATGTGATAATGATAAAAAGCATTGAGCGTAGAGAAAAATTGAGCAAAATGCTCGATGAGTCCCCAAATATGCGGAACTGTAGCGATACAGACAGAAATACATACACATATAGACATGCACACATAAAAACACAAAAGTTTGTTGCGTTCTTATTTCAACGTAAAAGCGTGGTTTTTATACGTATGTGTATCAAAAAATGTAGCTATTTTTTCGTAAAAAAAATATATATATATATATATATATATATATATATATATATATATATATATATATATATATATATATATATATATATATATATATATATATATATATATATATATATATATATATATATATATATATATATATATATATATATATATATATATATATATATATATATATATATATATATATATATATATATATATATATATATATATATATATATATATATATATATATATATATATATATATATATATATATATATATATATATATATATATATATATATATATATATATATATCTGCCATGAGTTTGCGGAGTTAACTCAGAGCCAAAGTTACCGTCCTGCTAGCACATAATAAAATAATGCTAAATTGGTATTATATTCAAGCAATTATTAATTATCAGAATATACCATAATATGCCCTTCTGATGATAGTAATAATAACCAAAAAATAATAACATTTCCCGCAATATTACTTTCATTCGTTGGAATTATCGTAACAATAATCGGTCCCAAAAACATTAGCGCTAACAAAAAATGCCAAAAAATACCACAAAAGGAAAAAGTGCCAAACAACGACAAATCCCCCGCGGATACGGATAAAAGGAGAAAAAAGAAGAAAAAGAATAAATTGGCAGAGTTACATTTTGCCCTTATTTTTTATGTATTTTGTGTGTATTTATTTCTTCACATAAATTTTTCCCTAACACAATTTTCACTTTCTATTTTTTGTCATTTTCTTTTTCTTTTGCACATTTCTTTCTCTATTTTCTTTATGTTCATTGTTAATTTTAATTTTCTCTAATTTTTTTTTTCTTCCTCATTAATCTCTCTTCATTCCCTTTTCACTCAAAAATTTTTTCTTTCCATTCCATTTCTATGCGTTTTATAATATTTGTGTATTTGTGCATATCGACGTGTGTATCATAATAACATCACAGGATGTATGTAATACGTTTTTGTAAATTCATTAATTATTCGTGGGGCCTGTCGAGTTTTCACTATGTAAAAGAGGAGAAATGGAGAGAAATATATGAAAAAATAAACCAGATGATTTAAAATAGAAAAAGTGAAAGAATAAAGTAAAAAAATGCGAGCAAAAGAAAAGTGCTTTTTCAAAAATTGCATTTTCGGAGTTCAAAGCTCTTTTTCGATAGCATTTTTTCTTTGTGTCGGCCGGAAAAAAATTGGAAATAAATAAATTGCCGAAACAAAAAAAAGTGTAAACATCTGACTTTGACTTTTTTTCAATATTAATTTTTTTGGAATTTGCTTTCTAAAAAAGACGTCAATAAAAATGTTGTGTATAAATGTATAAAAAGCTCATTGTTTAGGGTGCTTTTTCGTGTATTTTTGATATAATACACGTATTTTATAAAGAGGGGGGAATTGAACTCAATAGATGAGTGCAATAATTATCCGCTCGGCCAAGTTGAAAAACTAATTCCTTCTTAAAAAGAATAATTTTGAAATTATTTAAAAGTGCAATAATGAAACTAATTTTATTTGCTTTTTTTTTGTTTTTACACATTTTTAAGCTCATTAAATTTTTTTAAAAAATTACATTTTTTGATATTATTTTTGAAAAAAAAATTAATAAATTCAAACAAAAAATGTATAAAAAAGTATTGAAAAAAATTTCATAAATTGAAAAAATGCCAGAAAACAAAACGCTGAAGCATTTTTATTATACAAAGTTCATAAAAAATTTGTCGATGATGCGTTTTGTGCAGAGCTTTTTTTCTCATTTGTGCATTTTTAATGTGATTAATAATATAGTTTTTTAATAGTAATAGTAATTTTACTATTAGTTTAGATGTTAAAAGGGGATTGACTCTTAGTTCTTTTAACATCTAAACCTGAGGGGACATAAATAGGATTAGAAGCTTAACTGATTAAAATCCCAAATAGAGTTCTAATCAGAGCTGTGACTTGACTCATTAAATGGCTTGTGGTTTAGAGACATTTGTGGGCCACTCATGAGCTGTGGCTCATTTTTTTACATATGAGTCAAAATGAGCTGTATGACTCAAATGGCGCATGAATGACTCAAACAGCCCTAGTTCTAATCGAGTTTAAACTTGTTTTGTTTCTTCTGTTTTATGACGTCAGTAAACAAAAAACCAAAAACAACAACAAACAACAACAAAAGAATATTTATGATGAGAAAAAAGGCAATAATAATAATGATAATGATAATTATTATTTTCCATTTTGTTATTTCTCTCGCATCATACATCATATAATATAATTATCATTTTTATGCTAAACTTTGTTGTTTTTTTGTTGTGATGTTTGTCTGCCACGTGTTCACGTTTTCCACGTTTCCACGCATTATTTTTGTTGTTATTTTTTTATTGTTTGATTATATTTTTTCTATTTTTTTAAATTTTTTGCCACGTGACGCCAAAAAACAAAAAAAAATGGAATTTAAAAACGTGATAAAATCGAATAAAAAATGATAAAATAAAGTTGAAAATAACATTGAGAAATCAGACAATTTGAAATCAAAACAACAACATTGATATCAACGAGTGATAATGATAACGAATAAATAGTTTCATAAAATTTCCATCTTTTTTTAAATATTTCATTTTTGAGGGGAACGACGAGAGCAAATTTGTAAAGAGTAGAGCTCAAGACAAAATATGTAAGAATTCGAAAAATAGTGTTGGAACAAAACTGGATGATTAAAACGGGATGGGACAAAACAGAAAACAAAGGTTTTAGTCTTAAATTTATTTAAGTTTAGATTTTGGACGTAGACTTATGACCAACTTTGGACTTAAGCTTAGTACAACCATTCCGTTTTGTACTGTCCTATTTTGTCCCATCCCATTTTGATTCGCCCCGTTTTATAGCATCGCAGGAAAAATAGTTTTCTACAAACTTTATTAAAAATATATGAAAATATATGTACATACAGTCAAACCTCTCTAATCCGTCACTCGTCGGGACCGGAGAAAAGTGACGGATTAGCGAGGCTGACGGATTAGAGAGGTTTTGAAAAAAAGCTTTGTAGTCAAGCAACAAACTGATCAGAAAAGATGGAGTCTAGTCAAATGTCTTTATTCCGGAGCCAAACACAGATAGAAGAACTCCTGCTAACCTAGGAACTCTAGGAGTGTTGTCTGGCGCATCGTTTTCCGGCGGATCTCCTCCATCTTTTCCTCGAGTTGATCGCAAGCCTCATCACGCCGGGTTCCTCGCTGTTCTTCTCCCCCTTAACGCGCTTTGAGCTTCCTTAAGCGAGATCGTGGAGGCTTCTCGATCGGCGGCTCTTCGTTGTCGCTTCCTTCTTGCCCATCCTCACGCATGACCTCTTCAGCAATCTCCTTCTTGGCTAGATCTCCGCAAACTGGCAGATTCTGTCCACGCGCTTGCTTCAGCCACTTGAGCACCGCTTTGTCGAGCTTCGAATCTTGAGCTTGAGTCAATCTCTTGCGCTTTGCTGGAACTCCCTTCAATTGCCGCTTCGATCGAGCTTCGCGAGTTCAGGATATCATTGACTGTCGTCCTTGGAACGTCGAATTGCTTTGCCAGAGCAGACTTATTCGGGTTCTTTAGTGCCCCTTCTAGGATCTCCTTCTTCTTCCCAAGAGTAAGGTTACTTCGCTTGCGCTTTTCGCTGGACATCGCTAAAATTGATGAACTCAAGATGCCAAAAATTCCTTAAAAATGTTCAAAAAAGTGACGGATTATAGAGGGTCGGGATGACGGATTAAAACATTAATATACGCTAAATTTCGTCGGGGCCGAAGAAAAGTGACGGATTAGTGAGGGTGACGAATTAGAGGGGTGACGGATTAGAGAGGTTTGACTGTAGCTAAATTATCTGAAATTTTTAAATTTAAATATTTAAACATTTTACGGTCTCGGAAGAAAAAAAGATTTTTTAATTTTTTTAAAATTAATTTTTCAATTCGCTTTCAAAAATCATTTGGATTTTTCGAAGAATGAAATTTCTTTTTGATTTAATTAGGAAAAATATGGAAATGTTAGAAGCTAACAACTTGACACTTGAACAAGATTGAGAGTGAAATTTAAGTAAAAATTAATCAACAAAAAATTAATACAAAATAAGTAATAAGTCAACCTGAAAAAATCCGGCGTCAAAAACGGAGCCGCTTCGCTCTAAAGTGTCGTGAAAAGAGGCGGAGTCGAACGGACCTGCCATCATTATAGTTGAACCCAGCGGCGCGGACGTGCCGAACATTGCGGCGGCTGCAGCGGCGGCCGCTTGCGACGCGCCACCGCCTCCCATAGTCGTCACGTTTGCGGTTGTGGGCGTCGCGTCGTTAAGGCGCGACGCCATTTCCGCTGCTGTTGCCATTGATGTATACTGTATTTTTGTGTGTATTATGATGTTTGTTGATATGAAAAAAGTAATGAAGATATTTGTAGTTTAATTTGGCGTAATCGACAAATTATTAAATATTTGTAAAAAAGCCGAAAATCTCGAGCTGAAGAAATATTTTTGGGATCTAAAATATAATTATAATAAACTTTGGAATTTTATTTGTAAAAAAAGTATTAATTTAGCCCAATAATTTAATGAGCTTATAAGTACCATTCGATCTTAATTAATTTGTGCTTAATTTGAATCATTAAAATTTTTAAAATTAAATTATAATTTGAGTCAAATCCTTTGACATTATAATAAAATTTAAAGAAATAAAAATTAAATTAAATTGTTTCAAACTTAAGTCGAGCTTAAATTTTAACTTGCATTTTAGAAAAAATACATTTCATCAATTTTTTAATTAAAATTACGATTATTTAGATTTAAATTTAAATTTAATTTTTTTTATAACGATACAATTAAAAATTCGAAAAATACAATTTGAATTTATTGTTAAAAGTTAAGCTTAGACTTAAATTTTTATAAAAACAATCTAAAAAAAATATTAATTAAAAAATGGCAAAAATATTAAAAATTAATTTTAAAATAATTAAAGATAAATTGAAAATAATAATTATTTTTTAAAATTTTAAAATTAACATTAAATTTACCGTAATATAATTTCTGTGAAATTGCAATTAATGAAATTAAATTTAAATTAATTTACAAAAAATAATACAATTAATTCATAATTAATTTTAAATTTCTTTAAATACATAATTTTTTAAAACAATTTATGCAAAATTTTTTTAAATTTAAAAATTTTAAAAATTAAAATAAAAATTTAAATTAATTTAAAATTTTTAAAAATAATTTAATATGAAAAAATATTCAGCAAGACATATTATGTAATAAATTTTTATTTAAAAATTAAATTTAGGTTAAAGAATATTGGATTTGAAAAAAATAATCAAAAAACAACTATTGTTATAAAATAAGTAACTAATTTTATTATACTATTATACAGCTTTAGAGTACCATAAATATAAATTAGCTGTGCAATTTTAAGTAAACATGGCCGGGCCGGGCCGAAAATTGGCTCGGCCCGGCCCGGCATTTTTTAATCATAAATTTTTCAGTTTTTGCTATCAAAAATTTTAAAAAAACGTTTAATAAATACATGAATTTCGTAAACTTTTTTCATAAGCGTAAAAATTATTCCTTTTTATTCTATAATTTTCCCAAAATTTTTTTACCAAATTAAAGAATCGGACAAAATCGGGCCACTCAGCCTAGTTCCGAGCCACCCTTAATTTTAAGCGTAGTCAAATATATGCAATATTGATCAATCTTGGCCATAAAATATATAAAAATAGAATGGAAACAATGCTAATGAGAAAGAAAAATGAAAAAATTTTTCAAATTTTTTAAAAAAAAAATTGGAAAAAGTTAAAAACACAAACCAGAAAAAAGTGCTAAAATGTTTAAAAAATAGAAAAAAAGTTGTAAAAATAAAATGGCGAAAAACAGAAAGCGTTAAAAAACAAGAGAAAAAACGGCGAGAGAACGCAAATTTGATAAAAATAACGCTTAAAAAATTGCATCAAAACATTTGTTTTTTGCTATTGAAAAAAATAAAAAGAGAAAAAAACTTGAAAAAATTAAAAAATGTAAATAAATAAATTATTTAAACCAAGAGAAAGAATAAAAATCTTAATTATCAGCCAGAAACATCCGTGATGATGTTTGTTCAATTCTATCGTAACCGTGTTAGGCATACACAATGTAAAAAAAAGGTATTTGTGTTTGGTTTTTTCAAAGCAAAAAATTTAGTAAAAATGAATTTCGAACACTTGTGCATTAGGTATTCGAGTCTAAGCCCAATTTTTATTGAAGCATTTGCTTAAGCCTAAGCATATAAGTTCAACAGAAATGTAAGTGCTTTTTTTAATTAAGTTTAATGTGTCTGATCAAAAATGTAAGTGCTTTTTTTGATTAAGTTTAATGTGTCTGATCTGACAGTAGTTTGAGAAATAATGACGTGTGATTTTCTAAGTCCAATAAAAGAAATTTCTCAATTCATTACATAATATAATATTTTAAATTTAAGAAAATGCACTAAAAATAAAGAAATATGTATTGTAAAAAGTGAATAAATTCTGAATAAACTTAAAATTTTTTTTTAAATCCTAAACTTTTGAGTTTTTAAAATTACACGGCATTATGATGTATTACGATACGAAATGGCACTAAATGTTACGCTTAAAATTCTATTCATTTGGCATCTACGGTTTCGTATTGAATACTTACCAATAAATTGCTAATTACTATTGACAAAACAAAAATGTAATGGTATTTTCTAACCACTCTCTCAACTTTTCTTTCGCAATTTCGATTTACGATAATTTCTTCTTTTTATTTTCTTTTTAAACTTTACTTTTTTTAAAGTGTCTTTATAACTTTTTACGGTATTCTTTTTTTTCTCCTTTCCTTTTTGTATTTTTTAATTTTATTTTACGCTATTTTTTAGCTTCTTTCTTGATTATTCATTTTTATTATCCGTGAACTTACTGTTGCTTTGCCTAATATCTTAATTTTTTATGGTATTTTTACCTTCTTTTTTAACTTTTTTTCTTTTTTATCGTTAATTTTTTTTTTCAATTGTTAAAAATGTAACTAATAATTAAGTTAATTATTTTACATGTACAATTAGTAGATAATAGATAATAATAAATTACGATTAAATCATTTACAATATATTAAAAATAATAAATTTTACAATTAAAAAAATCAATATTAAAAAGTAATGTAAATAAAATATTTTGCCAACAAATTACAATTAATGTATGTTTCCCAACTTTTTTTAAATTTAATATGTAAAAAAGTAAAATAAATGTTAAAAATAAAATTAATTACGATAGAAAATAATTCAATATATTTTTTAATTTATGAAATTTATATTTGAAAAAATTCAATAAATTCAAAATAGAAAAATCGATTTTTAAATAAATTAAATTTTTTTTCTTATCGAAATTTTTTTTTATTTTTATATTTCCCGCCGAAATTTTGAAAATGGCGATATTTTTGGAAAAGATAAAATTTAAAAAAATGAAATAAAAAGCGATTTCTTTTTGGAAATTTGTTGATTTAACATGATTTTATTAATAAAGAATTAGAATGAGAATAAAAATAAAAATTTTTCTTAAATATTGTTCTGATATTTTAGGGAAATTAAAGTAATAAGAAAAAATAAAAAGAAAAAAATAATCAAGAAAATAAACCAAAATAATTTTTTATATAGTAAAAATAAACAAAATTGAAGTGAAAATAAATTTTTCGTGTATAACATATAAAAAATTGAAAAAATGTAAATTTAAAATTTATTGATAAAATATCTTGTCAAATGGATAAAATATTAGGAATAAAATATCGTATCAATTAAATAAAATGTTGGAAATAAGATATCAATATTGATATAATGATATTGTTTTACTACCCTGATTTTGTGTGAATAGGCCGTGACAAAGTGCTGTATCCTAAACAGAAACCTTAAAAATATGTTATTAAGAGCTCTAACTACAAATCAAAATGTACTATTAAATAAATTGCAATAATAAATAAATAAACTAATTTTAAAAAAATTATAGTGTTAATTTTGCAAAAAATTGTGAAATAATTATACATCAAACTAATTTTTAACTTGACTTTTTAAATTTATTTTTTGGGGAAGAAAATTTGTTAAAGAACATTTTTACTTCTATTTAAGTTTAAAAGAAAAGAAAAAAGTTTCTCAGACAAAATTCGAAAAAAATTCGATTTAAAAATAGAAATTTTTTAGATAAAAATGATTGACGACGCGCAAAAAATACCAAAAAAAAAAAAAAAATAGGAAAAAAATGGAAAGAGAGAAAAGAAAGAAGAAATAAAAATAAAGCTAAAAAAAAGTTGAAAACATTGGACTAAATAAGAGGATAAAGCTAGGAATATTCAGAATCGAATTGAATTAAATTTCAAATCAATTTAATAAAGGAATAAAGATTTTTTTTTGTTGAAAGAGTAGAACGGATGAAAAAGAAATAGAGAAAGAAAATGAAGAAAAGAAGCGAGGAACGAAGAGGAAAAGAGAGGTGAGAGAAAAAAATAAAAAAAAAGAATAACGAAAATATATTTGAATAAGATAATGCGAGAGAAAAGAAAAAAGAGAATAGAAAGAAGGGAAAGAAATAGAAAAGGCAAAGAGAAATGAAAAAACAGTGAGAAAACAGTGGAATTGGAATATGTAGGAAGAAGAAAGAAAGAGAAAGAAAAAAAAGTGAAAAGAAAGAAAAAAAGAAAGATGAAGATTAAAAGAAAAAGAAAGGAAGAGAAAGAAAGAAACAAAAAAAAGAAAGAAATAGTAGAACATTCTTTAAATAGAAAATTTGAAAAAAATGGGAAAAATGAAGAAAGAATTGGCTGAAAGCACCGTCCATTTCATTTAATTTTTTTCCCTATAAATTTTCAAATTTTCGGAATGGCCCGACCGATCGATGCATCGATTCGCTCTTTTTTGAGACGAAAAATTTTATTTTTGACAAATTTTTTCTTTCTCTGTTAAAATTGAAAAAAATAAAAATAAAAATAGCAAAAAAGAAATAGAAAATAGATGACACAACAGAAAGTGAAGAGAAATGAGACAGAATACAAATTTAAGCTTTTTTGGATCTTTAATTATAATTTTTTGTGATAATTGAATTCACATTACGAGGATCCTAAAAATTTATATGCTGATTCGAAAAAAAATTTACGATTTCGCTTGTTTTTTCCATTTTTTAGAAACGGGAGGGCACGCGAAATGACTACTGAAAGACTCCAAGTGACTCTTAAATTTGAAAGAGAGAGCCATCTCATGTTTACCTTCTAAGCGACTCAAAATCAAGTACCAACAGTAATGCTAATCTTAAATTTTAATTAAATTTTGAAAATATTGGAAAAATATGGTCGAGAGCATTGAACTCGTCAAATAGACAATCTTTATACGCTATACCAAAGACGATCAAAAAGAAGAGATATGTACAAAATATACATATATATTCATATACTGATAATATATTATAAATATCAATAAAATATTAATATAAATCAAGACAAATGATAAAAATAAAAGAAAAGAAAAAATGATTAAAACTAGACTGATAAGTAACCATAATGAAACTGATAATCACTATGTCTACTAATAATCGTCCCATCGTAAAACGACAATATTGTAAGTTGATAATAATATTTTTTTAAATGATAATATATACACATATATGATATTTTATAATGATAATAATGGTTAACAAAAAACAGTACTTAATTTTAAAAAAAGTTGAGAAAAATGATTTGCAAATAGAAATGATCTATAGTCAGTTAAAGTTATGATGCAAAATGATATGGTTATGTTAAAATAATTGATAATATTATATCAATTGATAAACGAATTTTTTTTTAAATAATCCCAGAAATAGCAATTTTTGATCATTTAAAAATGATCCAAAATATTTTATAAACATAAAAAAACATTAAATTTTATAAAACATTGTACAGCGTGTTCTACTAAGAAGTTCTTTTTTTAAAGTAGAATAACTTTTTCATTTATGGTCAAATTTTTTAGTCAAAAAAATTCTGATAGGAAGTTATGTCTATTCCTGAAATTTTATCAAATTTGGGTCAGTTATTCTATTTTAAAAAAAGAACTTCTTAGTAGAACACCCTGTATAAAAATTGTATTGTCTAGAACCATCTTTTAAGTCCTATTTGGAATCGTATTTGAATTTTCATATATATTGCCCTATTTTGAAATCTTATATATAAAACTAATTTGGAACGGTATGCTACGATATTTTTGGAGCCCAAGACTATTTTTGGATATCAATTTGGGATATTATGCAGAACTATTTTTAGAGCTCAAAACAAAACTATTTTTGATTTTTATAAAAGTCTATTTTGGGATTATTTGAGGGATCAATTTGAAACCTTATGCGGGGCTTTTTTCAGGCGCTGCCATAAAATATACAAGCCAAAAATAAAAATAAAAATCGTTTAAATTAAAAAAAAACAAAATTAAAATCGTGAAAAATTCAAAAAAATACATTAATTTTTCAATTTTATTTGGTGCCAGAAAATCTCTTTTAAAAAGCAATGTTTTCAATCATTTAATTAAAAAGCAATGTTTTCATTCAATTAACAAAATAAAAATTTTAAATAAAGCCAAATAAAAAGGCGAAAATTTACATAAAATAAAAAAAAAACGAAAAATTGAAAAATTCAAAAAAATGTTTTTGTTTGGATTTTTTGGTTTTGTTTATTTCGTTACGATGCCAATTATTTTTCTCTTTGCCGAACAAACCGTTTCTCTCTTGCAATTTTTTCTCTCTCTCAACTTCCTCTCTCCCTTTCTCTCTCTCTTCTTTGTTCGTTTTTGTCTTTTTCTCTGCGCATTCTCCACAAAATGCGTTGTGTTTTTTTCAAGAATTTCTCAATGTTATTATTTTTGTCAATTTCACGGTTTATAGTTGATTATTGTTGTTGTTTATGGCTACTATATACTGTGTTGTTTACTATCCTTTAATGTAATTTTTTGTGGCTTTATAGACGTTTGCTGTGATTTACTGTCATTTACCATGGATTACTGTTTCCTATTGTTTTGTTGTTTATCGTAATTTTATAATTTTATTGTTTATCGTGTTTCCGATACTCATTCACTGCACTTTTCTAGAAGCATGTTTGAGGCTAAATAACATATATTTCCCTCCTCAAAACTAGTCAAAAATCAGTCTAGTATATTCAAATCTGTTTGTGTTTTTATGTGTATATTTATGCCTATATCCTATTATACTTGTGTATAAAAAAAATTGTGGACGTAATTTTTCGCTTTTTTTGTTGCATTCTCTCCACGAGCAAAAGAATTTTTTTCTGCTGTGTGAATTTTTGAATTTTCGTCTTGTAAAATATACTCAAAAAATTGGCAAAATTGTATTTGTGTTTGTATGTTTTACTGTCTGTGAAGTATTTTTCTCGATGATAATTTCTCTTTATTCTCTCTCGTGTCTTTTTCTCATTTCTCTCATATCTATCCCTTTTTCTCTTTCTACATGCAACGGTAGACATACAAAAGTTCAATCAATAATTAAAATAAAATACAAAAGGCGATACACAAAGAAAAAAACGCATACAAATACAAAAATGTCTTAAAAACGAAAACGAAAAATTTCAACCAAAAAAAAAAATGAAAATATTTCAGCGTAAACACACAAAAATTAAATATAAGTACACATACACATAGGAAACATACGAACATACGTATACATACACGTCAAAAATACATACGCATAGATTATTTATACGTGTATTTGTGTGTGGAACATTACGAACATGTAAAATACATATGGGTTAATGGCAAAGAAAAGAAAAAAAATAGACAAAAAGAAAAAAGTAAATAGACAAAAAACGAGACAGAATTTGAGATTGAGAAAAATACACAAAAACACACACAAAAATATAACATATAAAAGAAGTATTTTTGAGAAGTTGGAGAAACACAGACACACAATTAAAAAATATTTAAAGTCGAAAACATGTAAAAATGTATAAAAACACACAAAAACACAAAAATGCTGTTTTGGCAATAAACTATATAAACTAATGATAAAAAATGAAAAATAAAATACGCAAAAACACTGTCAAAACATAAAAAAATGTTTGAAAAAAACGTGAAAAAAATTTATTTGTGTATATATTTGTCAGATATAAAAACACAAAAAAGTGCACAAACACAATAAAAAACGATGCATTTTTCGATATTTTGAATGATTTTTCATTCATCTTTTTTTACTTACATATCTAACAAAACTTCGCTTTCTTTCAATGTTAATTCGTTTTGGCCTTTTACAATGTTTTAAAGGGAATTCATGTTTTTCTCTGTCTTCACGCTTCACACTTTCTCTACATTTCCACGTCTTCACGTATTTTTCTCCATATTCAGAACATTTCCAATGTTGAACTTTAGAGGTTCATTTTCAACAAATTTTTCTATCATTTTCCTATCTGATTAACCCTTTTTGTTATGGTTTTTTTCACTTTCTTCGCATTTTCCATGTTTTTAGTTTAAGCTTTGGGTTGTACAAGTTTAGGGTATTCTTGAGAACATTTATGATAAATGATAAAACGATGTTTTTTAGACATTTTTGTTTTGACTATTTTCATCCAATTTTTCTCTTTCTTTTTCTCCCCACCTATCTCTCCCCCCTTTTTGTCACTCTCCCTCGCTCTTTTTCTCTTTTCCTTTCTCTCTCTTTCTTTCTCTCTTAAGCTCCCTCTCTTTCTCTCGCCCTTCTTTCCCTCCTCTCTCTCTCATTCTATTTTTTCTCTCCCTTTTTCTCAACAAATATTTTTCTCTCAAAATTATTTCCCTCAAAATAATTTTTTTAATCGTAAATGTATTTTTATTTTTTTTCTTTCCTTTTTTCTGGACATTTTCGACACAAAATTAAAAACCATCGAAAAAATGGCAAAATCTAAAAAAGAAAAATAAAAAAGTAAATAAAAAAAGCCAAACAAAACGCAAATAAAAACAATGCTTAAGAAAAGAGTGGAAATATTGAAAAATTGGAAAATTGAGAAATTACAATTTTTACAAATAAAAAAAAAATTGGCCCATATATGCAAAAAAAGGGATTATTTTTTAAACCAATTTGAAACAGCATGGAAGAACTAAAGACTTAAGTCAAAAAACTTCAAAGATTCAAGACTTAAGTCTTTAGTTCTTTAACCTTGTTCCTCGAGTTTGGGATCAAGTAAGTGGCTCAATAGTGGCTCGCGGCTTGTGGTTTGGTTTGCGAGCCAAAATGAGCTAATTTTGAACCAAATTCGACAAAATTGAATCAAATAAATGGTTCATGGCTCGCGAGAAAACAAGCCAAAAATCGGATTTTTTGGCATTTCTGGCTAGTTTGGTCGCGAACCACTTCCTATCACTGCTTGGTTCTATAACTGGCTCCGAGTCATTTGGAGCTATATGGCTCCGCTGGGAAGCCAACTGGTCGGAGTCATCTATCGGAGTCAGAGCCATCTGGAACCATTTAATGGCTCGCAATTTATGGAGTCTTGAAAAAATGGAGAAATTTTAACGTCTACGAAATATCATTGGAGTGTCTGACATTGTGAAATTAAGAGAGAAAATTTAAATTGAATTGAGTAAGTTAAAACAAACACAAAACAAATTTCGTTTATATTCGCGCTGATTCCGGGAATTTGCGAGAATTTTTGAGGCAAAAAAATTTTTAAGTAAGAAAAAAGAAAAAAATTTCTTTTTTTAATTGAAAAGAATTTTTTTGTTTCTCCGCCATTCTTTCCATTTTCATCTTGTCCCCGTTTCCCCTCCATTTTTTGGTTCCTGAACAAACAAATCCATGAAAATAAAGTTGACGAAATCTTGAAATTTGAAAAATTTGGCCGAATTTTTTTTGGGTTTTTTGAGATTTAAAAATTGAAAGGAAAAATTCCAGAATAAGGAGGAAAAAGTGTTATCAAAATTACCTGAAAATAGGGGGAAAAGTTCTGGAAAAAGTGCTCAAAAAATGGGGAAAAATGCTATTAAAAATGCTTTTTCAAGGTTTTTTTTGGTTGTTGGCTTTTTTCAAAATTTTTACTTTTTTTAAAGGTCGTTTTTTGAAAAATAAAAAAATTAATTTTTTGTTGTGAATGTGAAAAAATATAACTTCGCTTGCAGGATTCGCAACCTGGAAGAAACGTTCCCATCTTGTCTTGCCTCATCCCGTCTGGATTCATTCTGTCATCGTTTGTATTTTGCTTTATGACTCCGTCGTAACAATATTCAATTAAGAAAAAGTTTCCCTATAAAAAAATGTCAAAATTCTAAAAAATCACTTTAAAAACTCTTCAAAAAAAAAATTGATTTTTGCCTTTTAACATTTAAATTTATTAAAATTTATTCAATCGGCCATTTTTTTTATTATTTTCGTTTTAAAGCAGAAATTTCGAAATTCACACAAATTTTTTTGATGATTAACGAAAATTTTAATTAACATTTTTGTCTTAAAATTAATTTAAATTAGCTTTTTCCCATATATTTATAATATGACTTTATGGAAAAAAATGGGAAAAATAGATTTTTTCTGGTGTTATTAGCTGTATATCGAAATTGAGATTACTTTAGAATGGAGTTCCTGATTAGAGTGAAATTGGGTCGTTGATTAGAGCGAAATTGAGCTTTTGATTAAAGTGAAATTGAATCTCTAATTAGAGCAAAATTGATTTCTTGATTCCCAAAGAATGGAACCACTAATTAGTATTTTGTAACCTTGATTAATTTCTATCAAATTTTTCGAATTCCAAAATTTTGAAAATCTTTTCGTATACGTATTTTTGTTACATATTGTACATTGGGTATTGTACTTTCTTAAATTTCGAATGAAATTGTAATTCTTCTTTTATTTTCCGTTTTTTTCCGGTTTAAAGAGTTTCCTCGTATTCAATAAACACAAAAATTTTTTTGGGAGGAATTTATGTGTTTTTCGGTGTTTTTCTCATCGGTGATGAGTAACTTTTTTTACTCATTTTTACTTTACTTTTACATTCATTCCATTTTATTTACTCCAATTTTTATTCATTTTTTTTTCTTTAATTTGGCAAACAAATTTCAATTTTTTTTCTTTTTTGACATTAAAATGATGGGCTGCACACGTCAAATGGATTCTATTCAATTCATTTCGGATTAGGACGCATTAATAATGTTAAATTTTTTATTTTATTTTTTTCTTATTTGATCAATAAACCTAAAACATCTAATAAACTTTATTAAATCAATGCATCTTCTATTTGGCTAATGAATCTTATTCAAGCCAATAGCTCGAATACTATTTGGCCAAACTGACTTCTCCGCTCAGCCAAGTCCTTTTCGGTCAAATTGACCGTATCAATGAGTCCTATTAGGCCAAATTGGTTCCTCTCCCACTCAGCCAATGGAAGCTTTGTTCGGTCATGTTAATAAGTGATGGCTCTGTTAATAAGTGAATTGAATGCTTTCAAATTCTAGAAGAATCCTAGGAACAATCCTAAAAAAATCAATTGGCAATTTCGGAAAATTTTTTTTTCCAATTTTTCTTCGTTTTGCTTCGTTAATCTTTTCTTTCCAATTTTTAATTGCTTTTCTCTCTGTGCCTTCCTCTTTTACTTATTTCCTCCTTTTCTCTTCTATTTTTTTCGCTTCTCTCGCTCAAATTTTTCTCTTTCCGCATTTCCTCTCTGATGGCAGTTTTCTCTCTCTCTACTTTTCTCTTTAATTGCATTTTTTTCTCTTTTTTTTTGATTTTTTCTCAAATTTCTCTGTCCGCATTTTCTCTCTATTGGCACTTTTCTTTCTCTCTTTGCCTTTTCCATTGGCACTTTTTTCACAATCAAAAAAGTAAAAAGAAATAATATTTTGGCGTTGTCAAAACGACAGCTTTTTTTCGAATTTTTTTTGCATTTTGCCTTTTCTCTCACATTTTTTTTTACTTTTTTTCGATTTCATTTTCACATTTTTTCGCAAATTTTTATTTTATTTTTCAACTTTTTAACAATTTTTTGAGTTTTTTCAATAAGAAAAATATTTGAAAATGTGCCTTTTGAAGCTTTCAAAAATGATTTTTAAAAAAGAAATGTCAAAAAGCCGCTAATTTTTTGGTTCTATGAGAAATAAGAAATTTCGCGTTGAAACCAGTAAAAAAAATGTTTTTTAGCGTCAAAAAATGCATGCATAAAATCCATCAAAAAAAAAACAAAAAACAAACGCACATAAACCGCGAAAAATGCGTTTTCAAATTTTTACGTGAATGTTTTGTGCAAACGTAAAAGTACGTGAAAACATATTTTATATTAAAGATTTGTTTGAATGAGGAAGAAATTGAAGCACATATATATTAATACACATAAAAACATTGATATACATACAACACATATCAATGTATATAAACAAACGTACCTAATAATACTTTCTCCTTCAACTTTCTCCCTCTCTTTCATCCAATTTTCTCTCTTTCAATTTTTCTTTCTTCCAAAATTTCTTTGTTTCTTTCTACTCAATTTTAAACTTATCTCAAATCCCTAATTACCTTTTTTTGCCATTATTTTAATCCAATTTATTAATTTTCTTCTTGTAAAAGCCGCAGCCGTTATCTTTCTTCTCGGTTTCTTCCGAATTCTCCCACCCCCCCCCCCCCCCTCCCCCTCTTATTTTTGTGTTTACAAATTAACAAAATTGATTATCGAATTAGACATTTTCTTCAAAAAAAGTTAACTTTTAATTTTTTTTTTGTTTACATTTCGTCAATTTCGCTAATGAATTTCAAATAATATTACTCACAACTCATTACAATAGGTTTTGCATAAGCCACGACGTTGTGTACAAAACTGTGTATAAACCATGGCCGTTTGAACAATTTTCGGAATTTTTCATTGGCCTAGCTTTTTGTTTTCCATTTTAGTTATAAACGAACTCAAAATTAAAAAAGATCTCGGAACGGCCGCGGCTTATTTACGAAAATATTAAATAATATAGAAAAATTTAATTTTTATAATAAAAAATATTTGAAAAATTGCAAAAATTGCTATTTTTCCCATTTTTTAATTTTTTTAGATAAATATTTCCAAAAAATTTTTATGACGTAACAAAAAAAGTTTCAATTGCAAAAAACGCGATAAAACCGTGAAAATGCGAATATTTTCCAATTTTTTTAAACTGAATTTTGTAAATATATTTTGATAATCAATTAAATTAAAAAAAAGAGAAGAAATCTGACCAATGAATCAAATGAATCAATGAATTATTTTTATTCCGATTCGATCAAATTTCAAATTTTTCGCGCTTTTTTATTTTGTTTTTTCTAATACGATTCATACAGTTTTTTGTCATTTTTTTGATTACTTTTGCCAAAAAAATGTTTTGGTGCATATCGTAAATTCGAGTTAAAAATGTTGAGAAAATTGTAATTAAATAGTTAAAATTTTTTGCAAAAGATTCAAATATGGCTTGGAAAAAAAGTATGAGCAGTCAGGAGTTGAACCTAAAAGATTAAATAATTTTAGAGCAAGCACTAACAGACTAAACTAAGAATAAAATTGAGGAAATGATTTTATTCTATAAATTACTCTGAGTTCGGGCAATTAAGAAGCGGCCGTTTAAATATTGACTTGGCCTTCATTTTGTTATTTTGTGCCGGTTAAGCATAAAATTTAATGAACACCTTCATTAAAGCAAGCCCAGGCTGTAGTTCAAAAATTTTGAGCTCAACTTCGCTTATAACAAAATGAAGGCCAAAATTCAATAATTCTTTGAGCGGATGCTTCATATTTACCCGAACTTGGGGTAATTTTGACGTTTTTTTTTTGAATTTTTGTCATTTTTTGAATAAACTAAAAAAAAATTTTTAAACACATTTAATATTTATTTTTTAAATTTCAAATTTTGCAATAGTTTCTGTAAAAATTAAAATATATTTTTAGCACATTTGACGGGTTTATTTAAATTTTTTTCTAACTTGCGCCTTGTACATAATAAATACGACTCAGCACTTGGCTAGTGTAGTCAAACCGAATGGAGTTTAATAATTCGCAAGCGCCGAAGCCGACGAGTTCCTCCGCCAGCTCGGTGGGCAGATCGTGGCGGCATCGATGTTGTTGTCCCGCCACAAATTTTGCTTTAATTAGCGACGCGTTCAAATCGGCAAAAGAGCGCGCGACGCGCGACACACGCGCCAACGATATGCCGGCCACTGCTCACGTAAATAACGGTAACTACTGATGCAAATTTTTTCAATTTAAAAGACTATTATTATTCGTTAAATTGACCATTTTGCGCATTTAGGCGAAGTAATTCTCACCCAACCCGGCCTATCTAACGGATGTGCAATTCACTACAGTGCCGTGAATGGTAGCGTTTTCAACATTAAGCCGTGTGAACTTGACGCGCGCGAATTTGATGAAATCGACTTGGGCGACGTCGCGCCGGTGACGTTGCCTACGACGGCGGCCGATGCATTAGCGCTGAATGCGCCTGAAAAAACGCGGACCCCGTCTGCATCGACTACCGTGACGGCTTCGTCTGGCGTGGGCACATTGAGCGCCGGCGGCGCTTCGATAAAGGCGTCTGGAGACGCCGAGATGAATATTAATGCTAGGGACATTAGAGCGAAAAAAACGAACCCGGAACATGGCATAGAGACTGTCGTAAGCGCCAAAGACAAGAAGATCGCAGAGCGAATAATCGACGAGATGCTCAGCGATTTTATCCACGAGCGCTTTGAATCCATAGAGGAATTACCACAGGTTATGGAAGAGGTAAATGTTTTTGCGTTTTGCAAATTTGCTGAACTGATTGAAAACTTAGAATTCAAAATTGAACCAAAATTATCGATTTTAGTTAGCAGACTACTTTGATTCGAGTAGTGTTTAGAAGTCATAATGACTATTAATTAATGATTCGAAATGACTTCGAGTTTAAAAATGAGTCATTTAAACGTTTTGGTCTTTAAATAACTTAGAGTCAAGCACTGCTAGTTAGTATTAAGTTTAATCAAAATTTTAATATCATTTTTGGTACATTCCTGGTATGTATTAGCTAATAATTAATTGAATTTTAGGATTTGTCAAAAGTCGATTTTACCACGGTTACAGAGGCAATTCCGGGTAAGATTCAAAGTTCCAGAAATAATAACGATGAAACGGTTAGCGTTTCGACGATTACAATATCACCGCCAGATTCTATGGTAATTTTTTGGCGTAAATATTTGGGCAAAACTGAAACAACTTTTTTAGAGAAGTGGAAAAAAATCGCCAGAAAAACCGCCGCGTGCAATTTTTTTCAGTGCAAATGAAAATGATAATTTCTATAAAAATACTGTACATGAAAAGAATATCGTCGAAAAAGAATTTACTGTAAGCAAAGTAGAAATGGATAAACAATTGAATACGATGAATAATGAAATAGAAGGCGCAGTAGAATCCAATATGGAACGTGCAAAATCAACGAATTTTGAGATTGTAACTAAATTGGAAGTTCGACTAAATTTGGCGTTCACGCCGGATGAGAGCTCAGCGGACGAGGAGGAGGCGGAACGAGAAAATTCCAGCAGTTTGTCTGATCATAAAAATCGTGTACAGGATCCGCTGGGCGCACAGCATCTAGCCAAATACGGCGGATTCATCGCTGCATCACCCCAACCGCCCATGTCAGATAGAGGCACGAAAATGTATGGTCAACTGAAAAGTGACGAATCCTCGGATGAGGATGTAAACGAAGCAGACGATCCACACGGCCCGAATCTGCCCAATCGAGAAGAAGACAACGCGGAATACGAACGGCTGAAGAACAAGACTAGCGAGCCGGCCAGCTCCACGCCGAGGACAAAGTCTAATTTGAAGGCTCAAATCAAAGCTGAGAAAGGAATCAACATTTTTTAAAGTTTGTTTAAAAAATTCAAAGATCCAACGCTCAAAAAATTTGTAAAATTTATCCCATCAAAGCTCAAAATATAATAAATATTTATGTGTAAAAAGCTTTAATAATTAATTTAGTGAATTCGCAAATTTACTTTTTTAGAAATTAATTAACTAAGTTCTGATGTATAAGCGGAAGGGAGTTTGACTTTCATTTTGTTATAAACGAACTTGGGCTCAAAATACCGATAAAGGCCAAATGAAAATTGTTCCCTGCAACTCATACACAAGAAACTTAGGGCAATTATTTTTGCCAAAACTTGTCCTGTTCATAAATTTGAATGTGCATTAAATAATATGTCGAATATTTCACACATAATTAATGTATTTTTATTTAAAAAATATATATATTTATTACGAAAAATTATTTGATAAAAATAAAACAAATTTAATAACATTAATATAAATTAATGAAGAAATTTTTGAAAAAAAATGTAAATGAACTGAACTCGTTAGGTATGCCATTTATAGAGTGTCCCAAAATAAACGTTACAATGTTTTACTCTTTTTAATGCTATTTAACTAGTTTTTAATATTTTCTGACAATTTATAAATATGTCCCATTACTGTAACACAAAAAACATATTTTTACGATATAATTTTTTATTTCCGTAATATTTGATGAAAATGTAGTCATTCTAATTTTTCAAAGTATAAATGAAATTAGGATGGGAATGAATTGATATCATTAAATTTATCTTTTTTTAAAAAAGATTCAACTGTAATTATTCGCAACAACGAGCATTGTAACGATATGTGTAATATGTTTTTTTTGGAAAACATAGAGTTTTCTGAAATAGGAGTTTTCTGTTAATAGGAGTTTTCTGAGAAAAATAAGAGTTTTCTGTTATCAGCCGAAAAGGAACTGAAAAGAAAATTTTTTTTGTTTTCGGTAAAGACCGTAAAAAAGCATCAAATCCCTTTTGATTTGTTTACTTCGCTTATCGTAAAAATCATAAAAGACCATAAAAGACGAATTTGGAGAAAGAAATAGACTAAAATAAATGTGTGTGAGAGATAGAGGGAGAGATAGATGAGAGAAAGAAAGAGAAAGAGAGGTAGAGAGATGAGAGAGGGAGAAAGAGAAGAAGAAAGTCAGAGAGAGAAATAGGAAAAGCGAAAAAGGGGAGCTGAAAAAAAGAGAGAAAAAAGAAAATAAGCCTAAAAGACTAGAAAAAAATAAATAAAAAGGTGAAAAGAAAGAAAAATTTTAAAAATTAAAACAAGAAAGAGATAAGAAAATATTCGTCATTAAAAAAACTTTTAAAGAAATTTTTAAAAAAGTAGAAAAATTGGAGAAAAAAATCGCCAAAATTAATTAAATAAAATTAAGAAAAATTAAAAAATTCGTTAAAAGTGCAAATTAGAACCGTAAAAATGTATCAATCAAATAAGTTTTTTTTCGGAAGAATGCATTGAGAAATAGTAAAAGAGAGCATTGATCAAACATTTTCTAGCAAATATCAATATTATCAGGATAAAAGCATATGAAACAAAAGCATTTTTTCAGAGTTAAAGAAAAAAGCACAACTGTAAACAATAAAGGAATTTTATTAGGTTGAGGCAAAATTTTTTACCCATCCGTAAAAAAATTTTTTTCTACGATAGATAGAGACGTAGGTTTTTTTTGCATTTTGTAGAGCGTTATCGATTTGTGGGGGACGTGTTTCAGCGATTTTTAAAATTTTCATTTTTAGCATTTTTATAGAAGAAAATGCAACGAAAAAAGTGCATGTGGCTGAGCATTTTTTTTGGAGAGTGATCCGATGGAGTTGAAATTTTTGCTATAAGTTCCTCCTACATACACTATTACACTCTATAAATTTGAACCTGATCGATTGGATAGGAGCCGAGTTGTGAAACTTAAAAAAACGTCAAAAATGCCGAAATTTGTCATTTTTTGCAGTTTTTCGGCATTTCTGCCGTTTTTCGTTGGTTCATAACTCGGCTCCTATTCAATCGATCAGGTTCAAATTTATAGAGTGTAATAGTGTATGTAAGAGGAACTTATAGCAAAAGTTTCAAGTCCATCGGATCACTCTCCGAAAAAAATGCTCAGCCACATGCACTTTTTTCGTTGCATTTTCCTCTATAAAAATGCTAAAAATGAAAATTTTAAAAATCGCTGAAACACGTCTCCCACAAATCGACAACGCTCTACAAAATGCAAAAAAACCTACGTCTCTATCTATCGTAGGAAAAAAATTTTTTACGGATGGGTAAAAAATTTTGCCTCAACCTAATATAAACGAGGTTAAAAGTGCACCGATAAATGAAAAGTTTCAAATACATAGTATCAAATAAAGTGCAAGCGAATAGGCACTAAAACGTTAAAAGTGCATTTTTTAAAACTTTTTTGAAAGTTATCTTTATAAAAATGTTTCATTTTAATTCGAATTTTTTGATAATTTTTCATTTTTATTAATAATTGTCTGGAATAATAATGACTGATAACCAGTGCCTGTGGTTGACTTCAAATTATCAAACGGGTCAATGACTTCTTAAATGACTCCAAAAATGTTTTTCAAATTTGAAAGAAATTCAAAAACTGTATACAATGTGTTACGAGTTTAAGCAAAAAACTTTTTTTTTGTTTTGTTTAACCCATTAGAAACCAGAGTATTTTTTCTTTTTTTCGTGTAGGTTTCACGCGTTTTTTGTAAATTTTCTATCTGCAACGACATGGCCTGCAACGGTTGAAAGAAATAGTTTTACTTTTTCGTATTTTGTAAAAAAAAACATATTTTAAACTACTGCAAAACATGTAGCTGTAGTGGTTTTGAATGAAATATTTCACTGCATTTTTTATCTCAATTTCGTTTTAATGTTTTTGATTAAATGAAATTATAAAAATGAAGCTTTTTTGATTTGCCTAGAATTTGCAAACTTATGTGTAAAAATTGAGTGATAAGAGTGCAAAAGTGCAAAAAAAAGTATAAAAAAGTATGCGACAATATTTTTGCAGCATTTTTATTATTTTTTAAGCAAAAGAACAAAAACAAAGTAATAAATAATAGCAAACATACAAACAAACAACAAATAAACAACAAAACAACTCGTTTTTTATTAATATTATTTTTGTGAAAACTTTTTTTGCATAACTCAAAAATAAACGTTTTTCAAAAAATTTTTTGAAATGTGAAATGTCAATTGTTTTGCACTTTTAAATTTTTTTTACTTTTCTTGCAAAAAAACGAAACAACAAAAAAGTGCAAAAAACTTTGTCCAAAAATTCCAAAAGTGCTAATAATGCTTGTGTTTATCGCATTTTTAGTTAGTTTTTTTGCCTTTTTTATGTCTGGATTAATAAAAAGAAAACAATTTTTGACTAAATAGAAAAAAAAACACGCTGATATTGCGACAAAAGATCACCCACTATGTATTTGTTAATCTAAATGAAGACAGTTGTGTCGAAAACATTTTACAAAAACAATAAAGCATTTAAAAATTTTGAATGTTATAAACAACCGAGAAAAGCTCAGGATAAAAACATATTAATTGGACTAAAGTAATATACAGGATGTCCTAATTTTGTCCTCGGTTTTATTTTTGTTATAACCTTTTTATTTTTTATTTCACAATTAATCCTCACAATTTATTCAATTAATAAGACTTTGAAAATTTGTTTGACACTAAGCTTGTCCATATTGGTTCCGAATTACAAATTTTATAATCATTTGAACATTTTTAGCATTTTTTCAAAAATAAAGGCAAAATCATTAAAATTTGTAATATAAGATGGACGCATCCTAATCAGCGAGCCTATATTGAACTATTTTGACTTTTTAGTTCAAAATGAGGAAAAAATTAATCATAATGGACATTATTTAACCTAATAAATGAAATTTTAGCCAAATTATCGCTACATTTTTGTAAGGATGTAGGTAGAAAACTTTTTTTAAAACGATTTACAATATTGCGTTGTTTAATTCGGAAGTGATTTTTCGAAAGTGATTTTTTTTCGAATTCGAAAGTGATTTTTTCTTTCTTTTGCATTTTTTTCCCTGCCATATTCTCCTACATTTTTCTTAAAGTGCAAATTTCTTTTTTTTTTGCTTTTTCTTCATTTTTTAATCACTATGCGTTAAATTTCGCATTAAAACGCTACCGTTTAATAATGAAAAAAGAAGATTAATTAATAAAAAATTGTAGCGCTAAACTTTCATTGTGTGTGTGTGTGTGTTTCAAACAATTTGTAGTATATTGTGTGTATTTCCACAAAAAGATGGACCAGATTACAGTAGTCTCGAAAATCTATTCAAATTCGAAACTATCTTATGTCTTATGATCGGTTAGCTATTGTGTTGATAATGAGTTTTTTTTTTTGAAAGTGGATGATAATTGTTTTTATAAAAGCTTATATGTAGTTTTTTATTCTTGAAATTTAAAATTTTTAATTGTTTACTGTAACGAATTTCTTAATTAAATTAAATTAAAAAAAAATTTTTATTCATAAAAATTAACATTACAAATATTAAATAGATAATATGTATTTTTAAGATATCGTATGAAAATTCATAAGCAATTATTTTGTGATCTGTCTACAACAATACTGTATACTGTAGTTAAAAAGTTAAATAAAAAATTCCTCAAAACTTTTTAATTAAGATGCAAACGCGGAAACTGTTCAACGATTTAACACTGCAGCAACGTAAAAAAAATTAATAGAAAAATGCAGTTTATCATTGTTTAATTAGCGTGAAAAGTGCACGATGCATCTTCATTTTTTTTGTTTTGTAAACCTTTAATAAAATTTGTGGGAATTTATTTATTTAAAATTAATTTTTGATTTTTTACTTATTTCTTTACACACACATATATATTATATATATATATATATATATATATATATATATATATATATATATATATATATATATATATATATATATATATATATATATATATATATATATATATATATATATATATATATATATATATATATATATATATATATATATATATATATATATATATATATATATATATATATATATATATATATATATATATATATATATATATATATATATATATATATATATATATATATATATATATATATATATGGGAAAGGTTGGTGCGGCCGGGATCATTGCTCAACCTTCGAGATTACAATGCGCACGTTATTTCGGGCACATTGGACCTAAAGAGAGCGGATCCGGCCAAGCAAGCCAACGGTTCGCGTTCCGCACACCGGCGTAATTGCTGGTTCGTTGTGTCATGTGGAATCATAGTTGTGCACCATCACAATACTTTCTCATCCGGCTGACTCAGTTAGCTGTGGGACGTACCGAATCTCCGAAGAGGCCACTAGGAATGGTGCCCAGAGGGTCCAGTGAACCACAAACACTGGTATTGACTTAACTCTAGCTTGGCCGAGCCGGAATCGAAATCATGCAATCGGTGAGCACAATTGATTAGTTTTTGGGGATCGGATTGATTTTTTCGTTTATATCCCCCAAATTGCATTCGCGAAAAATGGGCGATGGCTTTCGATCGATAGCCAAGCGAGCAGACATTTTAATGTTATTTCCATATATGTCGTATAAATATATTTTCTACGAAAGAAATATTTTACTTTTTTTTGGTTTATCCCTTCTCAAGCCTTCGCTATAGAGCCCAACACCTTTTTAACAACACCTAATTAAAACAACGAAAATAGGTTAATTAAATTTAAAATTTAAAAAAATTATCACAAAACACTTTTAAAAATAAAATAAATTTTTATTTAATGTTTAATTTTTTTAAATTTAAAATTACGCGAAGTCAAACGATTAATTTAAATTTTACGACAAAATATTGTAATTTTTTTATTCGGCTAATTTTGTAATAATTTTCGATTTTTTTTTGTTAATTATATTATACATTTGCGTATAAAGTCGTGAGCCAAAACATTTACGACAAGTTAATGCGCTATTTTATGCAGTAATATGTATACATTTGTATTCATCAGCGTTATTGTTTAAAAAATTTTTGAAAACAATTCCGTAAAATATTTTTTAATTAATCGTAATTAATTGAAAAGATGTATGATACAAAAAATAAAACAACGGTGAAATGAAAGTTTTCGTTTTATATATTCGTCAAAACAATTAATATACAAAAAAACATCGCAAACCGCAAAATTTGTGATGTTTAAACTTATGTTTTCGAATACGAATTTTGCCCCAAATCAAATTTCATTTATTAACTTTTTTTATTTTTCAACTTTTCTTCACGAAAAATATTTTTTTCTAAAAATTTATTTCCTTTTACCTTTTATAGAAAGTTACGGGTTTAATCATTAAGACAATGACGATCATTTGCAAATTGCGTTGACATTTGATTTGTTTTGTAATGCCGCGATTGATAAATTCGTATTAAAACTTGTTAAAAAACAACAAAAATATGTAATTATTTTTATATAAATACAATGTAATAAGTCGATGTACATATCTATCAATTATTCATTATTCACTATGAAAATTGTTTAATTTTTGGGAAATACGCAAAAAATAAATGATTGAAGAGAATAAATTAAAGAAAAATTACAAAATAAAACAAAAATGAGAAACAGAGAAGAGAGAAACAAGAAAAAAACGTAAAAAATGACAGAAATGATATGGTAACACTACCCACAACACGACTGAACTTACGTTTGCGTTACTTTACTTCCGCATTAAATGCATTATTTTTTTGCGGCGATTTCAAGAAATAAATGTTTTATTTATTGAACTCAATTAAAAATAGAAGCATTTCAATAAACATTATAGATAAAAATAATTTATAAGTTAATTTTGTATTAATTAGTGCAATTTTTAATATTTTTCTGGATGAATCTTTAGTTATCAATGTTACAATTTATTTTTGAATTATGCTCGTTTTACAAATTTTTTAATTGCATCATAAAATGAATTAATTTACAAAAAATGCATCTACATAACACTTTAATTTTTACATTATATGTATGTATCTATAATAATTTATTAGGAATTATATTATTTAATAACTACTTTGAGTTTAAAAAAATATATAAATTTTATTATCTATTAATTTTTTACCTATAAGTTTTATTACCTATTAAAATATTAGGTTGAGGCAAAATTTTTTACCCATCCGTAAAAATTTTTTTTTCTACGATAGATAGAGACGTGGGGTTTTTTGCATCCTGTAGAGCGTATCCGATTTGTGGGGGACGTGTTTCAGCGATTTTTAAAATTTTCATTTTTAGCATTTTTATAGAGGAAAATGCAGTGAAAAAAGTGCATGTGGCTGAGCATTTTTTTCGGAGAGTGATCCGATGGACTTGAAATTTTTGCTATAAGTTCCTCCTACATACACTATTACACTCTATAAATTTGAACCTGATCGATTGGATAGGAGCCGAGTTGTAAAACTTCAAAAAACGTCGAAAATGCCGAAATTTGTCATTTTTTGCAGTTTTTCGGCATTTCTGACGTTTTTTGAAGTTTCACAACTCGGCTCCTATCCAATCGATCAGGTTCAAATTTATAGAGTGTAATAGTATATGTAAGAGAAACTTATGGTAAAAGTTTCAAGTTCATCGGATCACTCTCCGAAAAAAAATGCTCAGCCACATGCACTTTTTTCATTGCATTTTCCTCTATAAAAATGCTAAAAGTGAAAATTTTAAAAATCGCTGAAACACGTCTCCCACAAATCGACAACGCTCTACAAAATGCAAAAAAACCTACGTTTCTATCTATCGTAGAAAAAAAATTTTTTACGGATGGGTAAAAAATTTTGCCTCAACCTAATATATAGAGAAAGTTTTAAAACAAAAAATAATTGTTACTTTTTTTTGAAAACTTTCTCTATATAAGTAAAAATAAGTACATAATATTATTCAAGTAAATATAGTAAATATTCGTATAACAAAGTTAGCTTTATGTAAGTGAAATAAAATTCCACCGTATTATTTTTTTCAAATCATTTTCTTGTTTTTTACGCTAGATTTCTAAAAAAGCGTGCAATGACAACAAATTAATGATAATGATAAAAAAACATTTTGAATAATTGTAACGTAAAAAAAGCTTTAAAAATCGAAAAGTTATATAATGGAAAGAAAGAATAATATGCAAGTAAAAAAAGTGATAGTAAAATAATTTAAGGAAATAAATAATATGTTAATAAAAAAAAATGAAAAAAATTAATTGACAGGAAAATACAAAATGACAAGCCAAAAATTTATAAAATACAATACCTTTCTTAACGAGATTAATCAATTTATTTTATTTTTTTTTAATTTTTCTTCTCTTTACAAAAGCAATGAATAATTTTTATTACGGTCGAGGATTATTTAATTTTATTTTTTAATCATTTACTCTAAAATTTTTGTCTACTATACTTTTTTGTTTTTTGAATTTAATCATTGTTAGTAGTTTTTGTTTTCGTACTTTTCTTCGCTTTTATGTTACAGTAGTTTTTTTTAAATGTACGTTTTTGCATCGTTTTTTAGTTACGATAGTTAGCTTAACTTGATGCTAAAAAATGTGTTTAAAAAAATTTTATTGTAAAATAAAACAATTTATTTTAATAATAAATTTTGTTAAAAACATTTCTATCACTATAAATATTTTTATTTTTAGAATCGAATATGCCGAATACAAAAAATCAAGAAAAAAAAATGTTTTGAAGAAAATTCATTTTTTGTATTTGAAATTTGTTCGCTAATAAAAAAAACTTGCTTAAAAAACAACCCAAAATTTACTTTTCATTTTTTTAAATTTTTGTTTTTGATCAGCCGCTTAAGCTTAATTTGATGCTTTTAAGTGCCAACAAGCGAATAACAATAAAGTAACTACAACAACGAATTATTGGCTTGTTGTTGAGTAACAGTTAAGTGTTGCACTAGCACAAACTTCTGAAAGAACACACGCGTTGTTGTTTGTTGTTTTTGGTGTAAAGCAAAAAAAGATGGGAAAGGCGTTTTTGAAACAAAAAGTAATATTTTTACGTCCGCTTTTTTTTATCATTAATTTCATTTATTGGTACTGTAAATATATTTTTTTAAAGCGTTTAAATAGAGTTGTTTGAGCATATTCTATTAATGAGTAAAAACGCCAAAAAAGTTGTTTTTCAAATTAGCCTAAAAAAGTTGTTTTGGGCTTTTCTTTAAAAAATTCGAAATACAAAAAAGCACTTTTTAAATACAATCCACTATAAAGAAACCAAGACCACACATCGAGAAAAATGCTTTGCAACGTAAAAAATGCCAGGCCGCCGTGCTGTTTACTGTCTTTCTCACAAACATGTTTTCATTTTTAAACTTTTTTTCTTTTTTTTTTCTTTTTGAACTTTAATTTTTTAGTTTTACTATTTATATTTATCATTACTCTTTTTCTTACTTTCTTTCTCATTATTTTAAATAAATGTTATTTTCAACTATTTACTTATTTATCAATATTCATTCATTTATTACACTTTTCTGTCTTATTGAAAATTTTTCTATCTCAAGCCTTCACTTGCTTCTCACTAGTTAAGAATAAGCTTACTTTTCCACTTTTCTCTCTTTTTTATCGTTTAATTTTTTCATTTTTTCTTTTACTTTCCATATTACACACGCAAACAAAAAAAACGGTTAAAAAAGTAATTTATCAAATTAAAATTTAATTGTTGCAAAATTTAAAAAATTGAAAAAGCGGAAGAAAATTGCTCAAACAAGTCATTAAATCAAAAACTCACCGTAATTAAAGGTCATAAGCTAAAAACGATTCGGTTTATTGCATACTCGTCGCATTTTGCAGAAGGTTTTGCCGTAAACCAGTCCATTATCATCCGCTCGCTTTTGCCACCTATCTTTTTACCATCTTTAATTTTTTAATTTGCATAATTTCTATTTTTCTTTTTGAGTAAAGCAAATTTTTGTAAATTTTTTTTTATTAAATATGACTTTTCAAAATATACATATTGTCGTTTAAGAAAAAGATGAAAATGAAGTTTTGGGTCAATTGAAATGGAGCCTCGGATCAAGGGAGATAGAGTTTTGGATCAAGGGAGATGAAGTCCTAAATTAAGCAAGATGAAGTTTAGAATCAGGTGAGTTCTTGGATTCAGGGAGATAGAGTCCTAGACTAGGTGGTCTCTGGCCAAAAAATAATTTCTCCTAATATAACATAAATGAGTATAAACAAAAATTTTTTACTGTGAATACAGTAAAAAAAATATATGGACTTTGTAGGCGGAGGTTATAATTGAATGAAAATGAATTTTAAAACTTCTTACGTAAGCATAAATCTATGTATGTTTGGGGTCCAATTAATAAAAATTCTTTAATGAATAATTTATTTGTTGGAAGAAAAAAAACTTTCGATGAAAAGCAAATAAAGAAAAATTTTATCGTAAAGAAAATTGAAAGGTGAAAAAATTGTTTGGAATTTGGAAATGAGATGTGTACTAGGAAATTGGCTTTTGAAATTTTTAATTCTGACGAGGAGTTACTCGGTGTTTGGGTACAATCAAATTGAGTATTTTATAGAAAAAAGAGTGAAAAAAATTAAATTTTTTGATAGCATAATTATACGTGAATTCGAAAAAATTTTTTTGGAATTTTTTTGTTTGGAATTTTTTTTTTTGATTTTTTATTCTATTAGTATGTATTGTTATATTGTTATTATCAGTACTGTGACTTGACTCTGACTTATTTAGCGGCTTTTTTTAAATTAGTATAATCCGCTCCTTATACAACAGAACTTTGGGAATAACATTTTATTTTGAGTTAATTATGCTGAAAATTTGTTAAAATTTGTCTTTAAAAATTTTTTGACTTTGAAATTTTTTAATTTGAAAATTATTTGACATGTATAGTAATGTACAGTATAATAAATTGATATCATATATTCATTTACCATTTACATTTTACGGTGGCCATGGAGAAATGGACGCGTCAAATTTTCGTGCAACGATACAATGAAAATCTCATACAAATGAGACAAAATTTACTCCAAAATTTCATTCGACAACAAAATTTTCACAACAATAGTGTAAAACTTACAGAAACATTAGTACAACCCACGAGAACGATAATTTTTGACGCAAATGGGCAACTGGATCCAATGCAAATGGCCAAGGCAAAAGAGCGAAGATTATGTCAGGGTTTGTATTTTTGTTTATAAATGATTCAAAATGTGTACCTTATGATCGGAAAAAAGCAATTATCAAAATACTGAAAGCATAAGCTTGAGTCGTTCATTTTATAAGCATACTGCCTCTCAACTCCATCTAGGTGTCATCATATTTGAATGTACAATAAGTACATTTCACAGCGTATGCACAGCGACCAGGCCCAGACAAGCTCTATACCGCGTGTGCTTATTCAGCAAAAAGATTTTGAATAGTTTTAAGAGCATTTTTCAACAACGGGGCGGATTACGATTTTCATTATCACGTATTACGTATAAATTTTCAGAAATGTACGAAAAATTATTAGTCCAATTGCAAACAACGCGAAAAATGAGTGCTTCAAGTAACTGTGGAACACTAGCAGATGAGGGCAAGGCTACGATATCGATTCAAAACGTTTTCAACATCGCCATGCCAACAAATTTGTTACCATATGATAGCGTGGAAATGAACCAACGAAAATTGTCTTCACTCTCATTGCCGGACCTTAACTTTATAAACTATCGTAACGTGTGTGGAAACGGTATCAGCAGCTCTTTTTTGTTTCCAAAATTGTCCTGCGCCGGTATCAATACCACGACAATAAACTACGGTGGCTATGCAGGCGGGAAATGCGACACACTTTTGCCGGCGTCGCCGTCCTCAAGTTCGACGGCGTCGGGCACGTCATTTTGTGACACGGACAACGGATACGGTAATTTGTTGTTACAATACTGTATCTAGTTCCTAAAGTGAAGTAAGAGAAAAGTAATTTCTAAAAACAGTAAAGAAAAAAAATGAATTCTAAGATATAGTAAAAAATAGATAGAGATCAATATTCTCGAATTTTGAATAAAATAATGTCAAACTTTTCAGAGAGTCGGCCCTATAAATGCACAATTTGCGACAAGAAATTTCGTTTTAAATCCAACCTCTTTGAGCACAAATCGCTTCACGTCAAATCGGTTGCGTTTCATTGCCCATTTTGTGGGAAAAGTTGTCGGCTCAAGGGTCAGTTGAAAAAAATTCTTTTTTTTAAATTCAATTTTATTCTTTAGGCAATTTAAAAAAGCATCTGCAAGTGCACATAAATACGATAGAGGATCTGGAGCGGTTGTGGAAAAAACGCTTTTCGCGCTCTTCGGGTCGGCCGCGTAAAGACGCACCGCCGCGGCCGCTGCCCGCCATCGGCGACGACCTCGGGCTAGTACCCATAAATGTTAGTCTTCTAATGAATATTGGCAAAATTTTAAATAAACCAAAATTGACTTAGGTCCTCTTAAAATCATAATTGGGGGGTATATTTTGGCCAATTCAAAACAAAATAATGGGACCAAAATTGGCCAAATATGTATTTATAATTAAATTAGAATTATAAAATTACGACAAACAAAATAATCAACTGGTAAAATAAGATTATAAAAAATTGTGAGGAAAGTATTTGTTATTTTCACTTTTTAAAAAGAACCTAATACATACTTTCTTGATTTTTTAAAGAGCTAATTCAAAATGATTATGATATTTATCATTTTGAGTTTTTTTTACATCCCTTAAAAATATTCTACCATTTTTAGATCCTATTTTTTTCAATTAAATAATTCCATTAATTAAATTTCATTTAGGAAAATTAAATTTTTTTAAATGTTTTTCAGAAGAAAAAATCTTTCGTGGCCACTTGGGTCTATTCAAACGAAATGTCCGATTCACCGTCACAGTAAATCGGCCAAAAACAAATCCAATCAATTCATCGATACAGTACTCTATCGTATTATAAATTGCCATATAAAATAGTACAAAAACGAGACGAAGTTTCATACAAATTTAATTACGCGTTAAAAAACTTTTTCAATTTTTTAAAATATTTGCCATATTCAAAATTAATTCCGATGACTGTATGCGTCTTTATTTTTGTTCTACATATGTGTAATTTAAAATAAATACCGTCACTCTTTAAGCGGTAAATTTTCTTGGGATCATCAAAATCTTAAAGTCCTTTTTTTGATCTAGTCCAATGTATTTTTATTTTACTGTATAAAATAAATATATTTTTTTCATTTTTATCAATTTTTTATAAACATTAAAAAATATAATTTCAAATTCATTATCAGTTTAAAAAGTTACAATATTATCCTAATTTCGATAAAAATAAATTGTAAACAAAGAGTAAGTTGCTAGTAAGTTGCTAGTAAGTTTGAGACACTAATTTAAAGAACTGGTCTTTGTTAGAGGCCCAAAAGGCTAGATGATAGTAATTTCTAATCACAAGTACCAAATTTTAAAAGTTCTCAATCTTTCAAATTTAATTCATTTAACTTTTTCGTATAAATTAAGGCAAATTTCTTCTTCGCTTTTGAAGCGACGAACGAACCCCAAAATTTTACAAAAATTACCGCCGACTCGAGAAAACTGAGCAAAAAGCGATGGCCGAGTGGAAAGTAGCCACGCTAAATAAATGAGTTAGACCTTTTTATATTTTGGCTTATATTTTTTCTGTTTTAGATGCTAGAGCGTTAGGTATATATACAATGGCCAAAATATTTGATTATATACCTAATGGACATTTTGGCCATTGTACCCACTATCTAACGCTAGTCCACTTCTGTTTTAGCCACATTTTTTTGCATTTTTAAAAAAATTTGAATTTTTTTCCAAATTTGTTTTTAAATAATTAAATTCCGGTATAAAAAAATTCTCCGATACGGTATAAATTTCGATACTGTGATTGTGTACTGTACATATATTTTTATTTGATAATAAATGAATATGTTTTTAGAAAAAATTTTAAAAAATTAAATTTTTTAATTTTTAAATTTTTTGTTTTTTATTTTTTTTCCAATTTTTATTAAAGTTTTCACAGTATCTTAAATTAATTTTTTATGGTAATTTTTTAGTCCTTAAAAAGTTAATCAAAGTTGAAAATCCACAAATGTCACATCCGCAAGTGTTGCTCTACTCTGTAAAAATGGGAACTGCATTTAAAATTTCTAAAAAAAATTTAAATTTCAAAATGAAATTAATAAAAAAATAAATTTGTAAAGCGAAAAAAATAATTTCTTTCGTCATTTTTTCGCTGTGATTTCTTTCACGGAGAGAAAATTTTTTTTATTTTTTTTAAAAGAAAAAAAAATATTTTTGTAGCCATTTTTTCTTTATTTTTATCATTTTACATTGAAAAGAGCAAAAAATATTCAAAAAAATTTGAATTAAAAAAACAATTTTTTTTCAAATTTTTTTAAGGTGTTATTCAAAATTTGAATAAAATGAGTATTCTTGGCCGTAACCGCGCATTTTTAAAAAGTGGCAAAACCATTTTAAATAACCTCCCAAAAAATTTCCAATTTCATACTTTTAACGAAAAGCCGGAAAAATTCATCAAACATTAAAATGTTTTCGAACGATCACACCACTTACCGTAATTACGTAATACTTTCACACAAACTTGTATTTTTTGTTTTTGTTTTCGAAAACAAAACTTCAAAAACGAAAAAAAACAACAAAAACAAAAATACGAAATAAATTCACTGGAAAAAAATGTGATTTTTTCACTCGAGTCAACTCGTTCCTTTTCAGTGTTTGGCATTTAAATTAAAAAAAAGCGTTTTTTGTCGTTGCGTTTCACCGCTTTTCACCAACATTTTATATCGATATTATTTTCTTGTTTATTAAACGTTCGAACAAAAAAAATAGAAATTTTTTAATATATTTTTTTGCTAGAAAATAAGTAAAAGACCTCATAATTTAAGCCTTTTGGGTTTTATTAGCTCTGCGGCTTATACACATGAGCTTAAAACATCTTGGGTATGAATCGTTAAGATGTGAAAAATTAGGATATGAATTGTTTAGGCATAAAACGACTTGAATATGAATTGTCCAGATACAAAACTTCTTGTATAAAAAATGAAATATTGAAATATTCTTGTCCACCTCTTTTTATAATCCCATAATCTATATCGCCCGTTAACCTTTATCATTTTTTTATAAAAACTTGTCATTTTAGCCCGTTCACGTTTACCCCTTTCTTCCCTTTTCTTTTCTCCTCTCATTCTTTTTTAAAATAAATATATGAAATTTTGCCTCTTTTTATAACCAATTCACATGCTAACTTTTATTACAACTTTTCATATTTCTCTAAAAAAATTTGAATTTTATTTAATAAAAAACTCCTTCATCATGCCCCGTTCCCTTTTCTTCCTTTCTTCTCTATTACTTGTTCTGCTTCCCGCCTTTTTTTCTCTTCCTTCTTGTCCCATTTTCCATTCTCTCTTCTCTCTCCACCCTTTTCCCACCTCTTTCCCATTCACTTTTTCCCACTTTTCTTACCCTCTTACTTGTCTCCTTTTCTTCCTGTCCCTTTTTCTTTCCTTTTACCTCTTATTTCTTTTCTCTTTCTTCTTTATTTTTCCTCCATTCTCTCTTCTTCTCCATCTTCTCCCCCCTCCTCTTTAACCAATTTCACTTCATTTTAACGGCATTTTTTAATTGGAAAATTTAAATTACGTAATCCCATAATAATAATAAATACTAGTGATGTGCCGAAGCCTGGGTTTCAAACCGGACCTGACTATAATAACTTATTCGTTTTATTTTACAATACTTTGTAAAATTTAATAACGCCCCTTATTTCAGCGTTTATTACAAATATCAGCGGTTACAATTTTTATTTTATGGAAAGATTTTTGTTTAACACCGACGATTACCGTCTTCACTACAATTGTAGTTTCTTCGATTATGATGCGCAAATGCCATTGGCTAAGCGTAAACATCCGATTGGATCCGCGCTAATTGTTGGATGCACGCTCATTTTTCAGGTCGATCGTTAAAAAAGGAACTCCCTAGTAACTTTTGACTAATTTTAAAGTATTAGCATTCTCCATTCTAACAACATTTTAGCTATTGTATCTGCCTTCATTATACATGATGATCCGAACGGAGAACTTTCGCCGCTCCTGCTACCGTATTATGGTGTATTTGTCGCTGATCGAAATTGTCTGACTCAGCCTTACCGGACTCACATTCGGCTATGTAATGGCGCGCGGATTATCATTTTGCGACTCGCCACATATTCTCTACGTACTTAACCTCATGGCCACGAGTAAAAATTTCGTATTTTTTTGGTCACTTTTTACGACAATGCGACAAAATGGGACGGAACAAAACGGAATGGCTATGTTTAGGAGAGTTGATTCCGAAATTCCATTACTCTTTTAATGATAATCTCTCATGCCCGGCTCGGCTCTAGTTTGGACCTGTCCGAGTTAAAAATTGCCTGCCCGGCACTCAATGTATATTCAATTAGGCCTTTGGTTTGCGGAGTCCTCCGCCTCGATCTTACTTGGAATCAATCGTTGTTTCATCATTTACAACGAGCGTTTGGCATGGAGTCTTTTCGACCGGGACTATCGTATACTCATCTGGTTGCTGGTTCCGACGTCGCTGTTTCTATTTGCGTTTTGGACCATAAAACCATTCATCGCGTCTCCCGTCTATTTTTCCTGTTACTTGAACCCGTTCGTCGGTGTTCTCGAGAAGGATCCATTTGTAAGTAGGAAGGCTATTAATCAGCTCGGTTATTCTTTATAGAATGAAAGTCGAAATGGGTTACTTCTGAACCAATAGTTGGATCTTAATGGACTGAACTGTAAACCCAATAGACTAGGCTCTAAAGAGAGCGCCTCGAATAGATGCCAAAAAAGTTAAAGGCTGATTCACAGATAAAGTCCCTTAGATAACACCCTTAAAAAATTGAACTGTAGATAAAAGATATCAGAAGAGTTTTCCCCGATAATTAAAAGAGCTCATTCCAATTCCGAAACCCCATTACCCTTCTAATAACATTTCCGAAGCTAACAGTTTCTATTAGACAGAAATCCGATTAAAATCCTTTTGATTTATCTTAATAGTTCATTTTCAGTACACTGACATGTTTTATTACTACTATAACGTGGTGCTAATTGTCGTACTGTTGATAATTCATACTGCACTCTGCACGTCCGTTACGATCGTGCGGCGCGCGGTACGCCACGTCAACTGCGGGCACGATCGCGCCGAATTGGCTGTAGAAATTTTTTTTCTCAAATATGCCAAATATGCCAAGTGCTAAATAGAACTAAATCTATTTTCTTTAAGATCTTTTATACAGTCATATTTAAGATTTTCGCTCAGACCGTAATTGTGTGCGCGTTGAGTCTGGTGGCCACCGTACCGTACATGCTGCATCAGGCTTATCCGGAGTCGCGATTTCTCGCCCTAATCGCCACGTACGGCTACGTTTTCTATCAGGGTTAATGTTTATATAAATGGTCTCCTTTCATTAAGTTTAAAGCCATAAAATCGTTTTATAATTTACTCCAGGCGGTCCTGCGGTGATCTACCTATTGTTTAATAATTCCGCCCGGGATACCGTATTTAGTCGAGTGTTCAACGCGAAAAGCTCCGCTGCGAAAATGTTCGTGCTGAACACCACGATAATGGGACATCTGAAGAATCCGGCCAGCTCTGTCTACCTGCGTTCCATCCCGAAACGATCTATTTTTTCGAATCAATGAAAATGTTTTATTTGAAAGCGTGCCAATTTGAAAATTCATTTTTTTAAAGCGCACAAATTTGAAATATAATTTTTTAATTCGATTTTTGCACTATTTTTCAAATTTTTTGTAAAAATATTTTTTGTTCCTTTCAATGTAAAATGACAAAAATAAAGAAAAAATAACTACAAAAATATTTTTTTTCTTAAAAAAATTAAAAAATTTTCTCCGTGAAAGAAATTACAGCGAAAAAATGGCGAAAGAAATTATTTTTTTCGTTTTAGAAATTTATTTTTTTTATTAATTTCATTTTGAAATTTGATTTTTTTTTTTAAATTTAGGACTCAGTTCTTATTTTTACAGAGTAGAGCAACACTCGTGGATATGAAATTTGTGAATTTTCAACTTTAATTAACTTTTTAAGGACAAAAAAATAATCTTTAAAAAATTAATTTAAGATACTGGACTGAAAGTTTAATATCATATGCTTGAAAAGTATTTTACTTTTCAACTATATGATATATCAAATATTTTTTAAATTAAGTCTCTAAGTAACTTAGAAAAAAAGTTACAGCTAAAAAAGTAAAGTCACTCAAAAATTTCCGAAAAATAAAAAGTAACTTTACTTTTTTAGTTGTAATTTTTTTTTGTTAGCTAAAAATTTGATTTAAATAGAGAATAGATAAAGAATTAAATTCTGAGTCAAAACAGTAAAATTAATTTTTTTAAAGTAACTTTTTGGTCCTTAAAAAGTTAATCAAAGTTGAAAAATGTTGCATCCGCAAACGTCAGGCATTAAATAAGTGATAGATGCTAATAGAAATATTAAGAGTAGCTACTAGCTGAGTGAATGAGTGAGCGAGTAAGTAAGCAAGTAAATGGGCAAGTAAATAATTGTATAATATCGAGAAAATCAAGAAAAGCCGATGCGTATGAAAGTGTTCAAAAAATAAAAAATGCATATACACACACAACTTAGGTTCGTGTTAGACCTCGTCATATGGAGAACAATTGGTATGTTGACGTTTGAATTTCTTTTCATTTTGTCATTTTCACTAAAAATTATTTGTTCTCTAAATTATTTTCAAAATCACTTTTTTTTTCTCACAAATTTCATTTAAATTTAATTTTCAAACTTTTTTTGGGCATTGTTTTGGAAAGAAAGAGAGATGGCAGAGTGAGAGAGATAGAGAAAGGGACACAGAGAAAAAAAGAGAGAGAAATGAAGAGAGACAGAGAAAAAGTTAGAGAAAAAGCAAAGCAAAATATCAAGTTTATAAAAACATAAAAAAGTGGGAGTTTGATAAGTGACACAATAAATTTCGATAAATTTTAAGGTATTCAAAAATATATGTATGTATATTTCATTTCAATACGTTTAAATAAAAATATTTTATTAAAATATTATGTAGAAATGTTTCCATAAATACAATGAGAAATTTATTGTAAAGCTTATAAAAATTAAATTAAATTTTTTTCAAAAATAGCAAAAGGTTGGTGCGACCGGGATCATTGCTCAATCCTTCGAGACTACAATGCGCACGTTCTTCCGGGCACATCTGGACCTGAATCGAAAGAGAGCGGATCCGGCCAAGTAAGCCAACGGTTTGCGTTTCGCACACCGGCGTAATTGCGGGTTCGTTGTGTCATGTGGAATCATAGTTGTGCACCATCACAATACTTTCTTATCCGGCTGACTCAGTTAGCTGTGGGACGTACCGAAATTCTGATAAGGCCACTAAGAATGGTGCCCAGAGGGTCCAGTGAGCCACAAACACTGGTATTGATGCAAGAGGGTCCACAAGTCGGATGATATAAATGGAATGGATTAGAAATGATTTTAAAATTTTTGAAAAGTCACCTGCATCACTTTAATGTTAATAAATTCTTTTATTATAAATAGAGTCCCATATAGTTGTACATAAAAATTTTAAAATGAAAATTTTCGAAAACAATTTTGGATATTGTTGGAACTATTTTTTTGGGATATGCACATTTTAACGCATTTTAACAGAATTTTTCTTCAAAATTTTATTTTATTTTTGCTTTTTTCTCTTTAAAAAATGAATCGGCAAAGCTAATATAAAAAAATGAGAGGGAGAGAGAAAATGAGAGAGGGAATGAGAGAGAAGCAGAGATAGAAAAAGAAAGAGAGAGAAAGCGAGAGAGAAATGATAATAAAGAGATAGAGGAAAGATAGAAAAAAAGATTTAAAAAATGGAAAAGTTCGTATTTTGATCGATTTCAAAGCAAATTTATCTCTCGTTTATCGCAACACACACAACACATACCTCACATCACATAGCATTTCTAACAAATCTTTCATACTCAAATCATTTTCAAATGTTTAGTGGTTTAATTCTTTTTTTTTCTGGATGTTTATCACTTTTTTAAAAGGCTATTGGTTATTATTCGACTCGTATTCACATAAATAATGCATCATTTATCACTTTGAATATACATATGTATGAATCGCATTATATCACACACTAAACATCACATCACATTCACTTAAATATGTATATTTTATATCATATCACGCAAAACTATACACATCATTTCACATAAATATTACATTATTCACAGAGCATACGCCGCATCACATCGCATTGATCATCGAATGATATCATTCGGAATGAGACAAAATCATCGCAAATAACTCGATTTTGAAAGAATTGAGTAAAATTTTTAATGCCTTTCAATTAGCTAATGTGTGATAAGTGTAATGAGAGCTATTCAAATATTATTTTGCTAAATACATTTTAACCTTTGATAGAACCACAAATGGAATTCTGATTCCCGATTTTCGAAATTTTCAATTAATTTTCATTACATCCATAATATATATCCATATCGTACTTAGAACTATAGTAACCAAGAAACAAAAATCGGTTCGGCGACATCTCGTGTAGCGATGACGGTGGTTATTAGCGGCGGTGATTTTTCCTCACTGGCCACGGCGTCGGGTGCGACGCCGGCTGCGGCGGCTGAAATCGCGGGCTCAAGCGCATACGGCAGCCGCACGTCGACGATGATGGGGCGTTCGTCTCGCGGTGCAATGCGCCAAAGCGGCGCGCGCCTGCGCACCTCGGACGGCATCGCCGGGCATTCAACCGCCGGCGGGCAGCCGTTCGCCGGCGCTGATCCCAACTCGACTCGACTCGACATTAAACATCGTTTCGAAATTACCGCAAAGTTAGGCTCCGGAACGTACGGTAAAGTATCACTGGCGTACGATCACAAAACGGAACGCGAGGTGGCCGTGAAGCTCATTCGCAAGAGTGCCATCGAAAACAAACAGGACCTGGTCCGGATTCGACGCGAAATTCGAATCATGTCAATGCTCAAACATCCAAACATTATACAAATTTACGAGGTTCATATACTTATTTACATAAATGTATTGTATTGGTTCCTACATTTCTTCAGAGTGGAATGATTAGTTAGACGTCAACTTGAACTTGCTAGAGAAAATTTGAGCTTAGAATTTATGAAATTTAAGCTCTGTTGGTTATGAAGCTAGGGATAAACACTTTAAGAATTACCTAAAAGAAATCTAGAATTCAAGTTTTTTAGGTTTTTGAAAATAAAGACAAAATCATACTCGTAATGGAATATGCCAACGGCGGCGAGCTCTACGATTATGTCAGGTTTATAATTTTAAACAATTTCCCTCTTTACATACGCATAAATATAAAAAAGGCAAATTTGAAATGAATTGTAAATTTCCAGCAAATTTGGTAGCCTTCCCGAAGCGGAAGCACGCCGAATATTTCGACAAATAACTTCCGCTGTGCTGTATTGTCACAAGGTAATTACAAATAGCATAAAGGAGCCCATAAAAGGATCTTCTTTAGCTATAAAAAAGGCCATGAAAGAATCTTCTTAAGAATTCCGAGAGGCATCTAATAGAGGAAGAAATTCCAAAAAAAATGAGAGAAAAAAGCTTAGAAAAGAAAATTATATAAAAACACAAGATTTATTGCCAAAAATAGAGAATATTTCAGCACAAAGTTGTGCATCGTGACCTCAAATTGGAGAACATTTTGTTGGACGCGCGAAACAACGCAAAAATCGCTGATTTTGGCCTATCAAACTACTTCAACGAGAAATCGCTGCTGGCGACATTTTGCGGCAGTCCGCTATACGCCTCGCCCGAGATCATCAACGGCACGCCGTATCGAGGACCCGAGGTTTCAAAACATATTGAAAAGGAAATTTTTCAAAGCCAAAGAAGGCTAATTCATATATAAATTGACCAAGCTTATGCAATATAGCAATATCTACAGATCGTGGTGTATATTTGATGCTTGCTTGACTGGTAGATATCGGTAAGATTAGTGTGATATTAATTATTCCAGGTCGACTGTTGGAGTCTGGGCATTCTACTATACACGCTCGTTTACGGTAGCATGCCATTTGACGGACGCGACTTTAATCGAATGGTTCGACAAATTAAGCGCGGCGCATATTACGAGCCCGACACGCCATCCAGTAAATATTTCTTAGAGATACTATTCGGCCTACTAATTGGGATGGATTTCGGCCAGTTTGGGGCTGGAATGATGGATTAGGAGTTCAGGAAAGACACCTTAAATACTTGAGAACCCATTTCCGCAATATTTCAGCGGCCTCAATGTTAATCCGCAATATGCTGCGCGTAAATCCGGACCGACGCGCCGATATCGACGAAATCGCCAGCCACTGGTGGCTTAACCTCGAGGAGAATATGCCGGTCATTCAGGAACTGCCCGAAAATCAGGTCGGAAAAAAATTCAAATTACCCAGGCTAAACTTGAATTTAAAGTCTTTAACATATTCAGCCATTGAATTAAATTCAAAAATTTTTTTGATGAATGTAAAACTTCAATCGATTGATTCATTGACTTGACAAACTGGCTAGAACCGTATTTTCTTCGTTCAGATCACAGACCATACGCCATTAACGGAACGCGCGGAAATTATGGTTGTGCAGGATCTCGCCGACGAGACGGATGTTTTTATGGAGTTCGGTCATCTGAGCGCCGCCACGCGGCAAAAAATCGAGGAGTTCCGTCGACGCCGCAAAGAGGCCGAGGAATACAACGAAAACTCCCCGGTGAAACACCCTAAGCACCGGCGGACCTCGTTGAAGGGCGCTGGAGTGAGATATGAGCAGCCGGAAATGAGCGCCAAGGAGAAGAACTTACGCGACGTGAAAGAGGTCATATGGAAGTTCTAAGAGTTTATAGAAGAGTTAGCTAAGATTCTCAGAGGATGCTAATAGAGAGGGTCAAGAATCGCAGGAGAAATAAATTTTATAGATCATATATTTTATAGATCATATAAATGCTTCAAAATTAAAGGACCAACTAAATTAAGGACATTTCAGGAACCTATTCATGCCATCAAAATGGATAGCAGCGCATTTCAAGACCCATTGGATCGACTGCGCCAATTGGAAATTCGACTTCAGGGTGCTCATGCGCCGGTCGAGAAGGCGGTATCGCAAAAGGCAAAACTCTAAAGATACAACATAAAAGATCCTATTTTCAATCAAGCTGGTCTTTTGAAAGCTAATTTGATCCATTTTTAGCCCGAAACTTCGCACAAGACATCGGATAGCGAGAAGGAAAAAGGTGGCGGTCGCGACGTAGAGCCGGCGCTCGCCGCCGCTGCTGGGGACGACGTGACGCCCGCGTCACCCACGGCGGCCTACGCGCCCAAGCAGAAACGGAAAAAATCGTTGAAAAGTTTAAAACAAAACTCGATTGAGGCGAAATCGGCTAAAATTAAACAAAAGGCTGAAGAGGGCTTGGTCAGCAAGTCCATGGAAGAGTACGACGTTAAACTCTATTAATCACTTTCTTAAGCTTAAACTTAAGCTAAGTTAAGGGAATCGGTGAAAAATAAGTGATAGATTTTCATTTAGACGCCCTCCCGCATTCACGTCCGCGACGCGTTCGTCACGCCGCAAGGACAGCGACACATCGGCGTCGAGCGCGCCGTCGGACACCGAGGCGGCGCTCAAGGATGTGCGCCAACAGACTCGCCAATACTGGAAAATGGGCACCGACTCGTTAAATCTGCTAATGAACCAGGTCCTCGAGCAAATGGAAAAAGGCCCCGTCAGTCTGAATCTCGTGGCGCGCATTAAGGCCCACGCGTTCTACGATCAACGGCCGATGGTCAAAGAGCTTTTGGAGTCCATTATTACCGCCCAACCGGCGGTCGTACAAAAGGAGACTTCTAAAATTTTACAGCAACAATCACAAGTATCGTAATCATCACAGAAATAGTTTTTAGTACAGTAAAGTTGAAATTAATTTGCAAAATGGTTAAAAAATTGTAATTGTACGCACAGTAATTTCTATAGTAATTTACGATAGCATAGTATCTCCATTTATTTTTCCAGAACTTAATACGACGTCAAACGTCGGCCAAAAGTGTGTTAGTCGATAATGGAGGTATGCCCATGCCATCGTCAACAATAAAACCACCGGCGATAACAATGGAAACGGTACTCGAGGCGACGGTAGCTACTGTAGCAAAGTCGTCGCTTTCGTCCAAAAAACCGCCGCTAATGGCGGGCGCGCGCGAAAAATACCGCGTGGCGGAGTTGCCGAATCAGCCGGAGCTGAAGCGCTCCATTCGCAAGGTCCTAGATGATCGGCCCTGGCACAGTGTTGAGGCGAGTTCGTTGTAGATTTGGTTCCGAAAAGGCTTATTTCAACCCTCAGCCTATAATTTAAAAAATAACCAAGCTGACCATTAGCCTTCGTACCAGTAATGGGCCTAGTCGGCTTGGTTCAACTCGTTTAGGCTGAGCTCAGCTCAGCACTTTTTAGCTCGGACATTGAATGGCTAGAAATTTTTCGAGCTAGACTCGGCTCGAGTTTCACAAATTGTCGACTCGGACCGTTAATAAAATAATATCCACTGGAATTTTTGGTTCATTAATCATTTATTGATTTGCTGTTCAGGTGGGCTTTTCAACGGACGATGATTCTTCGTCCAACAACACGGACAGCGGCGGTGCCATCGACTACGCGTCAACAGAGCGCGGTGATGGCACGCATAAAATGTCGGGTGTCGCGGCGGCACCGAAATTTATTGGTGAGATTACGTCAAATGTTAAAGGGTTTCTTGCCTGTATCGAAATTTTTTAAAATTTAACCGAAAATCCTCATTTTGTCAGGTACGCGCATAACCAGATCCGTGCCATTGGAGGATGAATTCGAGTTGGATGATGAAGAGGAGGACGAATACTTTGACGCCGAAGACGAAGAAGAGGAATATGAAAGTGAGATCGACGAGCTGGCCGACGAGGTGGAACAGGCCACTCGGTCGAGTGTCGAGGTACCACCACAAAAGCCGGCACAACCCGCCGCGTATATCGCGCACGAGTCCGCAACGCGGCATCACGCCGCACCACCGAAAATTGTGGAAAATTTAACGGCGGAGAAGGCGCCTCAGTCTCCGATTGGGACCGGCATCGACGCGCGGGACCAGAACCTCAATCAATTAAGTGCCGGACTCGCGAAACGTCAAAGCAAAGGCAAATATCAGGTGAGTGAAATTGGTTGTTTCTGTAATGAATGATCATTGGATAAATTGAACCAATCGTCTATAAAAGATGTTCCTAGAAAATATGGGAAAAATGGCTATATAGCATTTATATTGCAGTTTCTTCATCACCAAATGGATCTGTACGGTCGTGGAGTATCGATGGAAACCGAGAGTCCGCCTGTATCACGTAGGAGAATCGGTGGGCCGCAGCCACTCGTGGAACAGTTGCCAATACTTTTTGATAAGGCACGTCCCATCATAAATTAATATACTAGTGAAGACAATAAAAGCCCGTAAAATCTATTAAAAAACTCTTCAGGAAATCAAAATATAAGGATAATGATATATGTCCTACAGCCGATATTAATACTCAGCTGATATTAATTTTCTCTATTCATAACTTACTTTTGTTCGAAATTTATCAAAACTTGTGCCTATGTTTCTTTTAATTTAATTAATTTTTTTATTTTTTTAACAAATTTTTTTATTGAACTAAAAAACTTAAATTTAAATTATACAAATTGGCTCAGTGAAAAAAGTTGGGACTAATTAATTTTAAAGAATTAAATTTAAAAAAGAGAAAACTTTTTTTCTAACTATATTTTTGCAAAATAAATATATTTTTTTAAATTTAAATTTAAAAGGTTTTAAAACGTATTTAAATTTATAAAAACATACAAGTTTTGGTAAAAACAACTACCTAACTTTAAGTAGTTGGAATCGGTTGGTTAATTTCAACCGATATTAATATCGGCTGTATTATATGTAATTACTGTATAATATGTACAAATATGTAATTATTAGCTTGGCAAAAAAGTACTTCGACAAAATTTAACTTTTTTTTCAATTATTTATAACTTTATTCAGAACAAATAATTTTAAACAATATATTCACCGTTGACATCAATAACTTTTACCCATTTATCAGGTAAAGCACCTATGCCTTTTTCCCAGAATTCAGAGGACTGAGATAAAAAAAAGTTGTCGACTGCCATTTTGAGGTCGTCATACTTGTCGAACTTTTTTCCGTGCAAATAATGCTTGAGCGGTCGGAACAGGTGGTAGTCAGAAGGCGCAATGTCCGGTGAGTACGGCGGATGGGCAACCGTGTGCCAGCCAAGTTCGGTTAATTTTTGGCGGGTGAAGGAAGCAACGTGTGGTCGAGCATTGTCATGGAGCAAGTGAACTGTTGAACGTCTTGGACGTTTTTCTTGCATTGCATCAGCCAATTTCTGGAGCTGATCGATGTACACAGAAACTGTGACAGTCATGCCTACGGGCAGCAACTCGTAGTAGATCGGTCCCTTCGCATCCCACCAAACACACAGATGATCTTCAAGGTTTGTATCTCCGTTCGCAAAGCGGTTGAACCAATTGTTGACCGTCGCACGATGAACAGTCCCTTCACCAATTATGCTGTTGATATTTGCAGCAGCCGCGCTTGCACTCTTGCTTTGGAGCCACTCGTAGTAGATGATAGCTCGAATATGGTCTTTACTAATCATTAGTGAAAATTAACAAAACTCTGCGCGCGTGTCCTTATATACTCATATAATAATAGTTTCGAGAATGTTCTACAAGGCTATCAAACTTATAAAATTATTTGAATTATTTCCAGAAAATTTTAGAATTTTGAAATTTTTGTCGAAGTACTTTTTTGCCAAGCTAATACATATATTTAGGCCAAAAATTACTTGATCAATTATCCGAACAAGCTTGACTACAGCGATGAGGATGATGACTTGGCACGCAAGAGCAAGAGCCCAGCACGCAAGCCGATCGACGCGAAAATCGCGCCGGCGGCGGCGAAGCGGTATGCGCTTTGCTATAGGACTTAGTAGTACTCTTTGGGTTTAGTTCCTCCATACAGTACATAAGCAAATTTATTAGTGTTTAAGCTCCGTCTTATTGCATCCATCTTATTGAATTACCAATTACATTTTTAGTTTGGAAGCAACGCAAAAAATTGAGGAAAAGACAATTGGAAAAGTCATTATCAAGACTCCGCCAACTGAGGAGAACGAAGAGGAAGAAGAAGAAGAGGAGGAAGAGTCCGATGAGGATGGGAGCATTACCTTCAGACCACGTCCTTCAACTATTATCGGCTTTAGAACTATTCAACCAGCGGGCGCTTGTGAGATTCGGAAATATTATGGGATTACGAATTCATTACATAGACATTCAAAAAGCCCCTATTTATGAAAGTGTTTCTTATTTTTTCTTTGTTTAAAAGCCATTAGCAAAGTTTGAATAATCTCATAACATTGAAAATACCCCTCCAATTCAATTTGCTTTAAGATGGCGTAGCCAAGGAGGCGCCGATTGTAAAGGTGAAGCCTCAAGTGCCCAGCAATGGAATCCCCATGCCGATCAAGAAGAATTCGGTGTCCGAAGCGTTTAGCGCCACCTCTTCACCGCCGCATAGCACAGGCGCTCCGAATTCCGCCGCATCCGATGCTACGCGACGCTTTTCATTTCGTCAAAAGTTCGTCATTTTAACATTATTTCGTATATTTAGAAAAGCCATTTTCTAAATAAATTTGTATAAGAACTTTGTAACGCTTTAAAGCAGTCAAAACAGTGCCTCATTTGATGGCTCGCGCGGTATTGCGCTTACGTCAGCGGGGCCTCCACTAGCCGCTGATACCGTAGATGCTGGCGGCAATTACGCGGATATCGCGCCAATTGCGGCGAAACCGCACGAAAGCGCGGCCGCATACATTCGCCGCAAAAACCGAGAGCGTCGCGCACGAAATCAAACCATCGCGGTCGCGGCCGGCGAGACGGACGCGTGGAGCACACGGTACCGGCAAAATGCACATTTCAATATAGTGTAAATTCCTTTCAATTTTCAGCTCTGGTGACGAAAGCAGTTATCCGGCTACCGTCGAGGCGGGCTACGATAGCGCGCTGTCTGCGCGTCGCAAGTCGAGTTTCACCGGCGCGAGTCGACTCTCCACGGAACGTAAGCTCAGCATTGCATGGAAGAATGCTATTTGGCAAGTTTTCTGCATTTATACTGTACATTTTAGGAGTGCTGGAGGCTCCCGGAGAACGTCGGTCCAGCTATTTCGATGAGCGACGCTTTGAGCCCAACTATTTACGTCAGGTAATTTGGGCTCAAAACAGCTCCAATACATATGCGTAAATATAGAAATGGATACTACAAGTACAATAAATATTGTACCTGTACTATGCCTACGAATACGGTACTTAATCGTCTAAGGGTAATCTAAATAAAAGGTTTAGGCATATATGGACCGTCGCAAGTCCTTCCACGAATTGACGCCGTCGCGTGACCCCGGCGTGGTTGACGAGTCCCGTTGTTTTTCCCCTACCTACGCGCCACCAACGAGCGCATACGAACGATATGCCGGCGCGAGTGACGCAATGCATTATGGCGTCGCGCTTCCGTCGAGTATCAGTCGCTATGAGGAAGAAATTTTCCATGCGTTCTATCCGAACGCGGCGCATTACGGTCACGGCCACGGCCACGGCGATATGGTAATGGAGAATATTCAAATGTCAAATTCAGCCTAAGCCAGATTATTAGTTTAAGATTTAGCTATATAGCTAGGCAAAATTACCTTAAAACTCGGTACAAAAAATAATCGCTATACAGTAAACCTGGAAGTCGTTCGAAAAATAATTGAATTTTTTTAAAAATAGTAAAAAGTTGGTGCGACCAGATTACTAGAGATTCTCTCTAAGAGGACGAGGGCGGAGCGACGGCTAACCGAGGTGCTTACTAATCACATCAACATATTCGGAACGACTTTGGTGCAGTAAGACGTACCGAACCTCGTCGAGGCGAGGAACACTCCGAAGAGCGGAGTAACTTTGCACAAGGGTCCAGTAAACCACAAACACTGGGATCAATTTAACTTTAGCAGTCAGAGTCGAATCCGGAAATGAAAGCATGAGGACGGTAAAATCGTGAGAAAGGATTGTGTGGTAGAGTCTTATATAGCCCAAATCGGTTTTGCCGGTTGTCAGAGAAGTCAAACACACTGCTATTTCGTCGGCATTATTTTCGTCTATCAATCAATCAAACAATATTTTTACTTTTAGACCTTCAACGATCCCTCGTATAAGCGCTTTGAGGTGTATCGTACCCGTGCCGAGAGGGCCACCGATGCAAGGTAGCCTTACTGTAATTATACGGAAACGATCGTAATTATAATTGATTTGACTGTACTATAGATTAATCAAATTGCCTACTATTTAATTCGATATTGTAAAATTACGTATAGTTACGGAGCCGATTATCGTAAAGGTGGCACGAGTTTCTATTACTATGGTAGCGATCGACCCTCTAGCGCTTACGTATCGGCGCGTTACGGCGAGGGTTACGCTAGCGCCAGGGAAGCACAGCGACGTTCGCTTTATGAGCCCGACTATTCAGCGATTGCCTCGACGATGGATTATATCGGAGTCGGCGCATATGGTAATAACCATTGGTCCTACTACGATTAACCTTCAAAACTAGATTTAATTATTATTTAGCACCTCCGGACTCGCCGGGCGGCACCAGCAGCGGAAGTGCGTCGAAAGAACGCCGCACGGCTGCCGTTGCCGCCGCCGGCTGCGTGCGACGCATAAGCTCGACATCGCGCGACGCCGAAGCGGCGCGTCGATTGCGCGCGCGCTCACAATCCAACGATCGCATGCTGGCGGTGGTAATACGTGACGATTTTGACGCCTCAAATGGTACTAATTTCGATAGGAATCCATTGATAAGGAATGCACAAAAGGGATACATTGACTAGAACATATTTCAGAAGTCCCATTTTTCAATCCGCACTTAATGACTCCGGAAGTGAGTAATAATGCGGAATATGCCATCGGCGGCAGAGCAGGCGCCGGCGGCTTTCATCACGATGCATCGTCGCGCGCGTTTATGCGCACCGCCGCCGGAGACGTCGACGTCTCCGCGTCCGGACAGCATCATCGTAGCCCATTGAAGAGTAAACAGGTAGTTACAAAACGATTTTGGTAATAAACAATAGAAGTTCTAAATAACATCCGAACTTATGCTGCATCTTGTATAATACTGTACAAATTTCTTCATGTACCAAAAATTTACACTGTAATGAAGCATACAATTAATATGGCAAATACAAAAACAGTAGTTCTTTAGTCATTCGATTCGGATACGCGTACTTCCTACTTACCCGCTGTTAAAGAGCCAATCGCTACAGGTGATCAAAGTTTATTAACCGCATTTGGGAAAATCATTCAAAAATCATTGAAATATTAAACAAATCTCTAAAATTTCTATAATTTTTCCAACTTTCCGAGTATTCAGCACAGCAAAAAGCTAATATTAACCTCCCTTAAATTGCCCCCAAACATTGAATTTGACGAGTGCAATGGATTAAAGGCGCCGTGCTAAAAACATTCGGCCGAATGGTGCACCAATTATCGGCGGAGCCGTCGCTGCACTTCGCGGTGTTTGTACCCAAAACGAGATCGTACACCGGCCGCATAACATGCTTCGACGAAGGAGAATTTTCCAGAAAACATTTCATTTTTTTCGCTTTGCCCGTTTTTTGCATTGCCAATCGAATTAAATTAAACTCAAAACTTACATTAATACTACTCAAATCTCCACAAATTCCTCTCTACACATTAATAATAGAGTTTAAGTTTTCGGCTTGGAGCTTTTTGCTCAATTATTAACTCTTTTACAATAGATTGAAAATTATAGGATCCAGATTCACGGATACGGCAGCGGATCCATCCACAAACGTTCAAAAGAAACGAAGTTTTTTAAATTTGGCCCGACGCCGTACCACCGAGGTCACTACTAACACGTGGGCATTTTTTGCTTCATAACTTTGTTGGGATTTGTCAGAAGCCAGATTAAGTTTTCAATTCCAGTTTAAAACTCTTTGTTCCAATAAGCTATAGAAACTAAAAATTGGCTGAGAAATTGACGAGTGGATAATTTTTAAAAAAGCATTCAAATTATTTTAGATAAAAATATTTTTTGGAACCTTCGAATAACATTCGAATAACACATAAAATTTCTTTAATAGGTTTCTCGCCGATGAAGACTACAAACGTCCGAGATCACCCATCGATCGCCTGAAGTCGTTTTTCCGCGCAGGTAAAAAGGAAGGCCGCGTGCACGACGTCGCGGCCACCGCCGGCGGACCGATTGGCTACAGCAGCACGAGTCGATATACTGGAGGCGTTGGATCGAGTTCCGGCGTCACATCGTCCCGTTACGGTACGTCAACAACGTTGGACGTCGGCGGCGGATACGGTAGCGCTAGTGGATATGGTAGCGCGACATCGTTGGCAGCCTCGAAACGATACGGCGCCGCGTCGTCGAGCCGGTACGGTTATTCTGGAGGCTCCACCGCGTCGAGCGCAAAATCGAGTCCGCGCAATTGGTACGACGATCCGCATCACTATTGAGCGTCATTACAAAGTCGATGGCGTCATTTTTGCGAATTTTTTGGATGCGAAAAATGCTCAACTTCTAATATTTGTTCAATTATCTTTTTCTGAATTCTCTTTGATCATACAGAGTGGAAATGTTCTGGGCCGGCCCTGCACAGCTTGTTTTAACCTGATCCAACCTGTGTTTGGCTGGCTCTACACGATCCGATAAGCTGGTCCAGCCAGATAGGCTTGTCCGATCCGACCAGATGGACTGGCCCGGCCCGAATTGAAAATTGCCGACCCGGCACATCTCCACGCTTCACTTTTTGCTTATAACTTTTTTTTGCTTTTTAACAGATGTCCAAATTTCTTTGCTCTATATTCAAAAATTTCTTTCTTTCTCCACTTTACCTCCCCTCTCCGATTTTACACCAATTGTGCCCTATTTGGGCCATATTCTCATCGCTGAAAGAAAACTGAATACATAATTGCGTATTTTTTTATCTTTTTTCAGCAATGATAAAATTCGTAATATTGTGAATTGAACTATTTTTTGCAATAAAATTATTTTTTCATAAAAATTTTAAAGTTAAATCCGTTTAATCTCGTTATTATTATTGAGCCTTGGGACGAAAAACAACTCGTAAATACAAAATGCCATAATGAGGACGCACAGCACACAGACGAAGCGCACCTGTTCCAACTCGATTTTCAGTTTGAATCTGATTTGTGTCATTTGTCGAATTCGCATTTTTGCTTGAGTGATCGTTTCCACGTCGATTTCCGATTCGAATTTTTCTGCCTCTGCAATCTTTGGTTTAAAAATCGAAGATTTTTAAACCAAAGACACAAACCTCTTTCTCCATTATGTTATTAAATTTTTAAAATCCACTTCACAATAATTAGCTTTATATTTTGGTTTGAAAAAATTATAGAAAAAAAAATAGAATTGACTTTATTATGACGAATATCGACTACAAATTCAGTCTCCATTATATGCCACGAAAAATTCAAACAATTCAATCTAATTAAAATAGAAATATTTTGCTATATTTTTTCCAAATGAGAACAAAATAGAGGGAGAGAGAGAAATAAAAGTGAAATGAAGGAGGTCAAAACACATAACACAAGTAAAAAAATATACATATCGGAGATGCAAAAAATTGAATTGATATGGAATAATAATTTAAACTAGCTAAGGAAAATGAAAGGCTTAATTTTTTTTATTTTTAAACTAACTAGCTAAGATAGGCCTTAAAACAAGGCTAAAATAAGAGTTAAAATGATTCAATTTATTGACTTTACTTTCCTCTAGACAATCATGAATATTGCTAGAACTTAGACTTAAGCTGGACCCAGACTAGCTATGAGGATCAAACTTGAACCAAGCTATATCGAAACTTGGTCTTAAACTAGCTATTTAACATGGACTAACTATGAGATCAGAACTCATTAGGAATTCATTCAACATCAATTCACTTGCGATTTGTGAGCATTTTTTCGAGATTATCAATAACCGCCTGTATCATTTCCGAGGTGCGATTTTGTCCGCCGATATCGGGCGTATGAACGCGCTTTTCACTGAGCACGTTGTAGAGCGCGCGCGACAACGTGTCCGCGTACTCGTCCAACTCCAAATAACTGAGCATGTCGACCGCAGCGCGAATGAATGCCGTCGGGTTGGCGACGTCTTTGCCGGCCAGCGAAGTGCCCGTATTGCGAGTGCCCTTAAAAAATTACTAACTATTAATCTTCTGTTCTGATATACATATATGCTAAATGCAGTTATTGTTACCGTCTCAAAAACAGCGTATTGATCACCAATATTGATGCCGGATACGAGACCGGGTCCGCCGACCAAACCGCAGGCAATATTCGAAATAACGTTGCCGTAGAGATTAGGCATTAGCATAATGCCGCCGTTGAACTGCTGCGGGCGGCTGACCAATTGCATCGACGCGTTATCAACAATCATCGCGTCGAAGGCGATGTCGCAATACTCTGGCTTCGCCGCGTATTCCTGACAAATCTGCAATAACACATAAAATGAAATATGCACATGACTCAATTTAGAACTATTTTCACCTACTATAAACGCATTAAATTATTAAGCTTTAAGAGTCAAGCCGTTCGCCACCTGTAAAAAAAGTCCGTCGGACATTTTCTGAATGTTGGCCTTGTGAACAGCGATGATTTTGTCGCGATTGTTCTGCAGCGCGTAGTCAAACGCGAACTTGGCAATGCGGCTGACATTATGACGTGTGATGACCTGGAAAATTTGTAAAAATGAGTTAAGCTAAATTTGATCTTAGCCTAAGGTTAAAAGAGCCCAATGGTCAAAGAAGCCTTAAAATATGTATAATTAGCTCTATTTTGAGTAGACTAAATACGCCCTCAGACTACCTTAAGACTTTCGACGACGCCCGGCACAGCAACGTGCTCCAGACCAGAGTACTCGCCCTCAGTGTTCTCACGGATTAACACCACGTCCAGGTCGCGATGACGCGCCGGTACGTTCGGAATGGACACGCAGTGGAGAACGTTTGCGTAAAGGTCCAATTGACGACGCAATTCGACGTTGCGCGATTTAAAATGCGGATCGTCGAATTTCGTCTCAATGTTTCCCTACAAATTGAGCCATTTTCAAACCGAAAATTTTATGTTGTATAAGCCGCAGGGTTGTTCGAAAAAACAAATTTCAAATATTTACGTTACTTCTCAACATCATTTTATCAATTTAAATTTTTTCTTCTTATCGAAACTTTTCTCATATTATAATAGTAAACATTCAATTAATTCTCTTATTGTTTTCGCATTTATTTTTTTAAAACCTTCTCTCTAAATTCCAAAAATGCATTTTTCAAATAACGCATTCATAATCAAAGTTTGATAAAAAAAACTTTTCCCTTTTCAAAAATAAGAAATATCTAGTTCAACTAGCCTTTTTTTGAAAACCACATTTCAATCAATTAGTTATTTAATTTAACCTTTATCGCCACACCAGTGCGTTTAATTGCGGTTATGGCGTTTTCGAGTGCCTCCGAACTTGTGTCGGCTGAGTTGACCTGAATTTCCTCAAAGTCTACGGGAATCTGAAATAAAAATTGACCATTAGTTTCATCGAATTAATTTAAGTGAGATGACTATTAAATGTTTGCCTTAAAGCTAGCCAGTTAATATTACCTGAGCAAAGGTAAAAATGCGCTTCAAATGGTGCATCATTTCGGGACCGATTCCGTCGCCGGAAAGGGCCACAACTGTGTTGCGACCTCCGTACTTGCCTTGCAAAGGCTAAAAATAGTTGAATAGTTCAATTTTTATTAAAAAATAGCCAAATAGTTATTTAATTAAATTTCCAAAATAAAATTAAGCCACTCACGTTTTTAGGACGCGTGAGCATAGGACATAGCTTATGAAAAAAATACGGCGAAAAACGCATAGCGATGCTAAACAAGAGTTTGATTAGAAATATTTCTTTGAGCATTAAAAATTTGTGGCTTCATTAAAGATTCAAAAAAGAGAGCGCTGAAGGCACAACAGCTTAACAATTCATTTTCTCTATTCCCCACCTTCGCTTCCATTTGCGAAAAAGGTCTAAATATTTTGTTCACATCATCTATGAGCCGGAAAAAATGGGAACGATTAAACGGCACCGGGTGGGATGGAGAAGAAAATGATAGAGGAGGGCGACGGGAGAGAGGCAATAAGGTAAACATTAAACGATTATGTTTTTCATTTCTCAAAAAAATCCAATTGGGAAACCAGGACGCAACTGTAAAATTATTTTTAAAACTTACAAAATGAAAATTAGGACGCAGCTGAGTAATTTATATTTTTTATTTTTGAAATATTTTTATGAAAAAAAATGCAGGTGGGCCGTATTTGTTCCACCTCCCCCGATAATGGAAAGAAAAATGTAATTTCAATTTAATTAAAAAAAATATGAAATGAGCTCTTTATAAAGTTTTTTTTACTTTTCATCTCCACCTTGTACGAAATTTAGTTTTTATTTTTTTTAAGAATTTACATTTTATTAGTCAAAATGTCGTTTTGGCGTGGCGGTAAGACCCTGAACATTTCTGTGGAACTTTTCGTCGAAAATCGCCGGCGTTTGGTGGAGGCGTTGCGCACCGTCGCCACGCCTGCGGCGAGCGTTATCGTCTTGCAGGGGGGCATTGAACAGAATCGCTACAATACTGACGCCGAGGATCTACCTATGCGACAGGTACATATGGACCTACTTGCAATTAATACTCTATTTTCATCTTTACAGGAGTCTTACTTTTTCTGGGCATTTGGAGTCCATGAAAGCGATTGCTACGCTGCCATCGACGTAGATAGCGGGCATACGGTGCTGTTTCCACCCAAACTTCCTGCCGATTACGCCATTTGGCAGGGAAAGTGAGTTGTTTTTGACGACGGAGTATAAAATAGAACGTCAGTAAAACACTTTGCATGGGCATTTTGGTATTTCAATAAATAGGTATTTTCCAGGATTTTCGTGATTTAGGTATCTCAAAACTACTTTAGTTATCCCTTAAGATTTTCTAAGTAAACTCGTGTCCATTTCTTCATTGATTACGTGTAGAATTGAGCCAGAGACTTGGTTTCGAAATAAATACTGCGTTGATGAAGTCCATTTCCACGAGTGCACTGTTATTGCGGATCGACTCCGCCAATTCAATCCCAAACAACTTCTTCTTTTAGTTAGCTTTTTTAGAAAAACTTGATAAATAATAATTATTTTCTTATTGAGTATATTTCATATTCTTTCTAGCACGCCGAGAACACGGACAGCGGCATTTGGCTTGAGCCAACGACGTTTGAAGGCCGGGATCAGTGAGTTTTCATTGCCTTATACAATTATATTTAGGAACAATTAGCTGGCTGTAATAATTTGATAATTTGAATCATTTCTTCTTTTTCAAGGTTTCAAACGGACACCACAACTCTCTATCCGATAATGGCAAATTTGCGCGCGTTTAAAACGGACCGCGAGTTGAAAGTGCTGCGCTACGCCAGTCATGTGGCCAATGAGGCTCACAAGGAGGTAATGCGCCACATTCGACCTGACATGTACGAATATCAAATGGAGAGGTATGATCTACTTTTAAGAGTTACTCACAGCTTTGAATTTTATTTTAAGTTTGTTCCGGCATATCTCTTATTATACGGGCGGATGTCGGCATTTATCCTATACGTGTATCGCCGCATCGTAAGTGACTAATTTTTGATCTTAATTGAATTATTGTAGGACTTTAGCATGGCTAGTTTGAAGAGTATTTTTGAATGGGTCCAAATTGAAGAGTAATTAAATTGATCATATTCAAATTCGCGAATGTATTCAAGAATTTAGCGGCCCCAACGGCGCTATTCTTCATTACGGCCATGCAAATGCGCCCAACGCCAAGTTAATTAAGGATGGCGATATGTGCCTTTTCGACATGGGACCCGAATACAATTGCTACACTGCCGATGTGACGTGTTCATTTCCGTCAAATGGAAAATTCACGGAAAAACAGAAAATTGTCTATAATGCCGTTTATAAAGCGAATCGTGAGGTGTTCGAAAAAGCAAAACCGGGCATGCTTTGGATTTTTTATAGGCTTTTTTTTAATTTCAAAGGAATTGAACTTAACGAGCTCTTTTTTCCCAGGCATTCGTTGGACGGAAATGCACAAATTAGCGGAACGCATCATTCTTGCGGATTTGAAGTTCGCTGGTTTGGTGACCGGCGACGTGGACGAGATGGTCGACGCCCGACTCGGCGCCGTGTTTATGCCCCATGGCTTGGGCCATTTTCTCGGCCTCGACGTTCACGATCCGGCCGGCTATTTGGATGTATGGCGCGCTTTATTTACCATATCGATTCAATTCATTTTTGCCCGCATTTTTAGGATGCGCTGCCGCGTTCGACACTGCCCGGCCTAAAGAGTCTGCGGACAACGCGCACTCTAAAGGAGCGCATGGTCATTACGATCGAACCCGGCTGTTATTTTGTTGACACGGTAGGCTTGTGTTTGATTTTTACGGATCAGTTTACATGTGTATGATTTGAGGCTGAATGGCTGAATATCATTTAGTTGCTCTAAATTTATAACTATTTTTATTTTATTCCAATTTTTAGCTATTGGATCGAGCGCTAAACGACCCAAACTTAGCGAAATTCCTCATCGCTGACAAAATCAACGAGTTTCGTGGAACTGGCGGGGTATAATCAGTTAAATATAAAGTTGCTATAGAAAATATGCTTCTTGAATTCAATGTATTTATCCTCTGTTAAGGACCTGTAAAGTATTTGCTGAGGTCCTCTATTTTCTACCGGGGGCCTAGCTGGAATTGAATAAAGGAAATTGACTTTTTTTTCAGGTACGCATTGAAGATGACGTTGTGATTTGGGCGTCGGGTAACGAAAATTTGAACGCGGCGTTGCCGCGTACCGTTGACGAAATTGAAGCGTTTATGGCGCAATACTGTTCTGGTTCGACTTGATTCTTACAATTTTTTCCCATTTTCCCATCCCTAAAATTGTCCTCATTTTTTTTTGTCTTAATGAAATTGAATTAATTCATTTTTAACTTGCAACTTAATAATAAATAATCTGATCACAATAATTCTTTGATATTGGAATTAAAGCCTTTAGATTCAATTCAATACATTTCTTTTAAGCTATATCCTAGGTGGAACGACATTTTCGGATTTGATTAACTTCTTAAGGAGCATAAAGATATTTTTAAGAAAATTTTAATCCTAATTAGACGCCAATTCAAATTTGATTCAAAATGCATTATAGAATATTTAGGATGAATTAAAAAATTATAAAAATTTACCGAATTTTTTTTATTATACGATAAAATTTATACAATTATTAAGAAATATAGTAATTATTATGAGGCAAATAGTTTACGGTATGTACAAAAAGGTATTTACAAAACAATTTTTCAAATTACTTTTTTGAGCAAAAATAGTAACAATATTTAAAAATAATTTACAATTTATCGAAAATTTTAAGAACAGTACTTAAATTTAAAGTAATTTGGTCAAAGTTAAATCAAATCAAATGAAAAGTTTTATGAGGGTATAAAAAGGTATACGATGAAATGTTATACGGTTTGGAGTAATAAGATTATTAAAATGATAATTTCCAGTTACTAATTAGTAATTTGAATACGGTATTAAGCTATACGGTACAAGAAGAGTGCAGTGTAATTTACTTATTAAGTGGCTTATGCTACTTAATACGAAAATAGATTTTTATGACTTAGAACCTAATGGAATCTTATGAATTAAAACCCAAAAGACTCTCAAGACTCAGGACCAGATGAATTCTCATGACTTAGGATTCAGAGAACTTTTATAATTCAGAAACTATCATAATTAACTAAAGATCCAAATATTCCCATAACTCAATTTCTCATCCGAACGAATCCTCAGAGCTAAATTGAAAGTAGAGAAATCCGTCCTCATCCGGTGCGCCGCGCATCATTAACTCGGAGATACTTGTCATCGCCTGCGGAATCTCTCCGTTGATAATGATGAAAATACCGGTGCTGTTCTTTTCCTCTTTGCTGAATAGCATTCCGCTGGAAAAATTTTGAAAATTAGAAATGATTTTGGTGCTGGACTCATACCCTCAGCACCAAAATCAAGTTCAGCTTCATTGGATAGTAGGTTTTGGGGTTACGGGCTTGAATTTGAGCAATAGGACTTTTGTAAATTCTTTTCAATAAGATCTCGCTGGCATGGTATTCATTGTGCTTTTAGCTTGACACAAAAGATAAAGGCGAGGGAAGGGGGCAAACCAACGAAATGGTCATTTTAACGGAGTCAGTTTGATCCGTGGCCCTTACAAATCTCTAATTCTAGTCTATCATATTCATTACCGTATTAAATGTTGTAATTGACCCATTGTGGTGTAGCGCGGCACAACGTACTGACATCCGAGCAATTGTGGCAAAAGAGTCTCGCCGCTGAATCGTTCAATTATTATCTGAACCATACGATATAAAGAAATAAATTCAAATTAGTCAGAAAACTGTAGAGCTTACCGGCACTTTTTCCGGATTCTCTTCCAAAAGTCGAAGATGGTCGGATTTACGACAACAGAACCATTTGCGTGTTTTATAGGGTAATCGCGCAGCGCCCACGCACGAGCCCATCGGCACTGCGGCGCGCCGCCGCCGGAGCGACGAGGAATTCGCTGCGGTCTGGCTACCTTTTATCGCGGGATCCAACAGGTCCGCGCATTCGAATGCCCGGGATTTATCGAATTTTTCCATGGTCTTTTGAGGGCCTCTTTGGCGCAAAATTGAAGCGCTGGTTACGGTAGGCGTTGCGATCGCTACCGTACGGTAGCAGCTTTTTGTCTTGGCTGAATTCTCCTCGTAGAGTTTCAAATAGTTCGCGCGAGCCGGCAAGCTATTGCTGCAAGCGGACACGAATCGGGACGAGTCCGCCAGGAACCCGGTGGGTCTTGCACGTCCGCGTTCCTCTAACGGTTTCACACTCTGCCCGTAGCATATCTCAAACGGCTCTTTGCGCGTTAATAGCATCTCGGGTGTGAGCGCGCACGACGACGTGCACGTAAACGATAGCGAGGTGTGCTGTGAGTTGTCCGAGACAGATCGATTCGCAAACATGCAGCCCGCTGAATGGCGCGCGTTTACCGGCGGAATGTCATTGGATGTCTAAATGGCAATAAGAGATTAGATTTAATTGATTCAATTCATATTTGTGTGTGCTGCGATATGATGTGAAATAAATGAGAAAGGTAATCTGTGCAAAAAAGCCTTTTTTTGTATGCCGAAGAACAATAGCTTTTCCAGCTTCCAACCCAGCCTTAGTAGAACTTGGATTTTTAAACGGCTCCAAAGGCTTCTACTCCCTAAATGACTTTGGGTAGATAAATTATGAATCAGTTAGGCCATATAATGACTTTTAATTAACTCCAAATGATTTCAAAAAGGAATCAAAAAGGAACCCATGCACCGAAATTTATGGCTCTGACAATTTTTGCAAATTTGACCAACTTTTTAAAAACCAAAGCGCTAATTTTAAGAAAATTAATTTAAGCTATAAAATTCGGAATTTAATTCTCTATTCAATACATTTTAAATCAAATTTCTAACTAATTTGGAAAAAAATTAAATTAAAAAAGTAAGCTTTTTAAATTTTTTTTGAATAATCTTTACTTTTTCAACTATAACTTTTTTTTCAAAGTTACCTATAAATTTGATTTTAAAAGTAATTGTTAGATAATAAAATTCTGAATATTAATTTTATTTTAATAAAATTAATTTTATTAAGAATAGTATTATAGTCTCTAAAAAGCTGGCAAAAGTAAAAAAACCGCTAGGGCTAGCCGTTCAATCATTTTAGCTTCTAAATCGCTCTGAGTATAGTGTGAGTCAATAATACTTCATCCTAGTCTCCTTCCTTTCTCGCTTCCCTCCTTTTTAACCAAACTACACCAGATAAAGACATTTGTGAGGTTTGAATAGAGTAAGTAATAAATGTACGTTCTCTACGTGATAAAGTGCATTTTGTGCTGTTATTTTTACAGTACATTATAGTGTACAGTACGGTAATGAGTGTGTGTTTTTGCTAGTGGATGAGGTTATGTGAAGATCTGAGATTATTTGTACCTTATATAAAATTTTATTGCATTTTTTTGCGCGCTCAATTTGGTCGCCGAAAATACTATCGCGCACTCGGCGCGCTTTTGCACGTACCAAATGCACGAGACGCGCGAATTTCGCGCAAAAGTACGTCTTAATAAGCTTGACCTTGCTTAGCATCTTCATTTTTTGGCCAATTCTTGACGAGGCTGGATTATTGGGTATCAGGTAGTTCATATCTTGGCGAATTCGAATTATCCTCCTACAGCAGACCAGATGATTCAGGTCCAAAGTGTCTATGGCAGTTCTGGCTCTCAGTTCGTTTAATGGTCCCTCACTTGCTTTTCTAGCACTTAAGTTTTTTTCCCGTTATTGCCGGAAATAAAATAAATATTTTTAGTTAGTTAATTAAATTCTAAAATAAATTTTTAATTTTTTAATTTTGTTGCTTAAAAAGTTTAAAATTTTTAATTTATCAAAATTTTTATTTTGTCAATTTTGCATAAAAAAGACTGATTTCAATAGTTCAATTATGATCCTATAGATACAAATAGGTACATATAGCACCCGTATTGATAGGTATAGGTATAATATAGAACTCGGATAGGAACATAAAAATACAAATAAGCACTTATGTATATAGGAACATGCAGAAACATAAAAAAGTGATTTTTGTTCGAAAATTTTGAAAAAAATTCAAAAATTTGCGACCGGGCCCTACGAGTCAATTTCAAATTATCCAATTCCTTTCCTCTCACCCAAAAAACTAAAGATTAAAAAAGTGATATAAATAAATGGTCATGCGATTTATACGCAAAATTTTGGAGTAATTGAAAAAAATGGAAAAAAAATATTGTAAAAATAAGAAAAAAATTTACACTTTTTGGCAAAATAATTTTTGAATAATAAAAAAAAATAAAAAATATAGGTAATAATTTTAAAAATTTTCAAACAAAAAAACACAACACACAGAAAAAAAATACAAAAAGTACAATACTAATAAACATGCAGAATAAAATACTGTACCAATGAACATACCAAAATACAGTACCAATGACCATAAAGCACCAAACGAACTGATCTCACCAAAATGACCATACATGATCAAAATACAGTACTGATGAACAAACGAAAACAAACATATAAGACCAAAATATAGTAGCTCCAAAATGTGTACAGTAAAAATGCATAAAAATGTTTTTTTAAAATATATGAAAAATGGCCAGACAAAAATAACACAAAAATACATTTTTTTATAATCAAGAAACACACAAAGCAGATAGACATTCCAGATACACATTTAAAAGATGAAAATACATGAATTTTTAAAGACAGAAAATACATATTATAAAAACATTGTTAAAATAAAAACAAACACATTTTTACTTACACATACAAAAAGCGCAGGTGACTAAAACACCATCGCCCATTTTTTTTGGCTGCTGGTCAGTTGGTTCACGTGCTGAGCATATGGCCAAACAACGAAGAAAAAAATTGACAAAACGGCAAATTTCGTACCGAAAAATTTAGGTTTAACTTGTGTGTGGAAAAATTTGTGTGGGAAATCATGTGAATGACCAGTAGGGCTATAAAAAAGTGCTGATAGAAAAAAATGCCATGAAAAAAATGCCAGCAAAAACAAAAGAGCCAGAAAACAATGAAAAATTGCATTACAACATATGACATCATAACATTAACATCAACATCATTCATTTCAACCATCGAGATCATCGAACTACCTCCTCATTACTGTATTTTTAGGCCAATTTTTTCACATAATTTTTTTTATCAGTTTTCAATTTAATAATAATTTTAAAAAAATGGCTTATCTTCACAAAAAAGTCACATGAATGCATTTTTGAAGAATTTTTGTCTTCAAAATTAACGCCAAAAAATTTTTGATCTAATTTTTCCGGGATATAATCATGTGAGTTGAAAATTGAAAAAGAAATTAAAGAGCAAAATGAAAATAGGAAAAATAGAAAAATGTGTAACTACTTAAAAGGATTAATAGTAATTATTTTGAGGGATGTTAATCCAATATTAATTCAGTTAAAATAGCCCGTTGAGATATAGGACAAAAGACAGATTAGAATGATTTTCAGAGAGTTGATAGGGATAAGAAAGGTTATCAGGAGGCTGATACGGAGGCTGACGAAGGTTCTCAAGTGATTGCTAATGGTAAAGACGGAACTCAAGCGGTTGCTAATGATAAACACCATATTCTTCTAGTAATAAAGTCCAAGCTCATGGAACCGTTAATCAATAGTAATAAAATCAAAAAATGAAAACATTTAAAAAATGAAATGAATAAAATTAAAATTTTTCACTTCCGTTTTCGTTTAAATCTTTCAAATTTTTCTCCGCAGGCAATTTTTTTTAATATATATAACTAGGTGGATAAAAATGATAAGAATGATGCAATTTTCAAGTGGAATTAAAATAAATTAATTTTTTAGTAATAATTGCAATTTTTTCTTTAATTTTCACCAAAATTTCACTCAATTTTCTCAACTTTTAACCCTTTAACTTTGCTCATTTACCCATTTTTTCTCCCCTAATTTTAATTAAAAAAATATTTTAAATTTCTAATGAAATCATTTAAAAACTACGCTCCCAGCTTTATTATACGTATAAGCCGCAGGGGCATAGGAACAACAGAAAGTAAAAAAATGATATTTTATTTGCATTTTTGGAAAAATATTTTAAATTTTTTTCCAGTAAAATCGAAATTTTTTTTAATTTCCAGCCAATATTTTTTGGGTGAAATGAGATTTACGAATTTTTCAAATTATTGATAATATCTAATATCTCTATTAGATTTGGAGTTTAATTCTCTATTCAATACTTTTTAAATCAAGTCTCTCAGTAATTTAAAGAAAAGTTATAGCTAAAAAAGTAGTCAATCAAAAAATTTTCAAAAAATAAAAGTTGACTTTATTAATTGTAACTTTTTTTCTAAATTAATTACATTTTTGTAGAAATTTGATTTAAAAGGTATTGGATAGAGAATTAAATTCTAAATATGATAGTTTAAATTAAGTTTCTTAAAAGAAGAGTTTTGGTGCCTAAAAAGTTGGCCAAATTTGAAAAAATTTTATAATTGCCCGAAAAGAGAATACGGCAAATTTTTTTATTATTATATAGAAATAGAATAAAAAAATTTCTGAAAAAGTGCGACGTTCCTATGGAAAAAATATATTTAAATGCATTTTGACAATTTTTTTTGCGCATAGGCCGCATTTGCGTATATCACACAGATTTTGAATTTCTGTACTTGATTTAAGTTTATTAACTAAAACTGCAACTTATACATTATACATTATGAGGTATAAAATTGAAGTCCATTGAAAAAACTTTGGGTTCAGAATTCAATAGGCGGATTGAAAGTTGAGTTCCAATTGAGCCTCGGAAAAGTTAAGTACCAGTTGAATTTATATTGAACTTATAAAGTTGCTTTTCAATTGAGCCTCCCAAAAGTTAAAGTTAAGTAGCAGAGTTCCTCTTTGAATCCCCATTGAGTCCCAAAGTTGAATCTCAATTGCAGTTTATAAAACTTGAGTCCTAATTGGCTTCACCCTTCCAAAAAGTTGATTCCTAAAGAGTTTCTAAAGTTCTAAAGATTTACGGATTCAAATCTTAAGAACTTAGGTCTCCAAGAATTGATAAATGATTTACAAACGTACCTCACTCAGCCATAAAATTATATCATTTCAAAAATGATAAAACGGATGTTTCACGAAAAATAATGATAAAATTATCGATTTTCTTTATAACAAAATTATTTTGTTTCGTTTTTTATCAGTCCGAAAAAATAGAAAAAATTTTTGAATTTGACCTATTTTTTGAAAAAGTAAAGAAAAAATATTTTTTTTAATAGAAACTTTGATATTGGCATTTAGCTCTTTTACTCCTTTTACTCCGTTTGAGGGTGTTGAGACAAAATGGGATCAGGACAAAAGGGGGCGGGGAGCTAAAGATAAAGGCTTTAGACTTAAAGCCTTATTTTTTATCAGGCTTAGGCCTAAACCTAAAAAAATTCTTAACCTTAGACTTGACTTGACTTTTATACTTTTAAAGCCCTGGGAGATACTCACCCCGTTTTATCCCGTCCCGTTTTGTCGCATCGCTCCATTTGAAGTGCTTTCTATTTTGAAGAGGACCCCTCGAAAAGAATGTCACCGAATCGCGATTATTACGATTACTTTTACGCCTATTCAAACGATTATTACGATGAGGACGACGAGGACTCAGCCACCGTACGATTCTGCGGTGATCCCTTATGGGTTTGGTTATTTTTTACAGTAAAACTGGACGAACCGGGACCAGAAATGTTTTTCACTTCTCAGTTAATTGCCAAATGGGTTTTCAAGTGCAGTTTTCAGCCAAATAACCAAAAATTAGTCCTCATTTTTTAGATGTTTTACAGGTACGCGACACGCTGGGTCCCTGGCGGCTGCCGCTCTTTAGTTGGTGCTTTCAGCACGCAATTCTTGCCCAAATACCGGTACTCTTCTTTTTCGTCTCACTACCGTTTCTTTGGCTTCGTTACCGTATTGTCGGCGGTATTGGCGCTGCGCTACCGTATGACTGGCTGGCCAGCATGAAATATGTATCGCAAAAATAGATTATTTTTCATTTTTAAGAGAAATTTTTCTCCTAAATTTTTAGGCACTTACCGTAATTTTGGCAGCTGACAAATTCGCTCTGTTGATGAGGTCATTTTATCAATGGATATTTGAGGCTGAAAATGTGCCATTAATCGAATTACTATATCCAATGCTAAATTTTGTAACACTTGTAAGTTATTTAGGTGAGCCTAACTACGATAGCTATGAGCTACGACTTATACATTAAAATTTAAAGCAGGACTTATACATATAGCAGATAGTAGCTTATACACCGAAGAAAACCTTAAAAATATATTTAGAGGATCAATGTGCGTACGTGCGTATAAGCCGTTAATTTTTAATTTGTTTTAGTATTGCATGATTGTAGTGATTAACCGATGCCGGCACTACGGTATTGTCGCGCCAGGCCAACTCTTTTGCACTTGGCTTCTCTTTGTGGTGTGTGGTTTTCCGGAGTTCTATGTGTGGATTCTCGTCGGCACAAATCCACTGACCGTGAATGACGTTGACTTTTTACGTTATTTGGCCTATTTAATTTGGTTTCCAATTTGCGTACTCCAATGCATTCTTCATTTATTTGCTGACCATGTTCACCGTGACGCGAAAACAACGGCTGCCGAATTGCACGCTTCGTTCCTCAGCCGCCAGCTGTTGGCCTGGTTCACGGACGTGCTCGAGCGCGTCAAATGCGATGGCGCGCCCGTCGCGTGCCTTGACGACGACGCGCTCACATTACCCGCAGCAATGAGCTCTCAAACACTCTTCGAGAAATGGAACCAGGAATGGGGCCTACGAATAAGAAGTTTTAAAAAAATTTTCAGAATTTTTGACTTTACATTTTGAATCATCCTCAATACAAAATATCCAAAATTATTCAAAAGCTCCAAAAAATATTTTTATTTAGAGTACGCCAACTTTAAATACTAATAACTCGAAAATTATCCATTTAATTTTGGATTTCTATAGCTCATCTAAAAGCCTCTGAATTATTAAATATCTTAATTTATCTTTTTAAATTTTTAAAAAAGCTACAAAAAAGTTACATATAAATTTTCAATTTTCTTTTTTTCTTTACTTTCCAACTTTGAATGCTCATAACTCAAAAATTATCCATTCAATTTCGGATTTCTATAACTCATTTGAAAGCCTGCAAATTATTTATTTAGAAACACAAATTGCAAACTGTGCCAAACCTGTTATGCATCATATCTCGCATCATGATGACGGCGTACAAGTGGGCTACGACGACGCGACGCCACTCAAATTCCCGCCGATTAATTATTATGGTGCCATAAACGGTACTATAAACTGTATTTTTTGATTACTATATTTGCTTTGTTGTACTGTGTTTATAGACGTAGAAACGAATGCTGGAAAAAAGTCGGAAAGTAACGCGACGCCACGCGTCGATCGGTCCATCGTGTGGACCGTGCTTAAGCTCCACAAATGGCACATAATTTATAGCGCATTTTTCCGACTCGTCGCGGACCTCACACAATTTATTCCGCCGATTCTGCTAATGTATTGTCTAATTTTAAACGTATATAACCCGCACGAAGTTGTTTGAGCAAATTTCAAATTAACTTTTAATTTGACATAATGCAAAAGGGTACTTCAATTGAAATTTTCTCAATTGAGCTGCGGGTTATACGCCAAAAATTACAATAATCCCTCCGCTTATAGTAAGTTGCTACGTTTCGTGGAGCGCGGCAACGACGCGCCACGTTGGCACGGCTGCGGCATAGCGCTAGCGATGTTCACCGGCGCGCAAATCTCATCTTTGGCGCACAACGCCTACGCGGTAAACGCGGACCATATGCGCGTCAGCGTGCACAGTATGCTTACGTCGGCCGTCTACGATAAGGTCGCATATATTGGCAGTGAATCAATGAAATATTTAAAAATTATTCAAACGTTCAAAATTAAAGTGATCAATTTTAAAAAAAAAGTTTCTGTTGGTTTATCAAATAAATGATTTCAAACCTTTTTAGCTCTACGAATTTCAAGCTCCCGTTACATACTATTTTTTCAGGCTCTTAGGCTATTTTCTGACGCATATTTCGTTACGAATAGAAAGGAACTTTTTGGCGTAATATCGCGCGACATTCAAAATCTGGAAATGGTAGTCGTGCTGGTGATTCAATTCGTCTCATTAATATTACAGGTTTACAATTCGAATATAAAGAAGTATTTTTATATTAGGATCTAATTCGGCCAAGATCCCCGTGGATTCCATCTAATAATCAGCCCAAATTCCAGGCGCTCATCGGAGTGTTTCTTCTCTGGCAAATCGTTGGCTGGGCGGCGTTGGCGGCATCGGCGTTCTTTCTGTTGCTCACGATGTGCGACGTGATGTTACGTAACGTAACCAAATACAGCAAATTGGAAGTGATACAATTTGTTCGATAAATACTTTTGACTCAGCGTATTCAAATTAAGTTTTTAGTTATCACTTATCAATGGCGATGACGCAAGCGACAACGCGCCACTAAATAAGCGTGCTGCGTCGACGCCAGCATCGGCAACAAACGGCGCACTTGTCGCCGTGCGACCACCGAACGCACGCACTCTCGCTTTAGCGGCAAAACGCCAGCGGCTAGAAATCACGCGTGAGCTTGTGAATTTTCCGCAGGACGTCGAAGAGCTCCAGGCCAAGGCGGCGCTACTCGAACGGCTAAGCGCGTGCCATCGGCGCGAAATGCCGGCGCTTAAGCGCGCAAAGGCCTTCAAAGACCTGCTGGCACTTCTCAAACTATCTGCAAATTTTATTGTAAGTACCGTATAAAACGCAGCAGCTTATACACACATAAAATTAAGATAATATAAATGAAACCGGTCTAATGAAATATATCCATTTAAGGCTTCATTTTTCACATTTTTCCTCTATTCAACCATTAGCGCCATGGAAATGAGCCTATTCTCGCCTACCATAATCTTTGTGTCCCTCTTTCTTATCGTACTTCTTCAACGGCCATCCAGTCAGGCCGCCAAATTCTACGTCAAATATTTTGCCGTAAGTTTTGACACAATTGATTGAACCCTTTTTTGGCTCAATTATAATGTTATCCGATGTCGACGGAGTTATTTTCAGGCCCAACTTTCAAACACTCGCCTCTCGAAATTCTTTAAGGAGGAGGAATTGGACGTGACGCAGGTGGAACGCGACTTATGTCCAGACTGTAAATAGATAGTTTAGTGTTCAATATTCTAATTTTTTTAGCCCGGAAGCACTGCTTTTTGTTTTGTAACGAATACAAATAAAATTTAAGAAAACTTTAATTTTGCCCTAAATTTTGACTTTAACAAATTTCTAGAAAATATTCAATAAGCCAATTCGATTCAGAATTTTCTTCTCTATTAATCATTTTTTGAAACATTTCCAAGTAGCTTGGGAAAAAAGTTACAGCTAGAAATGTAAAGTAACTCCACAAATTTTCAAAAAATAAAAGGCAACTTTACTATTTTAACTGTAACTTTTTTTTCGAGTTACATAAAAAGTTAATTTAAAAAGTGATTAATAGAAAAGAAAATTCTAAATCAAACGGTTTAAATTAATTTTGAAAAATTCAAAAAAAATTTTCAAAGTTGATCATTTTTCATTTTCCGAAAATTTCTCGCTGCAAGTTTTTAGACGAACGCGCAGTGGACATTCAATTGGCGTCATTTGACGCGTCGGGCGCGTCCGCCTCCGGCACATGCACAGTAGACAGCTACCAGCATACGTCGCGCATGGTACACTTACCGTACGCGCTGTGCGACGTGGAAGTGCACGTGAAACGCGGCATTTTAGTCGTCATAGTAGCTGCGCGCGTCGATGAGAGCTGCGTGAAGTCATCGACCGGCGCGGTTCAATTGCTGCGCTCAATTATGGGCGAAACACGTAAAGCGTACGGCTATGTGGGCGTACGCGGTCGTGTCGCATATTGTCCACGTAGCGCGTGGATTCTCAACAAAACTATACGTGCAAATGTACTCATGAGTTTGGCGGGTGAGAATTATAATATGGCATACTTTGGGATATATACAGGGCACATACATTGAATATAACACAGTATAGTGTTAAAACAGTATATGTAATTGAAGAAAATGACGTGGACGTGGACGAAAAACAGTATAAACGCGTAATTGACGCGTGTGAATTGAACGCTAGCGACGTGTTGCCCGATGGTGATCGTACGTTAATCGCGGACGACGATGCGTATAACGCGCTAACGGACGCGGACATGCGCGTGCAAGTCACGCTGGCGCGTGCCGGCTATGCGCACGCCGACGTCTATTTGGTCGAGGACGTACTGGCGGCGATGAACGACGACGCGTTAGCAGCGCGTTTATTCGAGCGCGTCATCGCCGGCACCGAACCGCTATTCGCCCAAGCGACGCGTATAATCATCAGCAACCAGCGAGCGCACGCGCAACGCGCCGATCTTGTGCTGGTCGTGCAGGGCAATCGAATTAAGCTCAGTGGAACATACGAGGAATTAACGCAGGACGAGCAGACCGCTAAGCTCCTTAACGATGCGTTTGAGGCCGCAAAAAACGGTGGGCATTTTCTGCATTTGGGATACGGTAGATGGAGTCTTAGCGAGGTCGAAATGATTGAAAATATTTCAAATTTCTTGTATTTCATTTAAAAAATAATTGGTTTAGACGAAATTCGCCTCGTAGACGATTCGACTAGCGAAAATGTCACGGTATCGCATAATTTTCTACGAATCACATTCACAAAATTTTCTAAAAAAAGGTGTTGGGCCCTGTAGCTAAGGCTTGAGAAGCGATAGACCAAAAAAGTAAAATATTTCTATTTATACGACATATATGGAAATAACATTAAAATGTCTGCTCGTCTGACTATCGGTCGAAAGCCATCGCCCATTTTTTGCGAATGCAATTTGGGGGATATAAGCGAGAAAATCAATCCGATCTCCAAGAACTAATCAATTGTGCTCACCGATTGCATGATTTCGATTCCGGTTTGACTCGGCCAAGCTAGAGTTAAGTCAATACCAGTGTTTGTGGTTCACTGGACCCTCTGGGCACCATTCCCAGTGGCCTCTTCGGAGGTTCGGTACGTCCCACAGCTAACTGAGTCAGCCGGATGAGAAAGTATTGTGATGGTGCACAACTATGATTCCACATGACACAACGAACCCGCAATTACGCCGGTGTGCGGAACGCGCATAGTTGGCTTGCTTGGCCGGATCCGCTCTCTTTCGATTGAGGTCCAGATGTGCACGGAAGAAAGTGCACATTGTAGTCTCGAAAGATTGAGCAATGATCCCGGCCGCAACAACCTTTTGCCATTTTTACAAAGAAATTCAAATATTGTTTGAAAGGCTCTTTTTCGGTTTAATGTACAAATTCGAGACCTTAAATGCATTAAAACCGTTTTACAAAATAATTAAATTTGAAGAATTATCCTACAAAATTCCAAAAATTTTTTGAAACATATTCGAAATTCAAACATTTTTTTGAAACGCCAAAAAGCTTACATCACTTTTAAATTATTCAATATTATTGCACATTTATTTATAGGCGCAAAAAAAAATTCAATCATTTTTGAATTCAAATATTCTTTGAACGGTCTTTTAAATTACTTGTTTTTGCAGAACAATGCACTAAGCTCTTTTCTATTGAGCGCCGAATTGCAAGTGGCAGCCGGCGCGCACGACGACGTGCGCGAGGAGCGTGCACTCTCCAATTACCTGCGTCAGTCGCGCCATCACACGTTCGTAGTCGGAATAATTTTCACGCTCGGAGGCGCATTTTTTGCGGCAATGAATCAATATTGGCTGAGCGATTGGTAGGAATTGAACTAAATAGGACCGAATTTGGAGTCCAAAATTGGGGCAGTCGATTCAAGACATACGATCAAATTTCGGAGCTCATAATAAATTTATTTCAGGGCCGATCCTCAGAATAACATCGAGACAAGTGAACGCTTTACCGTATACTTTGTGCTTGGAATTTTTATGGGTACTCCATTTTTTATCGTATATTTTTTATTTATGCAGTATACATAGTATTTCCAAGCTATCTCACATTTCTTACAGTACTATTTTACAGTACTCTTGCTAGCGGCCGCGCTTTTCACCACGCTCTGCGGTACGGTACACGCAGGGCTAAGCATATTTGACAGTATGGCGGCTGTCCTCGGCCAAAACTCACTCAACGTGCCAGAACGCGGCATTCTGAAGCAACTTTTCTATCGCGCTTTCAAGGTTTTTGAGATTAATACATCTCCTAAATTACTGTCATTATTTTTTCTACAGGACGTGGAAAGCATCGACTGGCGCGTGGGCCTCAAGTACCAGGAGTTTATATTGGCCGGCGGTAACGTTCTTTACATTGTTGGCGTTTTTGCGGCGCGTCGGCCCATTTTCATTCTGCCTACCATAATAGCGTTATTCGTAACTGGTCGTGTTACGGTAAGTCGCCATTACATTTGAACTGTTTCGAGTCAAAACGGATCGGACAGGCCCAGTTATTTCATTCATAAAACAATTATTGTAATTCCTATAGTATTCGTTTTTGGGAGCCGCGACGCGACTACACAACGCGAATACCGTATCATTCAATGCGCTTTTGATTCGAATCAACGATACTGTACGCGGTCTGCGCACCATTCGTGCGTTCGGTGTTGTGTGGAAATTTACGCAAAAATTCAGCAAAATGGTAAATTTAAAAAAAATTAAGAAATTCACAGGGCCTTTGGAACGATTTTTTAACAATATCTAAATGTTCTAAGAATCTAGGTGGATCATCACAACTCGTCGAAGCTCGCCACTTTGCTCGCGTTACGTTGGCTGATCATACGCATCGAGTTGATTGGCAATTTGTTTCTGTTTTCCATTGTGTTGGCCGCCGCGTTTTCCGCGAATTTTTCGCTAACGCCAAATTTCGTCGGACTTTTCGTTTTTACCGCTTTTCAGGCAATAATTTTATTATATCTTTTATACTGTTTTAATTGCAGTATCCCGCAAATGTTAGGGTCGCAAATGTCGGTACACAATAGGACATGTCCTATTTCATATTTCAATCTTCATCTCTCATATTACAGTTGACTAGCGCGCTAGTGGAATTTGCGCGGGCGTACGCGTACTTTGGCATTGAGTCCGCAAGTTTGGCGCGAATGGACTCGGGCTCCATTGAGGAGCTTATCCGGCCTGAGGCCCAAGTAGCCGTGCAATTTCCGGAAACCGAAATACATGAGGCGGAAAAAGCCGACAGGGCAAAAGCGATGCGAAGTCGATTAGAAATGATTCAAGAGTTGGATGAGGTACAGTACTCAGATTCAGATTTTTAACATATATTTAAATAGAAAGTATATAGGTTTAAAAATTAATTTTTAATAATCTTTTGAATTCGACCTTTGTCGAGCTCAGGAAATATTGTAATTTAATCACTTTTTTTTACAAATCCCAAATCCTACCTGGAGAATCCAAATTTTAACTCCAACAATAGCTAGAGGTAAAAGCTAATTTTATGCATATAACCTGCATTGTAAACCCAGAGATCATATACGCCAGAAACGGAGTATAGAACTCATTGAAAATATAATTCAGCTGGTCGCTACGGAAGAGTCAAGCACGAAAAATTTGGAGGAAATTGAGCGACTCGAAAATTTAATTCGGGAGCTGGAAGTGCGTCGAGTGAAATCGGAAACACTGGAATCCGTTGAGCCTGATCTTATGATATGGCCGGCGTATGGTCGCCTGGAGTTTCGTCGTTTCTCGTGTCGCACGCGCGACAACGCCGCCTGGGCAATTGACGCATTTAGTGCGCGCATAAACGCCGGCGAGCGCGTCGGCGTGATGAAATGTCGCGCAACGAACACGCTTTGGGCGGCGATTTTGTGCGATTTGCCGTGCGAGCTTGAGCGAGGTGAATTACTAATTGACGACGCGCGTTTGGCCAATATTGATGCGCGCGAAGTGCGCGCGCGTATTGGTTTTATAAGCGCGCGTTTACCGCTTTTTGCTGGCACATTGCGCTTTAATCTCGACGCGTCGAATATGTACGCTGACGAGGACGCGCCGCTTTTATGCGCGTTAAACGTGGCGAAACTCGGCGATTTTCTGGAAGGATTCGGCGGATTAGACGCGGAAATCTACGATAATCATCCATTAATTACGTAAATTTTTTTCCTGACTTAAGAATAGGTCTAAACTATTGAGCTTTCAAGTTCAAGCTGGCGAGCTTTTAAGTTCAAAATAGCAAGCTTTAGTAATGAAATTCGCGTTTCGATTGCGTTAGCGCGCGCAATTCTGCACAAGCGCGCTCTGTTGTTGCTGGACGACACGCGTTTCGTATCGGGCTCGCGGTTTGATCGATGGGCGCGCAACTTGCTTTACGAGCAGTTTTGCGACGCCACTATAATCCACTTTACGCAACGAGCGCGCAATCTTGAGCTCTGCAACAGGTACATTTATGTATTTAAGGCTATATTAAATATGAACTCTACAGCATTCTTCATACTATTTAAAATTGTATTTGCAGCACCACATAACAATTTACAACTTTATAATGGCCAAAAAATGATACGAAATTGTAGAAAAACATAAATTTAAAGTAATCTTTTACTTACTAGGACTAAAAAATTTTCAGGGAAATTATCGTAACAGCCAGAAACAAGCTAAAACTACGCTAATGTTATACGGCAGCAAGGATCGAAGATAGCAGAACACCACCAGCAGACATTAGTTCCCATTAACCGGTTCTATCGTTTGATAATAAATTGCGGCATACTTACATATTTTTGCAAAATTTTAAATAAAATGAAAAGTAGACGTTGTGTCTAGAGAGCATTTTTTTCAAGTGCCCTCTAGTTTAATATTTCATTCGATTGAGCTATAAGCTTAATAAACAAGCTTAATGGAAAAAAATATAAAAATAAATGCATAAAACAATCAATTCAATTTTTTTTCTTCTAAATTTTTAAGTCTAATTATACGCAGACGTGAAGAAGTCACTTTTTTCGTTTACTATAAACCATTTTATCCTCAAAATATGCTCAGAGAACAGCGTGTGTTCAATTTAGCCATTGGTGTCTGTGGATGAAGAAGAGAGAGAGAGGGGAGGGGAGGGGGGGGGGAGACGATTTGATTTTCGATTCTCTCCATTGAAGGCCGCCTTTTCTCGTTTCAAAACATGATTTAAAAAAAGAGAATGGTGCGAAAATGGAGAGATGAATCTCTTCATTGTAAATTGTAATATTCTCAATTATAATTGTAAGTAATTGTAAGTAATAGTTATGACGTGACTATTTTTAGCTTATTATTCTCGATGCAATTCAATTGCTATGTGAACTAAATTCAAAAATTTTTATTTTATTTTTGTTTAAAAATAATTTTATTATAAATCGAAAAATTAAAAAATTTTAAGAATTAAACAAATGTAATTACAAATTTAAAGAAAAAAATAAAATTGAGAAAAAAATATTTTTTTTGCTGATTGTTGAGTACGCTGGGACTTTCGGTCGGTCTGCACTTTCCCAGTTCGTTCCTACCAAGACCTAGTGCGCTTTTCTTTTTTGTTTCCTTTTTCTTTGCCACGCGCAATCGGATTTTCAATAAAGAATTTATTTATTTGCAAAAAGAAAACAATTTACAATACGGAATAAAATTATTAAAGGTCTCAAAAAATAACCTTTTTCTCCAGAATAATAATAATAAACTGCTCCTTCCTACTCGTCTCCAATTATTATTTTCACACAACCCCACTTGACGCGACAACCGAAAAACTTATCAACTTTGAGCGCTAATTCAAATTATCTTTAAATTCTCGCGTCATACGCGACACGGATAATTATAATAATTTAAACACCAACTGAAAAAATGCATTAGGCTAAAAAAATGCAAAATGGCGCGTTAAAAATGCACTAAAAAAAGCGTTCGACACGCAAAGTTCCAAAACACGCTTAATTACGTGAAAATACATGTTCGAATAGACAATACAAATACAAATACACATAAATACAAATGGACAAAAATACACTTTTCAAAGAAATTTTAGCATTGAAATTTATGGAATTTCACTTAAATTTGAGTAAATTTTTAGGAGAGAAAAAATTATTTTCTGTCATTCGATTTAAAATTTTATTTTCTATCGATTACTTTCTAAATCAAATTTCTAAATATTTGAAAAAATTTATAGCTAAAAAGTAAAGTCACTTTTTATTTTTCGAAATTTTTTGAACAACTTTACATTTTTGGTCGTAACTTTTTTCACAAGTTACATAGAAATTTGATTCAAAATACATCAGACAGAGGACAAAATTCTAAATCGAATAGCTATTGTTCATAAATTTTTTAAAATCCTCAAAATTTTACTTGAAATAGCCGCGAAATTCCATACAAAAATTATAGCCGTTTAAACACTCAAAAGTTAAAAAAATAACTCGGCGCATTGGTTTGATGTGTGATTTGTGTGCATAAACAAATGTATTTTGTATGTATAATTTGCACATAAACACAAAAATGTGTGTTTGCAATAGGTATAAAATGGTTTATAAAATGTGTTTGAAAATAGGCCTAAAAATAGACGTTTTGTGTGGTCTCTTCGGCAGTTAATGACGCAAAATTGTGTGTTATCGTGTCTATCGAGTATTAATGTGTATTTCGTGTGTTTTGTGTTTATTATTTGCGGCTAAAAGAAACGTTTTTTTCATTTTTACCTCTTTTTTTCCTGAAAATTATTCATTTTTCAATGAAATTATGAAAAAAAATGTTCACATTTTCATTCAATTTTTCATTTGAATTAACTTAAGGCTAAGCTTAATTGTTAAGCTCTTAATTATCTCAAATTTAAATAATAATTGAAACATTCTTTAAGGCTAAGATTATAAGTCTTAAATTTTGCATAAAAATTGTTTGCTTTTTACGCATAAATTATCTTTGCGTTTTTTGAATAAAATTTTAAGAGATTTTCATTAAATTATTTTAGGGAAATTAGCGCCAATCTTTTTTTTCAGCCAAACAAGAAATGTAATGTAATGTCATAAAAGTTTGTAGTCACCGTGAATACATGAATAATTGATTTTTTGTTTGGGAATTTTTTTAATGTAATTTTCGAACACAAATAAAGTGATGCAAGAACGTCTGGGAACACTAATTTTAGCCGCTTCACTCAGCTGGGTTTGCTTTAAACAATGTAAAATTTTGGTGTTGGGACAATTTGTGACAGGACAATTTGGGACGGACCCAGATCCGGGCGTGTGTTTGCTTTCAATATTTTTACAGGATTGATAAAAATATATTGAAATTTATATATTGATTGGTTAGATAGTTGGAAGGGGACGTGGGGGGGAACTAATTCTCAGACAGCTCATCCCAAATGCAACTCATACAAAAGCAATTTATGCAATTTATTTCACAACTCCTAAGACAACTCATTTCAAATGTAATTGATTATTGACAGTTGATAACTCTCGCGGAGGTAATCAGCGCCGTCTATAGCATTGTGGTGGTGATATTTGGTCGGGAAGAGATCAACGATCAAGACGGCCTCTTGTCGAATCGGGACCAGGCCACGCGTCAGCATTACAATTACTATATGGAATTCCCTAATGGCACGCGAATCCGCCAATTTGTCCCAATTCTTTACGATGATCGAAAGGGTTTTAAGCTCATTTTTTAATTGATTTTTTTAAATGTAACTAGCTTAGAAATCTGAAAAGTTTAAATCAGATTAGGATTAAGCTTTATTAGAACCTGGCACGAATCTCAAATTCGCGAGAGTCATTATATAAACTTATTGAACTATCTCAGGTTTTAGCTCATCTCAATAGGTTGGGCAAGTTCCAAGAAGTAAATGAACCTGAATGAATAGTTATCATCATTTTAGTAAATTTTCTCCAAGAAGCTCAAACCTTTTCTTTTTTCCAGCGCAAACACTTTTTCTCCGCGGCGTACTTTTGGCGTTTGCGTTGCCGGGTTTTCTAGTCTCAACACTACTTTTTGCTGCCGAACGTCGAGTTAGTTTTTATTTTTCAATTACCAATAAACAAACTATTAGTTAGAATCTTTTTTTTTCAGGGAAAACATCACTTATACGTGTGGTGGATCTGTTGGATCTCGTTGCAAAATGTCCACACGCTCGTTGACTTTTTCGTCACACTCATCAAATGCATTGTAAAAAAGAGTCTTATAAAAGTGTGTGCATAAGCCGCAAGAGCATTTAAACTATTCGATTTTGTAGGTGAGCCTCCGTTGTGCTTTGCTTGGCGATAAAGTCCAAAAGGAAAAGTTGTCCATTCATTGGAATTCGTTGTGCTTTTTCGTCACTTTCGCCAAAAATTTATTCACCCCATTTGCGGTAGGACACATTTCATACTGCATTGAATTCAATGATACTGTACCGTATTAAATTGCTCTACAGTATTAAATTGATGATACTATATTATAATCTCAATAATAGCCGTACTGTAATGAATAACTGAATCGAACCTTAATAAATCCAATGTGACTACAAAAGCAATTTATGCAATTTATTCAATTTAATTGATCTGTTAATTACTAACAAAATTCTTTTTCAGATTTATTTGAGCTTTCGCGTTTTTGAGCGTTACCGTCACTTAACCGTAAACTCGATGACGCGCTATAAACGCGTCGGGTCGGCGGCGTGCGGCGGCGCACTTTTTAGTGTCGACTCGCGCGCCGATTAAAAAAATTTTTAAATATAAATATGTAAAATTTGTATTATAATTAACTTGATTTTCTAGAAAAATTTTCATGAGTGGCTATGAGTTGATAAAAATTTAGACACATGCCGGTCCGCCAACCTTAAAAACTTCTTAACTTATAATAGTTTATTTGAAAGACTCAAGCTCAGACCGACAAAAAGGTCATTTTTTTAAATAAAGTATTTCATGAAATATCTAAAGCTAAAGATGGGCCGGCTATTTTTGAATTGAGTCAAGCCGAGCTGGCCAAAATAAGTGACAAGCTGAGGTGTTTCGGCTCAAAATAAGTCGAGCTGATAAAATTATGTACAAAATTTTATTATTGAATTGATTTTAAAGAAAAATCAGTGTGTATATATGATTGATAATTTTGAATTATATAAGCTGGTTGATAGTTGAAGTTTTAAATGTATGTAAGTACAATGGTTAAATAAAAATTGGTGTTAAAAATGCTCCAAAAATTAAACAACAAAATTAAATATAATAAACTATTCAATTCGAGGTGTATCGTAGATTTGCGATAGTATTAAAATGGGGATGATGAGTGTCCAAATTACCGTCGCCAGTAGACTTTTCGACTTTTTCCAATTCGTTTTGATACAATTCGGTCAATGGCTAAATTTATAATTGATTAATTTTTAAAATGCGCATTGGTTTAGGGATTGTACGTTAGGATTGTTTCCCGAAAATTAGGTTCGATTTTGTCCTAAGTTACCAGCTAGATGTTCTCGAATATTTGCAAGACATTATATTAGGAATTTTTTAAAATTCCTCAGGCCTCGTGTGCATGTTCTCTATTCCGTGTTAAAAACCTTGTGTTGAAGCCTCAATCCTAGCCAGGGGTCTCCGTCGGTGAGACGTTGCTGAAAGAGTGCGGACTGCTCGCGTCGGCGCTTTTGCATGTCCATCTCGACGCGGGCAAACCGTATACGTACCGGCGAAAGAGTATAAGGTAGCCCAGCAACGGAGGCAGCGCCACCGCCACACGCGTGCGCCGACAACGTCGAAGCCGGCGCGAGATTTGCGCTTGAGGCGGCGCGTGATTGAGACGCTGAAAATTGAAAAAAAATATTTCCCGAATTTATGGATATTCATGTGAAATTAATATTTTACCATCCGCAGAATTATTGCAATTCCCGCTGGGCATCGCAGAGGATGAGTTGGCTGGGCTGACGGGTCTGTTGGCAAATTGCATCTCATAGCTGTGCTCAATCGGTAATAAAAACAACTTATCTAAATTAAAGTCATCTTTAAATTTTCCTATTTTAAAATCTAATTTTAAATTTCGTATAATCAATGGCATCATTCGTGTAAAATATATTTTAATAAATTAATATGTAAAATAGTTGGACGGGATAAAAGGGAATGAGTATGCCTATGTAAGCTAAACTTAAATTTAGGTCTAAAGGCTTTGTCTTGTGCTCCATCGCGCTTTCTTCCTTCCCGTTTTGTCTCTACACCTAAAATATCGGCATAAAAATGGACCTTTATTAATGAAACCTAGAGCGTAGTTGAGCCGTTGGTATTGCGAAAAGCCGTCGCCGGTAAAAATATCGCAGCTAAACGGCAAAAAATTGTCTCATTAGGAGTTGAAAATGATTTAAAAAAAAGCCAATGGACAAAAAAGCTCTAGTTTACCGTTTTGCGAGTTCAACGGGACTAGAATGTACTAGCGCGGGCCGTGTTGGCGTCGCGTCGCCGTCAATGCGTGGAGCCGCTGTCGGCTGTGGCGCGTCGCGCACAAACGCGACGCGTAACTGCTTTACGTTGCGTTTAAAAGCAACGTGACACGTGGCGTCACGCTGCATTGCTGCCATACGCGTCGTGCTGCGCAGCAAATAGCGTGGCTGCGCGAACTGCACCCGATTAATGGAGGCGCACGTGTTGGCGCGCTTTAATGCAGGCAGTAAAATGATCGGCATCTGAATGAATGCCAAACCTATGGACATTTGTCAATTGAATTCATAACTAATTGAAGAGAAATCTTCTTATAACCCACAGTAAAAGGTTTAGGTTTTTGCTCTTGACAAAAATTAGTTTAATTATAATCAACAACTTCGGCCATTATCACGTCCTGCTGGACCTCTGGTCGCGGTTCTCTTGCCTCCACATCACCGACGAGTACATCCACGTCGGCTGGTTCCCGTTGTGGTGTGTTTGCCACACGTGAGACTGTGGCGCGTCGCTTGCGTCGCGCCATTTTAGTGGCTAGCGAGAAATTAACGCGCCCAATAACAACGGCCCATAATACATAAATTAATTTCTAAAAAAATCATTTTCGAGAAATGTTGCCAGCTTTTATGCCATAATTATTAATATGTAGAAAGTAAGATGTACCGAGCTGTCAATTTTAAACTGGTCCTGGCCTGGCCGAGTAAGACCAATGTACGATCATTTTGGGCCAAGTCAGGCCGAACCAGTCTACAGTCATTTAAGAGCGGGCTGAAATTTACCAGCCAGATAAGTCGGGCCGGGTAAGAACAAGCAAGGCTGGTTCGGCCTTGGATTAAGCCCCAGCATACATCTCTAGTATAAATTGAATATGTATGTAAATAAAAAAATTCTCAAAAATTTTAATCCATTAAAACGCCAAATTTTTTGAATTTCAAACTTATTTTAACTTTCGTCATTAAAAAATAGAAGAAAAATGAAGGAATTTAAAAAAAATTTTCATAAAAATTTATAAAATTGTTATTATACAAATAAATTATTATACAAACATTTTTAAATTCCAAATAAATACAAACATAAATGTTATATTAACACGAATTTTGATTAAATTTTTAAGTAGTTTTTGAGTTTTTCGATTTTTCGCGTACAATATTTTCCATTATTTTGGCCACGGACTAAAAGGATAAACATTTTTTAACGTCTAAAAATGTTCTTTTTTCCGTTACCGTTTTTCTTATCCGCAGAATTGTCGGTGGCTTGGCGTTTTCCACCGTTTTTTATCATTATTTACCGTAACTTCGCCGTTATCTACAGGATTTTTGCCATTTTAATCATCAATTTTTGCGGCTAAAATTCGCCAACATTTGACTCACTGATATTTGATGTATATTAAAAATATATTTTTTCAAATGCCTCTAACTCTACAATTTTCTTTTAAGAATAAACATAAAAATTATAGTACATAATATGTTATTTGGGTCAATACATGAGTCAAAAATTAAATCCTTAATTATGACAAATGCCAAATTAAATAAAAATTTAAAAATTGGCAGTCATGCGGCTTATACATGCAAGAAATTAGCTTGTTTTTTTATTAAATTACTTTTTAATAAATAAATGAAAGGTGGAGTGACATTTAAAAATTTTCAACTTTGATTAACTTTTTGAAGAGCATAGAGTAATTCTTTAGAAAATTTATTTTTACTATTCGGTTCAGAATTCTCTATTCATTAATTTTTAAGTTATATTACTAAGTAATTTGGAAAAAAATTTACAATAAAAGAAGTAAATTCACTCAAAATATTGACTTTACTTTTTTAGCTGTAACTTTTTTTTCTAGAAATTTGATTTAAAAAGTATTCGATAGAGAATTAAATTCTGAATTAGAATTGTAAAATTAATTTTTTTTTAAATAATTTTTTGATCCTTAAAAAGTTAGCCGAAGATGAAAAATTCGCAAATGTCAATGCGCCAAATAAAAATACATTAAATGCTTCTATATTGGGGATACATTTCCTTGAATATTTGCAGCTCTTCTTCGCTACAACAAAATTCGGCGAGTTGTTCGTCGCTACATAGCCGAATACAACAAAATTCAACGATAGCTCTTTTGTTGATTTCCATTAAATCGGCGCTTCCCTCAGCCGCCGCCATCGCGTTAGTTGCCAAATACGTATGAGATGAGGAGGACGCTTGCCGACTTTGTCCTTGTTTATCGCCTGAAAAAATTTCAATTACATACATATTATGTCTAATGTTTCGATGACGCATCGAAATTTGCCAAAAATTAGAATATTCTGAACATAAGCTCAGCTCGTTTCTCTAACCCATTTTTATTTAAGCTCAGAGCGTAGGCTCTGAGCGTTAATTTGAGTTTTTCCTTTAAATGACGTACCAAACCTGTTGTCGGAAAAATGTTTTTCATCAGAGTTCGCTTCGAAAATTGCCGCCATCCTATTACCTGGCATTTGCATGTAATTCGTTTCGCGGCTTTTGTCGGTGCTCTCAATGAATCGCCTCCGTCGTCGAAAATACGAATTTGTTTCTGTTCTTGGATGAATACATGGTGCATCAAAGCCCGGGAATATGCACACTTTACTAACTTTTTCTTTCAATTTTGGACCACAATTACGGGTGAGCCTGGAAGGGCCGCTGATTGGTTTCCTTTTTATTAGCACCCATCGATTGGCAGGACTTGTGGAATTGACATTGTACGATGAGTCAAATGATTCTCCATTGGCATTAGATGAGACAGATGATCTTTTACTAGCATCGTATGAATCAAATGATGATCCATTGAGCACCGATGAGTCAGATGAGCCTTTTTTTATAATAAATGAATCCTCAAATGGCTCTAAGAATCTCGGCACATTCGTAAGTGAATTAAAATATTTGCCTTTAGAATTTTGCCTAGAATTGAACTGCGTGTCCAACGCACGGCTCCACCAAATGTTCTTAATCGGACTTTTTTGCCAATTCGTTTCGGCTAATAATTTTTCCAGAAATTCACCAAGTGAATAAATATTTTCCAATTTTGCTGGTTCATCCATTGTCCAGCCCGCATTCTCGTTGGAATTATTCATTTCGGCTCGAACTCGATTCACCTTCTGTAATACGCATAAACTTATGAGATTTATGAAGGTAAGCGGATATTGTAGCGATCGCATAATATTACGAATATTTAATAATGAAAACGTCGATTTTTGTGGGCCATAAAATCTATAATTTGCGGGAAAAAAATTATTCGATATACAGTAGAATGAAATTTCTGCATTATTGTACAATATTACTTTAAGATATATTCGATAATATTACTTCAAAGTATAAAATTTATGCGTTACTGTATAATATTATTGTAAAATATATTCACAAAATAAACTCACAAGTGGGCGCTAATTTAAAAAATTTGACTTAAACCACCTGCAGCTTATCTACCGGAATAAATGAATGAATAGTAAGCGTACGGATTTTTTAAAAAACAGTGATATAAACTATATGATAAAATTTTTTTTCAGTTTAAAAATGAAAAAAAATTTTATATTTGAGTCAGACAAAAGTCACTTTAAAAAATATTCGAATTTTTTGGATTGGCTTATAGCATTTTGATAAAAGTAATGCGGAAATTTGAGGGAATAGGCACAAAAATCGGGAAATATTTCCTAGGCGAGGGTCAATTTGGGATCAGGAAAAGAGATCAAATTAGGATCAGAAAACCGACCAAATTAAGACTTAAAAATGGATCTAAACTGAAGAGCTCTCCAGGTTCTTCAAACAATTTTGCGGCTTGTATACACACGCACACAACACACAATTATGATGCTTTTTAAAAGAAGAAATTTCAAAATTTAAAAAACTGGAAGGAAAATTTTTCTCGAAAAATGAGCAAAAATGAAAATGAAAATTTTTAAATTGGAGCTTTTATAAATTCAATTTTTGCCAATGTAACGATATAATTAGCGTTTTTTGAAATACCAAAAATACCTAAAATTTTCTACCGTTATTATTAACCAGAAAAAACGACTGTAAGTTAAAAATGAGCCCGCCTAAACATTGTGTGTAAAAGAAAAAGAAAATTGGAAACTGTAAAAAAGTTGATACAGTAATAAATGATTGGGAAATTTAAAAACCGTTTAAAAAGTTATATAGTAATATTTTAAAACTGTAAAAAAACAACGCTAAGAGCAATGGAAAGAAAAGCAATCGGAGTGCGAATTATGGACAAAATCAGAAGCGAGGAAATCAGAAAGAAAACACAATTCGCAGACGCATGCGAGACAGCCACTATACGAAAACTTCTTTGGGCAGTGCACGTAGTTAGAAGGAAGGACAACCAATGGACGGCACAAGCGACATTTTGGTGGCCATACGACTGCAAAAGACCAGCAGAAAGATGACGAAAGTTGATGGAAAAGCGTATAGAACCTAATTGGAGAAAATTAGCTGAAGACTGAAAACAATATAAGCGGCGATTGTATGATCCACCACGGGATAACAACGTGTGACACGGGTCTTCAAGTGTTCAAGTGTTCAATAAAAAAATTAATAATTAAAAAAAATAAATTTTTCTTTAAAAAATTGCAATATTTCATTTATTTTTTTATTTTTTGTCTAAAAATTTTAATTAAAAATAATAAAAGTGCAAAATGCCATAAAGAAAAATTTACGCGGAAAACATTCGTTTTTCAAAATAGAATTTTATAGTATTCTCATTTCTCACGTACTTTTATGTTGCAAAATTTTGAGTTCAAACAATGCAAAATTTATTTGCAATATTTTATTTATCGACAAAATTTTTTTTGCATTATAAAAGAATGAAGAAATTTTTACACCTCTGTGACTTATATAAAGAGAATCAACCTTATGAGCTTTAGTTATTCAAATTAAATCATTTAAGTCCTTTTCAATTACATCGACAAATAATTTTTTTTTGTGTAAGCCACATGATAGGCATTTGATTCGATTTTTTTTCTCATTTTATAAAACATATTCCCAAAATTCCTATGCTATTTCATACACAGAATGCTAAGCCAATTCAAATATTAAAAAAAAATTCTTTAAACAACACCGCGACTTATACATAAAAAATTAGGCAACGAAATTTTTATTTATTTACTTCAAAAAAATGTTTTTTGAAAAATATTTATAAAAAAAACAAATTTTAACGAAATGTCAAAAACAAAAAATTTTCCGATAATTATGACTATGAAAAAAGATGAAATTTTCGTATTTTTATATGGTAAATTTCTTGATATTGTAAATCAAACAAACAAACAAACATAGTTCAGTCGGTAATGCAGCCCCCTTGCTCTCATTAACCGTTTGGTTTTCGTGGTTTCGAATCCTGGTTATTTACCGATTCTTTTTTACCAATATTATCGAATCAAATTTAAAAATAGCATTTTGAATGCTCATTCGGTTAAGCAGCTCAATATCTATCATTAACCTTTCGATCAATACCTATGCGCTCGACTTCAGTCTGTCAACCGATTCTTTTTCGTAAGCGTTATTTACTTTTAAAACTTTCTAAATTTCTTTTATCTTTTTACAATTATTCAAAAAAGTTAAATTCACAGATTCATAGAAGAATTTTTTTCTTTGCCCAAATGCTAATTCAATTTAAGTTATTAATTAAAATTTTTTTATATTTTTGTAAAAATTACCCGAAAAAAATGACTGACATTTTGGGGCGAGATTTTTTATTAAAAAATTTCAAAGATTTTCTCAATTTTTTTACAATTTTTTTGCGTAACGCGACGCGACACAAATTAAAAAATTTCGAATTTCGAAAAAATGCTCTCAAATTATTGTCTTTTTAGTCTATAACTTGGCGTTTTATACGAAAAACCAATTTTTTTGCTGCTTTTTAAATGATTAAGCGTCAATGCTTAAGCATAAAGAAGCTAAGATTAGATTAAATTTAAAATTAACACAAAAAATTCTAAGCGATACTAAAATTTGGAACTTAAACTTTCAAGTCTGCGCTTAGGGCTCGCGCTTAAGTTAAGTACAAATTGGTGGTGTTTATGGTGATTTTGACAAAGTTTTTTAATTTATTTTTTTTCTTATTTAAATTCCAAATGCTAATTAAATTTAAATCGAAAAATTGGAATAAAATTAAATCTAAACTTAAATTTTACTTTAATTAAATGACTAATTTAATAAATTAAGTTTCAAAAGGCCAACATTTTACGAGCCTCAGCTCTTTTGTTTCATAATTAAAATTATTAACAATAGTTTTGTGTAAAATTATAAGAAAATTAATAAAAAAAATTATTAAATTAAAAATCTCATTTATTAAATTATTAAAGTTCAAATAATTTATTAATCTAAATTATGCGAAAACAAAAAAAATTTACATGTGTAAAAATGAACAAAAGTTTTAACATTAACAAAAATTGATAATTCCCTGCGGGATGTGTTTGGATCTATTATTTGTTTCTCGACTAAATGATCTTTTTGTTGTGGTCTAATAAACCAGCAAAAAGTAGCCTAACAAGTGTTCAAACATGGCTTAATTATGACCCAATAATCATTTTGATAGGTCCTTATAAACTTTCCAAATAAATACCTAGTAATGAGTCAGTAAACTCTTTAAAAAGAGGTTTAATTTCTTCAAATAGATCTCTATTTTAAGTTTAGTGAATCTTATTAGCCTATTCACGACTCAGCAAATCCTCAATAAGTGGTTTTATTAAGGCCAAAAATTGCTCATACAGGTTAGTTATGACATAGTAAATCGATTAAAAAAATTCATAGTTTGAGCTTAATGAATCCTCAAACAAAGGCACATTTACGACCCAGTAAATCCTAAAAAGTAGCAAAAAATTCTTCAAGTAATGACTCAATTATAGCCCAGTATATCTTACAATTAAATCTCCCTAATTTATACATTATCCGAATAATCGCTATACGATGGCTTAAGGCAATAGCACTCGAGAACCTGAAGTGCGGTCGGCAGGAGGCGTTTACGCATTTGAGGACTATTGAAAATGTAGAGGTAGAAGAGACACGCATGATGCGTGTATAGCAAAACGTGAGCAAGTTGGACTATTCGCTGCACGAGAAAGTCCTCAAATATTATTATTTTTTTATATTATATACATTATAATAAATAGATTTTATTTATTTTTTATGAATTCTATAAAAGGCCGCAGGGGCATATGCATTCTTTAGAAGTTTGTGGGGGCCTTAGGAGTCAATGCATCGTTTAGAGGTCTGTAAAAAGTCTCAGGAGGGTTTGCATCTTTTAACGACCTGTAGAGATTTATGCATCCTTTCAAAACTGTTGAAATAATTACAAAAAAGTGAGTCTTTACTTGGCCTTCGAATCCAAGAAATTGAACCCCGATTCGGACGAGATAATTCGGCAAATTCAACATAATGAATACGGTGGTTACGATCAACAGACTACGCGTCAACTGTAAATCGGTGTAGCGAAGGCATTTGTTGCGTTTGATACGGTGCGTGGCCCTGTATAGGTCGTTACGACTTGTTATCGATTGACGACTCGACACGTGACAAAGACTTGCTCTAAAATTCAAATTCTGTAAGATAAGGTACGGATTTATAAGATAGGGTACTGTAATTGACTTCTAAGGCCTCCAATATAACATACTGTATTATAAGCTTGTAAAATAGTAATTTGAGCATGGATTAAGGTAAAATTGTAATTTGAATTTGTACCAACATTCAAAAAGAAAAAATTATACTTTGAAGCCTTTAACGATTTTTGACTAGCCGCAGTGTATACGGTATCGGCGGTGTTGAACGAGACGCTTGGCCAGGACGGTATTTGCTTCGTGTGAAAGCGCAATTTCATAATGACAAAAACGTTTGAAAGTATAATAAACGTGGACGGTATAATCATGCAAAATATTGTTTCCATTAATGAAAAAAACTAAAAAATAAGGTTATTTTTTTCTTAAATGGAATATCAGATATTTGTACAATAATACGGTAAGCTAATTACCGTATAAATATGCTCATAATTGGGATTGATGTCACACTCGCCAGTTTGATCGTTGATTTCCGCAATGAACAGAATGCCCATATTGTATAGAAATGATACCGTAATTATTATAGCCACGTGTTTTTTCGCGTTTATTAGTGAACGGCGAAAACTGTAAAAAATAATAAGAATTTGTTAGAAATTTTGAAATATTTTTAATAAATTCATGATTCCGAAAATTTTGAGTTTATTTCAATATGAACCAAAGCCGTAGAGATTGAAGGCAAATGACCTAAAGAGGCAGGCACTAATGGCACAGATCCTAAAGTTTAAGAAGTCTAAAAGGCGGAAGACCTTATTGACTCTAAGGCCAACGGTGTTAAAACTATAAAACTATAGGATTAAAAGAGATGGCCTCTGGAAGAAAATGTATTCATTTTGGAAAATACTTTTGGAAAATACATTTTTCAAATAAATTTTTTTCACAAACGAGATTCGATAGAGAAGTGTTAAGCGCTCGAAGCCGATGCAGGCGATCAGCCACACCGAGGCGAAGTCGCACAAATGCCCCATGAACGTGGAGCATTTGCACATCAGTCGCGAATGCGGGCCGATTTTGTTGTTCATAAACATCTGAAAATATATAAAAATCAATTTTTGAATACATTTTTTGTATTAGAGATATGTCGGGTCACAGCAAAATTATCAACTCGGGCCGAATCCAGCCAGGTCAATCCATTAACTGAATCAGACACGGTTGAGGATCGAGTAGTACATGGCTAAGCTGACCAATTATAGCTCGAGCCGAGCTAAAACATACCAGGCCGTATCACGAAACATCTCTACTATGCATGTATAAATATTAAAAGATGTCAACTACCTCTTCGGACCAAAATAACAACAGTGACAAAAGGAATATGCTGCTCATCACAGCCAATGCCAACAAATACGCGCTGGACGGCAGTCTTCGAAATATTCGATTGGATCTGAATTTTTTCAAAAAATAGCCTTAAAATTTAAAATTATCAAATAAATAACGCCTAATCCATTATTAATTAAATTTTACCCCTACCTTATTATAATCCACACCATGGAATTGCCCGTCAAACCGATACCGATGCATAACGGTAGATATGAGACGTACAGTATCAATAAGATTTGTGCACTGACCATGTCATCACTTCTCCAATTTGTCGCATCGGAATAGCTAATGTCATTTTCCGGCTCAAAAACGGACCGAGATTGAGCAGCGATCGTATCCAACGTCACCATGCTATTGAATACGGCCGGCTCAATTACGGTATCGTTGGACAGGCGCAGAAGAGTAGCATCGTTATCAAAATCGTATACGATATTCGAACTGTAAGCCGGCATTTCCATCTATCGTATAATATTCACTAATACATTTAAAAAAATGCCTGGAACGATTTTGCAGTTAATAAAACGTGTTCGCAAATTTCTAAATTATTTGAAAACCCTTTTTGAATTTTGCTTAAAAAATTTAATTAATAATAAATAATTTATAGCAAAAAAAATTATTTTCTGTCATTTTTCGGCTAGTAATTAGAAAGAAAATTTTTGCTTTGATTATTTCGTTTTGGTATTACGTCACAACCGCGCAAAATAATATCGTAACACTCCAAAAATGAGTATATTTTTTCGTGCGTGAATATGTGTGTACAATGCGTGTCTATATAAAAACATATTATATGGATATAAAAAATATTTACTCACAAAATCAGACACAAACTACTGGTTGTAACGCTCTAAGAGCACCATTTGGTTTTTAGCCTATAAATTGAGCTAAATGAACTGTTTGCATTGAGACCATTACCATTTTGTGCAAAATTTTCCGCTCTACAAGATGAGTACAAATATGCTCATAAAATAGCACAAAAATAAAAATTAAAAGGTCCATAAAAAAACCACATATACAACCTAGAAATAATTCGAAAAGCTGCGAGAATACCTTTTGGTTTTTAAGACATAAAATAAGTATTAGTGAAAAGTTTCGATCTGAAATTAATACCATTTTGTGCAAAATTTTCTGCTCTACAAGACGTATTCAAACATGTTACCAATTTATAATATTTTTATAATATTTATGAAATTTAAAAGCTTCATAAAACACCAAATATATGTACATTTGATAAATCATTATAATTGTTGGCCAGCTCTTTGATTTTTGGGTTATAAAAATTTTAAATACCATAATAAAATAAATATTTCGGTTTGGAATCAAATCTAGATTTGCACATAATTTTCTGGTCTACAAAATGGATTCAAAATTTTACTATAACAAATTGTTCCTTACTCAAAAAAATGCCTAAAAATTAGTTTAATATTTCACTTCGTCCGTGACTGCTTCGAAAATTTTCAATGCAAATGTCATTTAAAAATTTAAGTAAGCACAATTTTTTCGTGATTCATTATTAGGTGAAGAAAACGATATTATTATTGTATTGTATTCAATTTTTTTCTTTTAAAAATTTTCAATTTTTTAAGTAAACACGCAAACCGAAATTTATAATTATATGAAAGCTATTCCAAAAATAGTAGTGGTAAAATTGCAAATGTTAACAATTTTTAAAAACAAAAAATTTAGGAAAAACCTTTTGTTCCGTTTATAAAATGTCTCTTAATAAACAGTTTAAATTGTATCTTGCCATTATCAATCCAATATTGAGATATAAATTGTATTTTGCCATTATCGATCCCAGTATTATGGTATGGTTCGCAGAAATATTATTTGAAAAACCAAAGTCAGTTTATATATTAATTCCGTATATCAAATAAAAGGATTGTAATACAAGTTTGTATTACATTTTGTAAAGCGGAAAATTTTGCACAAAATAAGTCACAGGTCAAATCTATTCATTAGTACCCATTTTATAGGCCAAAAACAAAGGAAGTAGCCAACGCTTCCAGTGATTTTTCATACGCATTTTTGTGCTGTTTTCATGAATTTTTTCCTAATTATTATAAGTTAATGACAATCTTATACTCATTTTGTAGAGCGGAAAATTTTGCACAAAATAACACTAGTCCTAGGTCAAAGCTGTTCATTGGGATCTATTTTATATTCCAAAAACCCGAACAGCTTCCAAGTGAATAATTTTATAATTTGATAGAAATTTGTTTGTTAATAATAAATTACACAAAAGTTATATTTTTTTCTCTTAATTAAACTACAAAATATATGAAAAAATGTATATGCAAATTTGTGTATGTATTTATGCAAATTTGTGTGTGAATTGCGAAAAAAATTTATTTTATAATATTTAAATAGCCATGAAAACACACAAATTGAAATAAGAATTGAAATAAGAAAATTCTCGCTTTTACATCTTTTCTAAAGTTTTTTTTAACAACATTAAAAATTAATGTGGAAATAAAGAAAAATATTTTGTTTACATAATGCCGAAATTCTTCATTTTATTCATATTTCCAAATTGTATATAAGGTGATTGTTGATTGGAATTTTTAGCAGAAAGGAAATTTGGCTACAAATTGGAATGTGTTTTATACATTAGGGTTTATTTTGAGCACAAATCACAGGCTGTGCAAAAAGTCTTACGAAAACAAAAATGTCAAAAATTTGCCTTATTTTTGTCGAAGGACTTTCTGATAAATTCTAATAAATTTTCCCAAATTTTTGATTTTTTAAAAATTGTTTCAAAGCAAAAAAGTATTTTTTGATAAATCATAATAAAATAAACACACACATAAATACAACACACATTATATATATCAAATAAAAGGATTGTCCGTCATCTTATAACTAAAAAACACCTTTTTTGAATCACAATTACAAAAAGCGATACACCATATTAAAGAGGAACAAAAATACTATAAAATGATATCAAACATTAATCGATTAGTGGCAAACGTCATAAAAAATTTAATGTTTGAAAATATTAGCTTCAAGTGCCCGCGAACTTTCGGGACACCCTAGTATATATATATATATATATATATATATATATATATATATATATATATATATATATATATATATATATATATATATATATATATATATATATATATATATATATATATATATATATATATATATATATATATATATATATATATATATATATATATATATATATATATATATATATATATATATATATATATATATATATATATATATATATATATATATATATATATATATATATATATATATATATATATATATATATATATATATATACTTTTTTTACTTATTTACTTAACAAAAAAATTTTTTAAATCAAATTTGTAAAATTATACGCTGATTAAACTATGAGTTTAGCTTTAATTATTAAGGAATTCTAAAAGTTAAGGTAAAAGTAGGGAAAATTTGATGAGGAAACTAAAAAATAGATATTTTTAAATATTTCGAATAAAATGACATAGTGAATGGGCTCTGGATCCGTTAATTATGACTCTTATTTAGATCCGTTAATTATGACTCTTATTAAAGTATATTTGTAACCACATTTTCAGCTAACAATTATTCATTTCCTGAAAAAAATAAATAATTTTCTAAAAATTTCAAAAAGTTTTATATTAAATATTTTTTTTATTAAGCCAATTTCCCCTTTTCCCCGTTTTGTCCTCTTTTCCCTTCCATGCGCTTTATCTCTCTGTGTAATGTATGCAAGATATTATCAGCCAACAAAAATATTATCCATATTAGGTCATATTAGCCAAATAATCCATCCCCGGTGAGAAATTCGAACAAAAATAAAAAAATATTTAATTTTTTTAATTAATTTAAAATTTTTTTTAGTTTTGTACTTTCGTCACCGGAAACCATTTTTTTACCATTTACTATACTTTCTAAAAGAGAAAACTGTAAGTGGAACCAATTTTTTGAAGAGAGAGCCTCTTTTTAATTATAATTTTTTTATTTCTTAGTCAATTTTCAAAATTTTTTTTTCTAAGTAATTTAAAAAGTAATTGATAGAGAAATAAATTCTGAAATAGATACTTACAATTAATATATTTTTTAAAACAATAATGATATGATTATTAAAAAGTTAGTCAAAAAGTAGTAAATTTGTCAAATTTGGAGTAAATTATAGTCTAATAGTAGGGGCATAATATTTACATATAAATTAAATATAAATAAAATATTAATTTTTACACTAAAATTCTACGAAATGAAATTCTTCATATTTTTGCGGATTAATTTGCGAAAATTAATCCACAACTTTACACATTTTTCTTTTTACTTGAATTTGTGTCTGATTACCGATTGGGGATCTACTTTGGGGCTGGAATTGAGTTTGATTATCAGTTGATGACCAACTTAGAGACTGAACTTGAGCTTGAGCTTGATTTGACGACTCTAATTTAGTTTGATTTAGATTAGACATTATCAAGCTTTATTAGGCTATACCTCAGGTACAGTTGAGATGTTATTGCCATATTAGCGAAGACTTGAGAAGCGACAGACCAAAAAAAAGTAAAATATTTCTTTCGTAGAAAATATATTTATACGACATATATGGAAATAACATTAAAATGTCTGTTCGTCTGGCTATCGGTCGAAAGCCATCGCCCATTTTTCGCGAATGCAATTTGAGGGATATAGGCGAGAAAATCAATCCGATCCCCAAGAACTAATCAATTGTGCTCACCGATTGCATGATTTCGATTCCGGTTTGACTCGGCCAAGCTAGAGTTAAGTCAATACCAGTGTTTGTGGTTCACTGGACCCTCTGGGCACCATTCCCAGTGGCCTCTTCGGAGGTTCGGTACGTCCCACAGCTAACTGAGTCAGCCGGATGAGAAAGTATTGTGATGGTGCACAACTATGATTCCACATGACACAACGAACCCGCAATTACGCCGGTGTGCGGAACGCGAACCGTTGGCTTGCTTGGCCAGATCCGCTCTCTTTCGATTGAGGTCCAGATGTGCACGGAAGAAAGTGCACATTGTAGTCTCGAAAGATTGAGCAATGATCCTGGCCGCACCAACCTTTTGCCATTTTTGTTAATATTTTATTAAAACTTTTTTTAAATTTCTACATTGAGCTTTTGATTTATTGTTTTTATAACTGGCTTCAATGATATTAGATATTTAATCAAATGACTTTTATAGCTAGTTATTAACAATATTTTGAAGGAAAAAAAAGAAAAAAGAGAAAGAGATCGCCGAAAAGAAATAGAACAAAACAGGACCAGAAAAGAAAAGAAAAAAAAAAGAGAACGAAGAAGGAAACTATGATGAATTTAAAAAAGAAGGATCAGAAGAAAACGGAGAGCTCAGGATCGTCGAAGGTCACTCCGAGCAATGAATCAAAGACCCAAAGCCGAGGAAGAGGAATGGACTTTCAAGCATCGGGACAGCTCATCGAAAGGATCTAAACGAAGTAAATTAATTGCGTTAAACTAAATTTATATAAATAACCTACAAAATGTATTGTAATCGATCATTGTTGGGAAATTTTAAACTTTAAAAAAGTTAATTTTTAATTAGTAAAATCATATTTTTTTTACTTTTTCTTGTAAAAATAATTACTTTTTAATTACTTCCTAAACGTAATAAATCATTTCATATTCTTTGCACTTTTTTTCCTTTCAAATTAATTGACATTTTTGCATGTTTTTTTTCATCGTAAAAAACGCATTACTTTTGCAGAAAAATCTCATTTTTACGGTTTGGTCTAATTTGTTGTTACGGTTTTTCAAGCGATTACTGTTGTTTTAAGCGATTATTATTATTGTTATTTTCTTATTATTATTGATGTTGTAGTTACTGTTTTTTTTGTGGTTTGGTGTTAAATAAAGGCGGAAGCGTCAAATTGGCGCTATAAATTTTGAAGAAAACAAAATAAAAATGGAAATGCGTGAAAAAAACCGTAACAAAAGATTGCGCGGTATAATAACAATACGAAAAAAAATTTGGAAATTATGGCAACGATAATTTATTACGATCCATTTCGTGCGCTAATCACGTAACGGTAAAAAAAGAGTTGAACATAAAATCGGAACGATAATTTAAAAAAATCAAACGGAAAAAATTAAATTAATTAACGCGAAGCTGTCTACTGACCATGAGCATGTATACTTACTTTCTACACGTAAAAGTGCAAAAATCAAGGTGAAAAAAAGCTAATACAATAGTAAAATTAAATTTAAAAATACCCTAATTTCGAGTGCATTCGAAATTAGGGTATTTTTAAGCCATACACACTCGCGAGTGTGTATGGCCGGGTGTATAAAAGGTTTTTTTTAATTTTTTTTCTCTCTTTTTTTCCGTTTCTCAAATTCGTTTTTTTCAAACTCTTTTCCCGCCTTTCCATTATTTAATTGTTTGAACCATAAGATCAACCGCGATACGATCCTTTTATCGTTCAATTTTTTTTCATAGTAAACTTTTCCAAATTTTACTATAAATTAAATGACAAGATTGGAAAAATTTTCATTTTTATTATTTAATTTTTGATTAAAAATTAAATTTTAATTTGAATTTTTATTTAATTATTATTTCTTAAATATTATTATTTCTTAAATATTAATACATATTTACTTATTATTTCTTATTGTTACTGTGGCCAAACCAATTAACAGCTTTGTTAAAGCATACATATATTGGAAATGATTTTCATTTTAGGGAAAATATTTTATGGTATGCAGGCGTTAATTTTGGCACTTTTTGCTCTTCTCTTCGGATTCGTTTCGTACGGTAAGTAGAAATTTTAAAAAGGTGCTGTAGAAAACATTGTATTGCGAGAATATTGTTAAATTCAAACAAAGACTCTAATTCATTTTCGTTACTTTAGCGGCCGGTTCTGCCAATTGCGGCGGTTCCGAGTGGCGCTATTCGCTGCACAGTAACAAATGCTATCGTCTCTTCAACGCGCAAATCGCCTGGCCGATGGCCGAGTTTCGATGCGTTTTCCAGGGTGCGCATCATATTTCGGTACATGACTCCAACGATAACTTCTTTTTATCGGGTTTGTAAGAAATTTTTTAGTTGAAAACAATAGGATAAAGAATTAATTTTTGTATGACAAAATTCTTATTAAGACTCTTTTCCTATTTTGAAAAATCCTTAAAAATATTTTTTTTATTTAGAATTAGCCAAGCAGGCCGGAATCGTTTGGTTGGGTGCAGCGCAATTCGGAGCCTCGAAAGACTACGTCTGGTCCGATGGAACTCCGTTTAGCTTTGAGCACTGGAAGGACAGTAAGTGTATATTAGTTATTAGATCTTAGATTTCTTGAACAAAGCTCTAATAAATTTCGAAAAAATTGAATAAAAAGTCCGAATTTCCAAGGCATGTTTAAATAATAAATATCTAATTTTTCAGACCACAGACCCATTTATCACAAGGGCAAAAAGTGCTCAAAACTGGACGGCGCAACGGGCGCGTGGCTCCAAAGCTGTTGTAAAGTCCCAGCAGCGTACATTTGTCAGAAGCCCGCACTTCAATTGCCCTCCATCATTGTGGAAGAGCCACTGAGCGAGTCCGACCCCGAAGCTAACGCCGTGGAGGACCATCAAAAACAGTTAAATAATAACACTTTGAGGATTCGCGCCGCCCGAATTCGTTGAATCGTTGAATTGTTTAAAGATAACTAAGACTCTTAAAGAAATGGAAAATTTCTTTTAGAAGCCCAAGAATACTGAATTGATACTTTATTGAATACCATACCTTCTTTATTTCTATCTCATTTTTAAGGACATTTGAAATTCTTAACAAAAGCTTAAAGAAATTTTGTATATCGTATAACATTCAGTCACCTGGAAGAATACTGTATTTTTTTATATAAGATACTGTTCTCTCCATTTTTATTTCAAATTTTTAAATAGTGCCAATAATTATTACACAGTACCCGCCATGTGTATATCGTATACGTACCGTAAAATTTTCTTCATTTTTGCAGTTTTTTTTCAAACTTTTTGCTATGCAAAAAATTTCAATTAAAAATAAATTAATTGAAATTAAATAAAATAAACAATTTAATTAAATTTTTGGAATCAATTGATAATTAAATAAATTTTCGGGCGTGAAACGGTAAAAACAAAAGAACGGTTTTATGGGCCCAAAAATGCGGCGGAAAAATGCCTTTGGTCGAGAAAATGCTTTCTCTCCAAAAAAAGCCAAATTAATTCAATTTTGGCGAATTTAATTGTTTTTCGGATTTATTTTTTTGGGTTTTTCTTTTAATAATTTCAACGGAAAATGGAAAAATTTTTTGAAATTTGGACTTTTATTAAAGACCTCGAAGAATCAATTGGAGTATTTTTAAGAATCCTATTTGGACCCTAGAGACATTTTGAGACTCAAATAGAATATTTAAAAACTCTAATTTGAGTTAAATAAAAATGGAAAACCCTCTGGGCGTTGACGAGAGCTTCATGTGCTCCACGGACCTTTTAAAAAAGCGCGTCAAAGCGGAAAAGCGAAAACGCCGCCGCGCTACACCCAAATACCGTAATCTACATGCGAGCAGGGAGCGGTGAGTGTTCAAGGATCCTTTTCGGACTCCATTGTATTGATCTTTCAATTTTAGGATTCGCGTCGAGTCATTCAACAAGGCCTTTGCCAATTTGCGTGCATTTTTGCCGATGGCATTTCGCGCCAAAAAACTCTCCAAAATTGAGACTCTTCGCATCTCTATTGCCTATATACGTTATTTGGAGTTCCTGCTGGCCCTTTAACTTTAAAATTCCTACTAGCCGTCTCCGGAATTTTATTAAAATCATTACGGTATTTCTAACCGAGTAACTACTTTGTATAAGGCCGAATGTTTTGAGCCAAATTTAAATTGGCACCAATGAGTTCATTCTGTTATATTAGATCCAAGAGTCCAAATTTTATGCCCATTTTTATGAAACTGAAACGAAGGCGCTCAAAAAATTTGGACTCCAACGGCTCCGATACAACAGAATGAACTCAATTTAAATTTGGCTCAAATCGAGCCTATACACACGAAATTAGGGTAATCGTATTTTCCCCATTTCCCTATTGATTTTTTTTCTATTGTGCTTCAATTTTCCACAATTTCTTTGCATTTTTTTTTATCCATTGCTTTATTACAATATATCCATAAATGAATTTGAAAATAAATTTATACATATACTGTATGTATATTTCAAAAAAACAAAAAATTTTACTTTAAAAAATGTTTTTTTCTTTGAAAAAATAAATATTATTTTTAATTTTTAATGTCGCAAAGAAAAATTTTATTCCAATTTTTTAGCCTCAAAGGCAAATTTGAATTGAATGGAATAATCACATAAGAAAACTCCATAAAAATAGTTAAATTTAATGTAAAAATTTAAAGTTTTCAATCAAATTTTTAAATTTTCACGGGCAAAATTCGATAATTTCGCTCGAATTTTCATGGCAAAAATTCAATTGAATTTAATGAATTTTTTTTATTTTTTAATTTATTTATTAATTTTTATTAATAAAATAATTATTCGGATGTTTTTATCCTATAATACAGTAAGTTATTTATTTCAATTTAAAAGTTTACGAATAGAACCACTATTTAGGCAATACGATATAAATTATATATAGTAAATATATCGATTCAGAATGAAGAAAAGTACGAATTTATCCCACGCAGAAGCCCATCTCCAAATTGCAGCACCATCAAAAATCATCCGTCTACTGGCTATCCGGTATGGAGTCCCGGTGAGGATCATCCGTCTACCGGCTATCATGTATGGAGCCTCGGCGATGGCGATGTAAACGATGCTTTATGGTAGGGTGATTAAAATTGAATGATAAACGAAATATTTCAAGTACTTTAAATGATCTCATGCTCCATATGAATAATTATTTTACAGGTTCTTCAAAAAAAGCAGTGAGCTAAAATTTCGTGATTCCCGCTGTAGTGACAGCATCGACGATATTCAACCAAACATCGGAGAGGCAACATTTCCGTATCGTAACGATAAAAAGTGGCTGGAACAAGTGTGGAGTCCTCTACCATACGATAGTCCACAAGTCGAGACTTCTTGCAAATTCTCGGCCGTATCCCAACTACCGTTTCTAAAATTACGCGAAGAAAACGCCAGCATCAACACGCCCTGCGGAAAATGTCAGGCAAGTACATCTACACAACCGGACCAATGCATGCTCATAAACGATTCCGTAGAGAAAAAAATTTCGACCTCAATCGAGAGTTATGATGGCCCTAATAAAGATCAAGAAGCTCCTAATAATAATGAGAAATCATTTGAAAGCGATTGGGACACGTTTTCAATGCTTTCCTTTGACTATCTAGAAAAAGTGGCTGAGGATTCTAGCGCCGAAAAACCGATCAGCGAGGACTCGACCGACTCGTCTCTGCTCGATGTCTGGGCCGAGGATTTCCTATTAAGTCTAATCCCATCCGATGAAATAACCGAGGGCTCCAAAAAGACAAAAAAATCCAGATTTGGATCCAAGAAAGAAAAAGTCGTAAAGTACCAGATCATTTGCGACTACGGTATTTTTTTTTAAATATTAAAAATAATAATCTAAATCAAACGTTGCTACATCTTATAGCTTAATAAAAATTTCACCAAAGTTCATACAGCTTAGAAAGGAATGAGATTAATCTATAATAAAATGTAACCAATCATTCGAACAATTTAAGTCCGAGACGTTTCCACTGAGCTTTGTCACATCTCCAAAAGAATGAACAACGTCGTCAAGCAAATGGAGAGTCTCGCCGAATTGATGGCGGACTCGGATTAGCTTCCGAGCTACTCGAAATGCCTTATGACGGAATGCCCAGCATCGACTTCTGAATGCTTACCGCAAATTCTTTTAAAACACTCATTTAATTTTTATGTAATTTTTAACTTGAAATATTCTGATTAAATAATCTCACATTCCATTTATCCATCAAAGTAACTAATTTTTACTAATTAAATGTTAATGAGGCATTTCTTCTAATTTCATTGTATGAAATGTCCCAATTCTTGTTGTTGTTGCCAATAAAAAAACTAAAAAATTTATTTTATTCAAATTAGTGCAAAAAAATGAGAGTAAGATGATTCATTTATCGGCCGAAAATGCCGAATTCCTTTCCTAATTTTATTCAGATTTCACTGTGATTATCGTTCAAAATTTGAAAAAATTGAAAAAATGGAAAGAAATTAAATTTGAAACACATATTTTACTTTTTCAAAAATGGCAAAAGGTTGGTGCGGCCGGGATCATTGCTCAATCTTTCGAGACTACAATGTGCACTTTCTTCCGTGCACACCTGGACCTCAATCGAAAGAGAGCGGATCCGGCCAAGCAAGCCAACTATGCGCGTTCCGCACACCGGCGTAATTGCGGGTTCGTTGTGTCATGTGAAATCATAGTTGTGCACCATCACAATACTTTCTCATCCGGCTGACTCAGTTAGCTGTGGGACGTACCGAACCTCCGAAGAGGCCACTGGGAATGGTGCCCAGAGGGTCCAGTGAACCACAAACACTGGTATTGACTTAACTCTAGCTTGGCCGAGTCAAGCCGGAATCGAAATCATGCAATAGTGAACACAATTGATTAGTTCTTGGAAATCGGACTGATTTTCTCGCTTATATCCTCCAAATTGCATTCGCAAAAAATGGGCGATAGTTTTTGCCGGTGGGTAGAGAAACGAGACCCAATAATATTTCCTCTCAATATTTTATTTTCAAGTTATTGATTTAAAATAAAATTAGCTGCCAAAATTTATTATATTATTTTTTCAATTTTTTAGATAAAATTAGAAATTTTAAAGTTATTTTGTTAAGATATGTTAAATTAATGAAATGCACCAAAACTTTAGTCATAAAGAATAAATTATTTATTCTGTTTCAGGTTGAATTGATAATTTTTATTTCTACGTATCGAATTTTGAAATTTTTATTATCTGAAAAAATTTGGGTATAAATAATGTTTGTTTTAACGGGAGGTTCTCTCATCAATTTGAAAATATCGCCTCAAAAATATTTTTTTGGAAATGTGTTAATTCAATCATAAAATACCTTCAAATCATAATTAATGCTAAATTTTTATTGAAAAAATTTTTTTGAACAATTTCATTGAAATCTTTTCTAATGAAAATCTCTCAAAAATTTTAAGGAATTTTAATACAATTCGGCATATTTTAAACATTTCACGGGCACATTAATTTTCTGGGAATAATTCGGCGAGTAATTGGCGAGCGCTTCGCCGAGTACCACGCCGCGTTTTGCCTCCTTTTGCATGCGGCGGGTTTGGGGCTCGGAACGCGGCAGACAAACAAATTTCACGGTGGTGATTTCGTTTTCGTTGTTACTTTGATTCAAAGGTACTTTCTGGGATTTAATGAAATCGCTTGACGCCTTCGAGTCTGCCGACATGTCCGCCAAGTCGGCGGACGTTTTGGGCGTTGTGCCTTCGGCGCACTTTTTTACGGTATCGACAGAAAAGCAGATTTGATGATTATACTCAACCACGTGGGTACGAAGCTCAGGATCTGTAAAATTATCGTATTTTTTACATTTTTACCACTTGGTCCTTCCTTACAAAGTATTTTCACTATCTGACTCCATTTTATGGACCTTTGATGCTATTTTTCATTCATTATTATACCTTCATAATCGTCGTTTTTCTTTTCTTTTCCAGCCTTTCCATTTCTCATCTTCTTTCCGTTGAATGAGGTGGAAACAAATTTGCTTTCCTCATCGCTTTCCCAATGGCCATCGTTTTCGCCGGATTTCTGCTCCTCGTAGAATGCATAGCCATCGTAATTTTCGTTTCCATTTTCTGGAAAAATTGCTGTTTGAAAATGTTTAATTATTGAGAAAGATAAAGGAGCCGATTCGTACTAATCAGGATGCCTCCTTAGCTTATGAAGCATTTTTGTCTCTCCATCGATGAATCCTTTACATGAACCAAAACTGAATCCTAATTTTCAACCAATTCTCCCCATTAATCTCCCTACCATTTGCCATTTTCTCATCTCGGCTCTCCTTTAGGGCATATTTGTGGCTGTTCTTATTAAACATTTTGTCACGGCTCTCTTTGGGGCATTCTTTTTGGTCGTGCAACGTGTACGAACGCACAAACTCGTGGAGTTTTTCGGCCTCGGCGCCGTCCGCGTCGCGGAACTCGGCACTTTTTTTGTCGTCGTAATGACCGCAAATACCGCACTGTGCGTTTTTGTATCTCTTGTCTAGTTTAATAACGGCCTTTTGGCAGGCACATTCGGCGCATTTACAGCCAAATTTTACCGTCAGGCCTAATTTCGCGTTGCGAATTTCCACCATTGTTTGCTCGTTGTTATTGTACTCAATCAAATTTTCACCTCCGTTACTGTATCCGCCATAGCTACCGTATTGATTCGCCTTGGCGGAATCAATAGTTTCGTCATTTTTCGAGCATTCAATTTTTTTATTCGAATTACCGTTAGTGTGACATTTAATCATGTCATTTGGAGTAATGACTTTGATTTTCTAAATTTGGAAATTTATGAAAAATGTTCTCCAAGATTTGAATAATTTTAAATTTTTAAACCTTTTGTAACATTCCGTTATCATCCGTAATCGCTTTCATTAGTACCGTAAACTTCTGCCAGGCGCAATCGTTTGCGAGTACGGTATAGCAGTTGATGATTGGAGCGTTGTAGCGCGTACCGTCGAATGTCGTCACGCCGTTATCGCCAACGGTACATTTGGCATTCGACGCGTCCATTTGTTCATCGGCGAAACGTTTAATGAGCTGATGCGTAGAGTGGATCGACGCGTCCTTGGCGCTGATCAACGGGAAAGGGCGCATACGGTAAGGAAGCTCGAACGTCTTGATATGCACCATTTGGCTTACGGTACGAATAGTGAGATTGGCGTAGCATTGATTGATCGTATCGATTTCCATTGAGGCATGAAGCGAGCAACGCTTGGCCGAGTTGCTTGGAGTGCACTAAAAATGATTTTGGAGAATCCTATTTACTTTTTTTTTGGGACACAACACTGAAAGTCCTTTAACAAAAATGCCTTAAAACTGTTCGGGTTTTGTTGAAGGACTTTCTGTACTGCTTAATACAATACATATTTTTACGTAAAAATCATATTCAACTAATCTCACATACCTCTTCGATTGTCATTTTGTTAATCCCGGACGCGTTAACGGGCGTGCTCCAGGAGTTCCACGCATAATAGGCCTTCAGCAGCTCCAATGTCCGCACAAACGCGTTTTGTGCCCGCGGGCTGAGCTTATAATCCGCGCTCATGTCGATCTTGTTCAGGAATGCCGATTGCCGGCGAATGCGTTGCGATTCAGCTGACTCGTTATCACTTTCCGGATTTGGTCTAACGAGAAGTGCCAAAACTCGGCTCAATGCCCTTTTCGTCTTGCTCTCGGCCTTAAACAACACATTTAAAAGGTTATATTCCTTTTTAAGCTTATAATTTTGGGTCAAACTTTAATTAAAAATATGATATTAATTATATTACATCGCCAAATTCCCCAGAATTTTGTCACGTTGTTATAACTTTTTTAATTCTCAACCGATTTTCCAAAAAAATTTTTTAAATTTAATTTCCGAATTTCTATTTTTTCTTCCAATATCAAGTTTGTCGATATTTTTTTCCCATTTTCGAATTTTTTTAGACCATTTGAAATTTCAATGGTCAATTTTTCAAAATATCTGAAATTGAGCTTATTTTATCCATTTGAATTTTGCGGAAATTGTCTTAAATAGTTAAAATATTACTTTCAACATTGAATTTAAGATTTTATAAATCGATAAAAAAAAATTTGAAAATTGTTTGAGAAATAAAAAGTTATTCCATAAATTAATTGATATATAGTAAAGACAAAATCGCACACGCCAAATTGTGTTGGCCTCTATAATTTTGTAAATAACTTTTTTCCAGAGTTACTTAGAAATTTAATTTAAAAAGTTAAAAAATAATCGATGGAGAATTAAATTCCGGATAAAAACCGATTTTTTAAAATTTAATTTTACTTTGCCTAAAAATTTGATCAAATTTTATAAGTTTGGCTTGACGACGCAGTTAGTACCTGCACTCGAAGCTTAATATATTGTCTTTTCGAGTCCTGGGATTTTGCGGGACCCCACTCGGCATTTGCGTTGAGCACCATTCGTTGGTTTTTCGAGTCTTCGAGGGCCTTCAACTCTGCGAGACTGCTCACCGTTTCCGGCAGCGCCAGCGCGGCGTTCGCTTTTAGCACCCACCATTCCGACTCGCTGGCCAGCATCGGCGTACGCTTCACATCTCCTGGATGGAAGGAAGAGAAATTGATAATAATTTAATCGATAAATCAATCGATTCTATCGATAATATGCCTACATTATTTTGTTGAAATTTACCGTTAAATTTGCAGTGTTTTAGGTTCGGATCGCAAATAGCGGACAATTGTGCCTCTGCTTTGGTCTGCTTTGTGCCTCCATGACTTTGTACGGATAGCTTAAGCGTATGCTTATACATTTGAGTGGACTCTTTGCTAATCTTAGTCAGGAAATTGTTGAGCTTTTCATTCTGTTCGTTGTATTTGCTAGGCATTTTATTTGACTGAAAATTTTAACATTAAAATTCGCAATAATTAAAAAGGCAATTTTTTTCGTACCTGCTGACCTCGTGCTTCATTGAAGCGATTTGAAGGCGATGAATAGAAATTTTGGAGTGGGTTCTCTTTGGCGTTTTCCGCATCGCTTACCGCCTCAAACGCATTGGCGGATGCTCCAAAAATGAACGCGCGCGGCGTGTCCGTGTTCGGCTCAAACGTGACGTGAAGATGGTTTTCGCTGACTACGCTCACTCGCGTTAACGCGATAAGGTACTGTAGAGTGGATTGGGCAGGAGACTTTGGTGGCATGTGAAAGTGGCCATTGACTCGAATTGGAAGGCCGAAATTGTGTTCACCAATCGTTTTGTCCATATCGATCTTTATTTTTGATTTAACATATTCTGTTTACTGTATTACTATTGTTACAACATTATTATAGTAGTACCTGATGCGGCTCAAGCACCGGCGAGTAAACCGCCTTCATTTTGGCGTTGAGGAAATTGTTTGTGTCGGTGTCAAATGCCATTGTGTATGTGGTGGTAAGCGTGTGAATGCCCAACAAACGTGTTTTCGGCGTTTTGGGCGTTTCCAAAACGAGTTTCATTTGTTCCTTAGCATTCAAAGCCAACTTGCCCTGTAAGGGCGCGTTCACCTCGATTGCGCGCATGCTCTCCACGCCTGCAGCTTGTCGATGCGGCCATTCCGCCTCCAGCTTTGCCATGCGATAGGCGCATACGCTCGGATGGATGTGGAATTTCGCACTCACTCCTAATTAATTTCAATGACTTATACAGTGACTTATTCATCTTGTAAAAATGAGTTAATAACTATAGCTCTAATTAATAATAATCCGCCGGGTAATTTACCACTATCAAAATCGAAGCCCGTTTTAATTTCTCCATCGATCGACGTGAAAATCGGATTGTAATGGCGCAAATTAAGCGGAATGCCCATTGAGGTCGGAATCACAGCGCCAAACTCGTGCAAGTCAATTGCCGACAAAACGTCCAAATCAAATTGACCCTCCCTGAGCGCGTCAAATTCGCGGAGATTCGCCACGGAAAGTGATTTTCCATTGAAAATTGTCCTCAAAACCGGCGGCAATGTCTCGTCCGTGACGGAAAATATCATCTGGAAAATTGGACTAATTAAAATCCGTGGAAAAAATTTTAAAAAATTTAATTATTTTTTTGTATAAAATATGGCCAAAATGTTTCCAAATTTTGAAAAAAGTGAAAAATTAACATTTTGAGAGCCCACTTTTTGATCTGATCCAATTGCATTTCAAAAATTCATATACCATTCGACTCAAAATTCTGAATAGGATCAAATGAAAATAGAGCCCAAAATAGAATCGTAACTGAGTTAGACACCCCAAACGCAATGCCAATTTGAAGCCGGAGTTCATTATTAGAGCTGATTTAAAAGCTTGAAATTTCGGCTTGATACCTTATCGATGTTGGCCATCCGAAGCGACAAGACGCCAGTCGTTTTACGGTCCTCTTCATCGTTGGCATTGGCGTTTTGTTGGCATTTGCCATTGGTGCAACGTTTTTTAATTCCGAGCGTCTCAAAAATGGCGCGCAATTGCTGAGCGGCGTTTTTGCGAATTGCCTCGACGTTGTTGGCGCGTTGGCCGCGGCCCACGTTCCTATTGGCTCCATTGTAATACGTTTTTACGACAAGCTAGCAAAAATAATTTAGTGTAAAATAATGTACAATATTTCAAAGTGTAATATAAATTGATGTTGGGCATATGATTTTAGCATATCAACGGATTCATACAATAATATTAAGTGTAATAATGTCAATTGTAATGTTATTAAATGCATTGATTCCAATAAATTTTAATATAATAATGGCTTAATTAAATATCAGCCAACTTAAATATTCACCTTCAACACATTTTCTAGCCATTTGCTAATATTGACTTGAGCGATTTCCACACCGATTCCATTAGTCTGTTGGAAGTCCGTGGTCTGTTCATCTACGAAAATGCTCCGAGTATTCGCGTAAATCAACGTCGGCCAATTCAGCATTTCGCGCTTTTTCGGCGCGGCAAATTTGGCGAATGTTGTCTCGTCGGACATCTCCGAGTACATGCTGGAGCGTTGGACCTTTTCCTCGTCCGTTAGACGAATGCGCTGAATGGCGGCCCGGATGTGCCGAGCGCTGAAATTGGTTGATTATAACATTATTTTAGGCTAAAATACAATAGTCAATTTTGAACTAATTAATTTAATTTTGAGTGAATTGATCCAATTTTGAGCCAATTAATTTAGTGCTTACAGCTGTCGATTAATCTTGCTCTGACGTTTTGCATACACCTTCAATATGTCACGCGTATACGCCTTTACATCCGCGGATGGTTCGTCCTGCATATGATAGACAATTTCGTCGATGATCACCGGCGGCGGATTCGTCACCAAGAGTCCAGTGAGAGCGAGTAGCCTCAATTCGCGGCGTTCATTCCGATCCTCGAAAATTGGCTTCAAAATGCGTTGCATTTTACGCGGTCTTTGTTGCAGAATGAAACGTAAGGCCTCCAGGCTGCTTAGGCGAATAATGACCTCATCATCACCAACATCATGCTCAATATTAGCATTATCATCATCACGATTACGTTGAGCATTTTGTGATGATGATTTACGCCGGCTGGCCATTTTCATCAGTGGATCGATAAACTCCACGAAGCCCGCATTGCCGAGGACTCGTGTCACTAGTATCTTATCAGTTAGAGACTCAGCCAGATTGTACTCGTCCAATAAAGCCTAAACGTTGTTAATTTAAATAAATGTATAACAAAAATTTTTGGTTTATATTTCATACTTTAATGAATAGCTGCTTATCATTTTTCGAGCAGATTTCATAATTGATTTGTTTTTCTCGGTTTTCTCCCTCTCGTTGGTTATCGTTTTTCGCGTTTTTCTCCTCCGTTCCTTTCCTCTTATTTTGGAGCGGAACTCGGCAAGCATTACCGATGAGCGTTGACGCGCTGAGCATGCACACCCTTCGCAGGCCCGCCTGACGCTGACCCCTTCCGCTTTTGCATGCTTGCAGAACCCGCTTGGCGATTCGACTCGATGGAATAGTCGTGCTCATAAATGTGAGTGAATGAATGACCTTGAAAAAATTGATTTTATGTATTTGTATGAAATTTGAATTTTTGTGTATATTGGGCTGAGCAGTACGGAAAGTTCTCCGACAAAAACACTAGAAAATTAATTGAATTTTGTTGAAGGACTTTTTATGCCTACTCCAAATTTCCTTTACAGAATTACACCAACTTTGCTCTCAGAAATTTCGTTATTTTCGACCATGCGAATGAGCTGATCGACGGAGTTGGCTGTGCCGGCCATGGCCAACGTGTCCGCGACGAGGTCGCGCATCTTTTGGGCCTTTTTGTACTTTTGCTTATCAGCCTGGCCGAAGGTCTCGGTGACGATTTTCTGAAGTTCATTTGCGGATGCCATGCGAATATAATGGACGATACGCGGCATGTGCACAACGAACACGTTAACCTCAACGCCAGTGGCCATCTCAGAGACGGCGTTAATGAGTGCGTTGTATGTACGAGTCGCCTGTTCCACCTGCATTACAGTAATATATAATATGATAAATTGTTGTCAAAAATCGATTAAAATGTAATTTTTGGCATTTTTTATGATCTGTTAGAATCTATGTACATTAGATGGTCATAATGTCATTTTATTCAAATTCCAATCGATTTTATCACCTTGTTTTTCACGTCTGCAAATGGCAATTTTTCATTATCGCGGAAAGCGGAATCTCCTAAGGCGTAAAATTTCTTTATATTCCGTTGAACTCCATCGTCAAAAAGGATCGACTCGACTCCACGTGAGTCTCGATCGATTCGACTCATTCGCTTTTGGGCCGTGGCCACCGGAATCGCGTCGATGAAATCCATTTCCGCGGCAACAACCGCGGCGAGTTGCGTGGATGGCACCGTGCCAGAAGTTGCCTCCTCGGTAGGCATGGACTCTGCCAACGCGCCGCTCTTATAGACGTAGTACGAAAGGAGCTCGGCTCTCTGCAGGGCGCATTCCGACATATCCGACGGACCCTGGCAAACGTAGCGGATCATCGTTGAGCGGTCCGACATTTTTTGATTGATCACGCGTTGGTCGCAGATTTGTCCGCATCGCTCGGCGCTGTGTTTGTATTCGTTGTAATGCATTTCTTTTTCCTAAAAAAATCATTTTAATTAGACTCAGCTTGGTCGGCGCCTAATTCAATTTTGAGCTTAATGGCTCAGTTAGATTTCTAAAAATCTAATCATTTCAAATTTGCTTTTTTTAGCTTAACAAATAATTATACAACCCGACTTCAAAGTTAAGCCGAAGACATTTGGCGCATTGCACATTGGAAGCAATAATCGCCGCACTTTCTGCGCCGAATACCGCGTCAACTGTGCGCTTACACCGGCCGAAATGCATTGTTTTTGTGACGTTGAAAAAGTACAACTTGTCCCTGTCATTTTCGTTGACATTCACACCATTTTCTTCGCTGTATCGCAACTTGTCATTGCTGTTAATGCTGTATGTTGTCTCGCAATCGCCCTCCACATTCTCCTTTAAATGAACTTGAAAATGTATACGATATACCTATTACTACATATAAGTCTTAACTTGAGTTAATGCCAAGTTTCGACCTTATATTTTTTTCTATACATTTTAATTATGTTAAACTCTCAAGCTAACAAAAAATTCATTTTTTTATGTAATATTTTACAGAAATTCAATGTAAATAATATGGCTTATGTGCACACCTCAGCTACGGTATAGCTTTTAATCAAATAGAGTTTGTCCTCTTCGCTGGGCTTCTTGATGTTTTCGGGTTGCAGGTTCAACTGGAAGAGGTTCAACACGGCGCGTTTGATATTTCTCGAGAATACTGTATCCTCGGACTCGAATTTCACCGCGTCCACGAGGCCATTCACATAGGCGAATCGGCACGGCAATCGCAACTGACGTGACTGGTCAGGAGCCAGCGCGGACTTCTCGAAGATCGCCATCGGATGAACTCGATTTGAGTCACCAAAGGGCAGAGGCCCGTTCAGCTCACCCACGCGCAACTTGTCCAAACGCAACGTGGATTGATCGTCCGCATCAAACGCGACTTTTACCTTGAATTAAAACTAGTTGTACAAAATTTGAGCGAAAAAGCTAGTGACTAGTGACTAAGAGATGGGATCTCATTACGGTAGAATTTCTTTACGGTAGAAAAAGGAACTTTACGGTACAAACGTTCGAACCTGACATTGAAAACGGGTGGTCGCCTTCTGCGGTTGATTCTCGCCGGCGTTTCCGTAGTTTTTCTTCTTGGTGTCACGATTTTCGGTCTCGTCCACCAGTCCCACAGCGATTTGAGAGTCGTATTGAAAGATATATTCGTAGCCGGCACGGAACGACTTGAGTTTATTACCGTCGTCCGCGTCATTATTGTCAAGGTTATTTACCGCGTACGTCCATGCCGCGAGTAGCAACACGCACAATACAATTGTCGCGGTTGCTCGCGTCATTAATTTTCCTGGAAAAGTCCACAAAAATCGAAATTTGTACAAAAAATGGCGTTGTACAAAAAGTGGTATTGTACAAAAGTTCTTCCTTAATTTACTTAATTTATATTGTATAAAGTATTAAGAGCAGTCTTATGACTTGGCTCTGAGTTGACTGCCCCGGAGTCGCGAGTCGTCAGAGACTTTTTTAGCACTTTTCAGAGCCACAAAAAGCCAGATGATTCCACAAATTGCCAACCATCAAGATCATTTATAGAGCCAAGTCATAACACTGACTAAGAGTGACATATATTGTATTAGATATTAATAAATTTGACGTTAGGTATTAAGAAAAGACACATACTCTATTTAGTGAAAGGGTTAATTTTAAATTATTTTTTCTCGATCTAAAGCCAAATTTTATTGGATTTGTGAATGAGAATAAATTCAGATTGTTGTGACTATTTTATATACCTTTTTGCTCTCATTAGCTCCGCCTCGACGAGACTTTCGTGGCTTATCAAAGAATGTAAGAAGGAATTTTTTTAAGCAAACGCTTTTTTTGAAATATCATGGAAAAAATATTAAAAATGATAGGGAATGAGGAAATTTATGGAAAAATGTCTTCTATTTAAATAATATTAGATAAAAATTCACTAAAAAATATGAAAATTTATAAATTTTTATAAAAAAATGTTTTCCCGTTGGTTGTTCGGCTGTCCATTTATTTGGTTCTTCAGTTCTTTACTACCAGCCGTCAATCAAACTAGCCGCAACGGTTTTATCGCTGGACAGGGCGGAAAATTGACAGCCGACGCGCGCGGAGCCCCACGAAAAAAATCACTTGGAAAACAAGCGAAAAAAAAGAAATTGGAAAAATTATTTCTTTTCTTTTTACATTTTTTTCTCCAAATTTTTATTACAGTTGATAAAGAAGGAAGCGAAAAAATATGTAAATATTACGTAAAAAAAATTCACGAAACTGTAAACTTTATGTAAGTAAAATTGCTGAAAATGTGACATATCAAAAATAGTAAATGTTTTGAATCTCAATTCTTATTTATTTGAACTCTACACACTCCCATTAGTACATTTATATTAATTTAGAATTACTAAACTTAAAATAAATAATAATAAAAGCCGACCAAAATTTGGAATTTTTTAAAAAATACATCAAATTTTTAAAAATGGGATATCTCAAAAATATAGATGATGAATGTTTTGGATATTATTTCTTATTTATTCGAATTCAATATACTACTTTTCTTGTAAAGCAAATCAACAATATTTATATTATAAAAATTTTTAATATAATGTAAATATTATTTTATAAAATTCTAATAAAATGTTGATAAAATTTGAAATAAAAATGGCAAAAGGTTGTTGCGGCCGGGATCATTGCTCAATCTTCGATTCGACAATGCCACGGTATCTTGGGCAACAAGACTCATCAAAAGAGGCGGATCGGCCAGGCGTTCCGCACACCGGCGTAATTGCGGGTTCGTTGTGTCATGTGGAATCATAGTTGTGCACCATCACAATACTTTCTCATCCGGCTGACTCAGTTAGCTATGGGACATTTTTATATTTTAAGCTCATCGTTCTGGCGATAACATTGCAGCGTTGTCTCCGTCAGCGGGGTCGAATTTTATTCGAAGCGGTGCTCCACTTTCTGAGTATTTCTGTAAATTAACTTTTTTAAAGTTTAAAATTTTCCAACAATGATCGATTACAATACATTTTGTAGGTTATTTATATAAATTTAGTTTAACTCAATTAATTTACTTCGTTTAGATCCTTTCGATGAGCTGTCCCAATGCTTGAGAGTCCATTCCTCTTCCTCGACTTTGGGTCTCTGCTCGGAGTGACCTTCGACGATCCTGAGCTCTCCGTTTTCTTCTGATCCTTCTTTTTTAAGTTCATCATAGTTTCCTTCTTCGTTCTCTTTTCTTTTCTTTTCTGGTCTTGTTTTGTTCTGTTTCTTTTCGGCGATCTCTTTCTCTTTTTTCTTTTTTTTCCTTCAAAATGTTGTCAATAACTAGCTATAAAAGTCATTTGATTAAATATCTAATATCATTGAAGCCAATAAATCAAAAGCTCAATGTATAAATGAAAAAAAAATTTTAATCAAATATTGACAAAAATAACAAAAGGTTGGTGCGGCCGGGATCGTTGCTCAATCCTTCGAGACTACAATGCGCACGTTCTTCCGGGCACATTGGACCTCAATCGAAAGAGAGCGGATCCGGCCAAGCAAGCCAACAGTTCGCGTTCCGCACACCGGCGTAATTGCGGGTTCGTTGTGTCATGTGGAATCATAGTTGTGCACCATCACAATACTTTCTCATCCGGCTGACTCAGTTAGCTGTGGGACGTACCGAACCTCCGAAGAGACCACTGGGAATGGTGCCCAGAGGGTCCAGTGAACCACAAACACTGGTATTGACTTAACTCTAGCTTGGCCGAGTCAAACCGAAATCGAAATCATGTAATAGCGAACACAACATAATAGAACACAACATTCTTGGAAATGAGATTCAATTTTTCGCTTATACAGTCGGACTGTCCTTAGCTGAAAAAGGGCGATGGCTTTCGTTCGATGGCTAGAGAAATTAGACATTTCATTATATTTCACCAATTTTTAATATGTGAAATATTTTTTTATAAATTCAGTGTGCTCATTTGAGTAACGTTATTATTACTAATTTACATATTAATTTATTGTTAATTTGCATTAGTTTATTAGCTTTAAGAATTTATTTTGTAAAAATAAGTAAATAAAAGAATAAAATAAATCGAAAAACAATTGGAGAAAAAAGGAACAATGCTGAGGAAAAGAAAACATCAACTATAATTGGAGATAAATTAATTGGATCAACAAATAAATTTCAATAAATTATGTTAAATCATAATGAAAAACAGCAGGCCAAAACTCAACTCAACACTCGCTTATCATCTCCACGATGTTTATTTAGGAACATTTTCAGTTCGTGCATATTTACATATTCTTTTGTAGATCCATGCTTTACGTTAAAGATACTTCAATTTTCTTCTTTTTAGACGGCACGTTTCCGTCTCCAGCCGGAGTCGGCACGCCGGCACCATTCGACGCTGATCGCGAATTCGGGTCGATGGATGCGGCACGCTTCGATACTGGCGTCGTCGTCGTCGTAGCCGGCAATGCGACAATGTGTTCAAAATTGGCCTGTTCGACGTGATCCACCGGCAATTGAACGGCCGGTTGGCGATCGCAAGTGGCCGACACTGAAAGTCAAAAATGGAGTTAGATTTTTGTCATAATGCGCTCAATTAATTAATATTTTTATAGATTTTTAATATAATATTTGCATGATTGTCCCATTATTTCGTAGCTTTATTTTTATTTTAGTTTTATTTTCGGCAGAGAAAGTAAAAATAAACATTTTAATATTTTTAATGGATTCCAAATGCATAGGTATCTTCTGTATCTCATCCGCATCAATTTTTTTCAGATGAAAAAATCGCCACAAAATTATGTAACAACGAATAAATATTATTTCATTTCGTTCTTTTTTTAAATTTATAATTTAATTCTATTCTATTTTTGATAAAAAATTGTGTTAATTAAAAATATAAAATGTAAAAAGTGTGAAATATTTAGTTGTACAACTCTAAATAAACTGCTAAATGTGATGTGATGATTTATGCAAAACGAAAAACAATGGAACGTAATTGAACGTAATTGATCAATTTTTGGACTAATTTGCCATTTTTTAAATGGGAAAAATTTTAATTCCAACAAAATATGAATGACATGAATCGATTGCGATTGACTTTCCTTCAAATTTAATTAATTAATGTACTACTACTAGATAAAAATCATATTTGAATGATCTATATAATGTATAAACCAAGAGTGATTTGAATAAGCTTTTGAATTGGTTTATGAATTAGATCTGAAATAGTGTCAGACTAAACTAAATGGCATATCTAATTTTTTTTCTTATTCTTCAAATTTTTGTTCTAAAATTTACAAGTTCAAAACAAACTTCATTTCAATAAAGGTAATATTTTTGATAACATGCACAAAAATAAAGGAATAAATAGCGTGACATCCGACATTTCTTTCTTTTTTTCTTTTTCATAAAAACAATGTATTTTAATATAAAAAAAATATACGATCATATTTTCTACATTAAACAAACAAAATATAGAGGAAAGTAGAAGAATATTTCATCTAATAAATATAACCCATAAATTCGAAAAAAAGAAGCAAAAAAAACAAACAATGTATTTATAAATATATTCACGTATATAATATGCAGTTCAATTTCACACACATTTACATGCTCATAATAATCACCACCACATATCCCCATATGGCATTACTACACAATGTAATGAAAGAAAAACGAGACGGGCCTAGAGAAGGGAGGAAGAGAAGGAGGAGTAGGAGAGGAGGGAAAAATTGAATGAAAAAGACAACGATTTGATCGAATGAAAAGAAAATCCAATTGAGGTATAATTTTCCATCCGCAAGTCTCGGTCCGCCTCTCCCCATCAAATACACATTTTTTACTATGTAATAAAAAAATAAGAAAGAGTAAAAGACAAAAAAGAGAAAATACGCTTTCAGTCCTATTCATCAGCTCCTCTATTTATACCTTCTTCGATTGATAATTAAAATCAAATTGGCTCCCGGCAAAGCCAATTTTTCTGAACATTTTATTCACTAGTTCATTAAAATCACTTTAATTAGATTAAAGTAAAAAAATAGGAAGACCTCAAAAAAAAGGAACTGAAAACATATTAGTGTTGAAAGAGAAGCAGTTGAATTAGATGTACGAGTATAAAATGGAAAAAAATAGACAAATTAATATTCATCATTTCATAATATTAAAAGTTTCACTTTTTAAAGTCAAACATACAATCCAATTCATGCCATTCATTATTCAGTTGTACACTTATCCAGTCATATAGGAAAAAGGCTACACACACATATATATATAATCCAAATATTTCAGTAACACAATAACAATAGAAACAAGAAAAAAAGGGAACAAAATGAAGAGACAAATGACAAATCAATTATAGCGAGTGCACTTCATCCGTCGTGTTGTTGTCTTCGTTTTCATTTTCGGCATTTTGTTCTTGTTGATGGGGGGAGCGCCGCGCCACAATCTGCGCGTAGGAAGGCCGCGTTGATGCGCCGCTACTCGTGGTTAGCGAAGCGCTGGTAAGGCTGTGTCGCGCTGGCACCATTGGCATCATCATCATCATCGCTGGAAAAGCGGGCGGCAATGAAAGTGGCGGCATATGTTGATGATCGACAAATGGAGACGTGGGTAAAGACGCCGACGAAGATTGCACCACTACTGGCAGCGGTGACGACGTGGACGACTGCGGTGACGGCTCAGACTTGCGGCCGCTTTGGATTTTCCGCCGGCCGTGGCGCTTGCGACCGCCGATTGGCGTCTGAGGCTGTGACGATGGAACCGCTACAGCCATCTCTGCCTTTTCCAATGGTTTTGCTTTCTTCGAACTTGCGGCCACTTGCGCATAAGATAGCCGCGTTTCACCGCTCTCGTCACGCATTGATTCATAGACCACCGGACCGTCGTTTTCCATACGCTTTATCTTGGTCAGTTGTTGTTTCCCGGCTGATGGAGGTGTAGTATTCGTTTTGCCACCACCACCACCACCGCCGTCATCGTAGCGTTGCCGACGATGATGGTGACGATTCTGTCGATGCTGCTGACGATTTCCCGACTGTTGATGACTATTTTGCTGTTGCTTGTGTTGCTGCTGTTGCGGTGGTTGTAGAGGATTGTGCACCGTCGTGGACGGAAATCTTGCATTCGGATCGAAGCCAAACGACTGAACGAGCGCTAATTGCTGTGAAGTCTGCTGTGACGAGCCCGTCGCCGACGTAGACGCCGAATACGGCCATAACACATAACATGGCAATTGATAATAACCACCATTAGCACTACACAACTCACCATGTGAGGCCTGTGAATAGGCTTGGTAGCAGGGAACAAAAAACTTGCCTTCGAGATTCGGCGTCGACTGGCTATGTGCCAATGTCGCGTGATTATTCCCGTTGCCGCCATTGGTCGAATGATCCATCTGGTAGGCAGCATTAATTAGCGGCTGTTCGCTGGGCGATATTGAACTCGTGTTTATAACCGATAAGGATGATGCGCCGTTCGTCATTGAAGTTTCGCCGCCATCCGCTAGCGGCTGCTCGTCAGCGGACGTCGGAGCCGGAGATGCCGGCTGAGAGCACGACGCCAGCACAATTGTCGTACTCGTACTCGGCGTCATTGATCCTTTCGACGGGGCGGCTGCGCCATCGCTCGCCGACTTAGCCGGCGTCAATGTTTCCTTGAAAATGTCTTTAATTAAACAAAATAAAAGCCAAGCAAACAAGAAAGCCCTACATTACTAGACGCCGCCGAGGACACATTCTTTATCAAAAGCGGTGTGCCGCCATTTGGTCGAGGTTTGTAAATCCGCCCATAGCGCAGCTCTTCCTGGCTAAGCCTGGAAGGAAGAAAAAAAATAAGATTCATAAACCATTAAAAAAAACTCTTATTTTTTACAACAAGTTTCTGATTCAATTCTTGGCTTTCAATTTTTAAAATTTAATAAACATATAATGGCGAAGTTGTCAAGAAAACAAAGACGTACCACTTGACGAGATCGCTGCGTTTCACATAAGAAGGATTGACGCGCATAGTGTTCTTGTAGCGCTTGTTTACCATTGCTGAATAAAGCGAATCCGTGAATTGTTGAATTTCGGCTGTGAGATCAATGTTACGGCGAAGTTGCTTGTTCAACTCCAATCCGATGCACCACATTGTCGAAACCGGCGATCTGAACAGATATGTATATTTAAATACATAGATAGCTAGTAATATTTGTTATTAAATCAACTCGTTGTATATATGCACCTACCAGCCAATCATATCATATAAAATCTCATTTTTTTAAAATAACTCACTCATAAACAATGTCCGTCTGCGGCAACGCAATGGGCTTGTACTGTTTCGGATTGACGTGGCATAAATTTACGCACGGATTGCGCTCAAATGACGCGACCAAATGACGAATTCGAGACTCGACAAGGCCGGAGAATACCAAATGATCTTCCTCACATTCGGTTACACAGACTAGCACAATGAAGTGCTTGTAGCGTGAGAAGAAATTGACTTCCTCGAAGAGTTTCGACCATTCCGCGTTGCCGTTCGAAATCTCCAACATAGTGTATAAGCCTAGAATAAGCATACAAAACTATTAGCAAAGTTTTCTTTTTAAAGATAGCTAACCGTCTTTAAACTCGGACGTGATGACTTGCCGCGTCGACTTTGTAACGTTAAAGGTGGAATTCTGTTCAGGAAACGCTGGCGTAATGATTGGCATAAGATGAAAACGATCAGTGACACGCGTCCTCGGATCCCAAATCATCTCCTGAAAGAGAGGCGTAATGTTGCGTTGCGACGAATCCGCGTCCTTCAAAAACACCGGATGAGGCCATTCCCTAAAAGAATTTGTGTTGCATATTTTTTAATGGCGAATATAGAGAGATTTATATTAAACCAACCAAGTAGCAAAAACGAGGAAAAACTTTTCTAGAAGAACAGCCGGCGTAGCATGCGGATAAAGTTGACAAGTCCGCGCCACCAAAATTGCCCAACTAACGCCACCCAAAAAGCCGAGTACGTTCGAATAAATGCCGTGATCTGGAAAGAAAAATATTTATACAAAATTTTTGAGTAAAAAGAAAAAAGAATAATCAAAATTGATTATCCTAATTTCGGGTGTTTTGAGTCAAATTTAAATTGGCGCCAATGAGTTCATTCTGCTGTATCGAATCTGTTGGGGTCCAAATTTTGTGCCCACTTTTATGAAACAAACTTATATCCAAACAGATTCTATACAACAGAATGAACTCATTGGCACCAATTTAAATTTGGCTCAAAACACCCGGGCTTATACACACGAAATTAGGGTATATTTTACATTTAAATAATCAAAATACACTAAATAGACTTAAATGAACGTACTTTTCGCCCAAAGTTTTACAGCGCGAAGCGTAAGAATAAAATTCTCCTGTGAAGGAATCAATCTGAGAATTTCGTCAGCGACGCGACAGCCTGAAAATGATTTTTTAATACTTATAAAATTTCGATAACATTTATGTTACCATTCAACGAACGAATGCTTTTGTCGTCAAGGTTTGCGAGAAGATTGTCGTCGCCGAGTTCCTGTTCGTCCGAAATTTCACGCAAAGCCAAACGTGCAAACAATATGTCCAACTCGATGCCGCTGTAACGCAGTTTAATCACCGGCACAAAAGCATCCTCGACGGCATGCAAGTCCGTAACGCAGCCATCCTGAAAAAAAATTTCAAGAAATAAAAGTTTTTTTTAAATATTAAAAACGCCCTACCTCTTTGAGCATGTCGTAGAATGTGGTAAAAAAATCCATACGCTCGACATGTCGCGGTGCAACGCATAATGAATCAATATCGGCGCCACGCGTGTGCACTCCCAAACGATATGAGCCGAACGTAAATAGCTTACCGCCGACCGAATCAAGCATTTCCGGCGGAAGTTTGCCCTCGGAAACGCGACGAACCCAAGCTTTAACTTTAGCGTTTAACTTTCTGAGAACTTCTAGACGCTTGAGCATGTCTTCCTCGGTTTCAAAAACATTATAGGCCTTTAAACATTTGTCGAGCTAAATATAATAATTAAAAAAAATTTTTTTGATGTTATGTTATGCGTTAAAGGTCCTATATAATTAAAATTAAAAATAACTTAGCTCCTATGAATCAAATTATTACATATCTAAATAAAATAATTAAAAACATAGTAAATAATAAACGAATACCTCGCAAGTAAGCGCCTCTTCCCGTTTTGTCGGAAGCTTAGTGCAGATGGGCTGCGAAACGCCATATTGCGGGACGGTGGCGGCGGCTTGCTGCTGCATCGCACACTAATAAGAATAACGAAAAACCTGAAAAAATAAATTATTATAGGAAAAAAAAAATCATTTTCTCTCGCATGCTAGACCATTGTATTAAAACTTTGGCATTTTCTAAGTTTTCTTTTGCCAAAAGTACCTTCGAATAAAAATTCTAAAATTTTTTTTTTAATTTTCGACGATTTGCTAAAAATTTGGCGCGTTATTTTAAATGTGCAGGCATTTCACTTAATGGAGGAAAATAGTAACGTGCGTCCACTTATATGAGAACATTTTTTTTTTGGTTCATTTAAATACTTTTCAGCAATAAATCGTCACATACGAGTGGAAAATGAGCAAATTTGTTTACAAAAATAACCTATTTTACCTGAATTATATGGAAATTCTTTATTAATTATGATAAAAAAAATACATATATCAAAAATTATTAAGCATATTCTATAAAAAGCTAATATGATATCTTTATAAAATTATAATTCTCATTAAGTTAATAAAAAAATACAATTAAGGTGATATATTATCATTTTCTTTTCACATTTCTCTTTCATTTTTTATCTGTATTTTTTCTATTTGATTTGATTTGATTACGTTTTTAAACACATGTACGCAAAGTATGAATATACTCGACCAAAGAAATATGCATAACTTCGAAAAAGTTCTGCATTCCATCTTGCTCGTATTTAAAGAAAATTATTTTTTCATAATGAATTCTATTTTACCGGAAAATGAAAGTTGTCGATTACCTTACGTTATTTTTGTGGGTGGCACCAGCGGGTCGGGCAAGTCGACAGTGGCAAGCGCGTTGGCTCAAAGGCTAGGATACGAGTTCCACGACGGCGATGATTATCATAGCGAGGCCAGCCGAGTAAAAATGAACGCTGGCATTCCACTCACTGGTTGGAATACAAAAAAAGCATAGCACTAATAATAAAAGTATTTTCCAATCATGCAGATTATTTCAGACGAGGATCGATTTCCGTGGATGAGAAAATTGGTGTCATTGATCCACAAGGATGACAGCGGGAATACTGGCTCAAAACCTAAACGTGTTGTGATTGCGTGTTCAGCGCTAAAACGTGTCTATCGTCGTCTGCTAGTGGATGACCTGCCGACTAGCGACTCTCGCGTGGTCATGCTGCGTTTGTCGGCGGAGACACTCGCCGAGCGCCTCAACGAGCGCCGCGATCACTTCTTCAACAAGAGCCTATTGAACTCGCAATTAGCCACACTTGAGCTGCCCAAAAACGACGTCGACGAGCCACATGTGCTCGTTGTGGACGGCGAATTGCCCGTCCAAGAAATTGTCGATAACATTTTTAAGGAAATAAAAAATGAAATTAATTTCTCATAATTTGCAAAATATTTTTGATAATTTTGAAGAAAAAATAAATATAAAAAAACCAAAAATATCACTTAAATGTGTCAGACAAAAGTTTTCGATAAATCGATAAGAATAATTTATTTCTGTTTAACAAAACAATTTATAATACAAACGTAGGGTTGGGGGGCTATAAATTGATATTGTAAGATCCATTTTCTCATCTCCTCAAAGGTCTGCATCGTCTTCGCTGCTATCGTCAGCGTCGGCGGTAAAGTCGAAGGATTTGAATTGAGCTTTGAGCTCACTGACCAACTCGGCTTCCTTGGCCTCGCCTAGCTCACAATTGCGCCAGTCGACGCGTTCTTCCGCATTCAACAGCGCGTTACAGCATAACACCTGAGGAAGTAAAAGATCGGAATATAAATACATATTATGAAACATTATGGGACAGGGTCCATTGAGAAAATTTTGGACTAGATCAGAGATAGCCTAAAGTCGAATTGTCTACTAACCTCACGGCCAAATTGAATCGGGAAATTCGCCATGCTTCGCGTGTAAAGTCGAGTACCATCTGGAAGCTCCACGTAGAAATATGGTTGTCCCTCGTTGACGAGGTCCCAAATCTGTAGCAAAATTCTATTTACACATGCTTAATATGTGTAATATAATAACCTCCAAATTCCTACCTCTTCTCCATCCTTTAAAAAAGTAAATTCAATGGAGCGTAGGCGTGCGGCGTTGAGAAACGCGCTGCGCATAGCGCGTGCCATTGTGCGCGGCACCGGCACCAATTGCAGCTGCAAATGCGAGGTCTTATAGTTGCGCTCGAACACGCACAACACCTTTTGCGATGTGTCGGCCATTAACGCTAGCGCGTCACGAAACTTGACACATTCAGCGCGTACGTCCGTCGACGCCGACGCCAACGATTGGACGTGATCTGAAAAGGAATAGCCAAAGATTTGCTAAAGCGATGGAGAATGAAAGAAAAATAATTTACTAATACTCATCACCATGACGTGATCATCTGTGAGTGGGCCTTTTGGCATAGCCGCATAGCAATGAGTGCCCACAGCCACAATTAGGTGTTTCACAACACCGGCATTAGAGAGACAAAACCAACAGGTGTCCGGCTGAATAGCGGACTTTTTGTTCGCCGCTATTGCCGCATTGTCGCCGGCGAAGGGCGAGCGCCGACGTCGCCGACGACCGCCCCGATCCACGGGATCCTCTTCGTTGGGATCAGCGTCGGTGTCGAAGCGAAATTGCGCGCCACGTGATTTGGCTACGCGTGCGTCACTTTCGGCCTTTCTGCAAAGAAAAAAAAAATTAATTCAGCAAATTCTTTTCAATTAACAATTAAAATAACCTGGCGAAAAATTCCGCTAATACGTCCGCGTACGGAAATTCGGTGGTGTTGTCGGGTTGAACGGTGAGTTCGGCCTTTTCCATTCGGCGCATCGGCACCACTGAACAAGCGTACAGCCACTTCTCTTTACGCGAATTATTCACCGGCGCGAGGCCAATAAAACGAGTAACCAGTTGGGCGGACTCGAGCAAAGTTCGATGATTTCTAGAAAGCATTAAGCTTTTAATCAACTTAGGGATCAAAAAAAAAATGGGTACCTAAATTTTTAATAAAATAAAATATGTACCTGTACGGAGATCGCTCATAGTGCGGGCCGAGACCAGCCACGTGATAGTGAGGTTTTAGGCCGGCAGCGAGCCGCGCGATGAGTCGCGAGCCCTCGGCTTCGGTCGGCGGTTGGTTGGATGAGTGCTTTGCCACCTAGACAAAATGACATAAAAAAATAGAAAAATCTAATATGAATCAGAGAGCCTATTATAAGAAAATGACCCACTTCAGCCGGCCACATCGAGGTCAGCAACACGTCGAGGCCCTGAAACCCAGCATTGGCCCGAACTGGCATCAATAGCTCGTCCACGTCGTGTTCGTCGAATTCGAATTTTGCGCAGCCACTAGGCCGATCGCCATTGCCATTTTCGTCAGCATTTTCGGCGTTGGCCCGTTCCACGCCGCTCAGATAGCCGACGCTGAGGCCCGACGTTGTGTTAAGAATGCCGCGACGGCCCAAATAAGTGAGCGTCGACGAGAACTCCACGCTCTCGTTGGGGTAGTAAAATGAGGTAGAAGGACAACAGGGACATGAAAAATTCACGCCGAATTAGAGACAAATCAATAAAGTTTTGAGAGATCAAAGTCAAATGAATTAGCCGAAACTATAAGCTTATTCTACATACTTAATCAAATATTACCGAGAATATAGGTTTGTAGCGGAAACTCGATTAGTCCGCCCGCGACGCGTCGATTCGCTTCGTCGTTCGGCCCGAAAAATTCGCCCACACAAAAAAGCGCGTCAAACGCGCCACACTTGCGAGTCACGGTCGTGACGCGAGCCAACAAATCGTCAAAGCGACCATTCACATCGCCAGCGAATAAAATTTTCACGGGATTTTTGTTTGACGACATTCGATGCTCAAATATATGCAAGACTAATAAATTATATTCGGATTGAAATTGGAAATCTCATCCGAAGCTATTAATCCTTTTCACATATCCCCCACAAAAAAAAAATTAATAAAATATAAATATTTTAAAAATATGAAAATTCGAATCGAACAATTTAAAAATTGAATAAGTCCAATTCAATAGAATGATTTTCATTTTAAAATTTGTAAACAATATGTACAATAATATATTGGGTTGTAACATAATTATGGTCGCTTTTTTTATTAAACTTTCAACAATTAAAGCTACAGTAAAACAAAGTCATGAGATCAAATAATCGCCATAAGTCAACCACACGGTCATCCATCTCTTCGGTAATTTGCGGATTCCTCGCTTGAAGAAGTCCGTACCCGATTTCTGCTCGATCCATTCGCGAACCCCATTTTCGAGGTCGTCGTCGTTTTTGAATTGCCGTTCGCGCAAAAAATTTTTAAACGACCTGAACGCATGGTAGTCAGATGGCGCAATGTCGGGCGAATAAGACGGGTGAGGTAGCAGCTCCCAGCCAAGCTCCTCTTCGATATAGCGCTGATGGGTCTCCCATCGCCTTACTTGTGTTCGATGCTGGTAAGTCGTTGGCGAAACATTTTGAACCATCTTTGTGCTTGCCTCTTTGTAATCACATCACGACCAAACATCTCGTTAATTTTTCAAGCAGCTTTATCACCATTTTTGAATCGTTCGCGTAAAAGCACTCTCACACACTCACACTCACGATCGTCTGTCATTTTAAACAAAATATTTAACGTTAACAAACATTTTACAAAACAAATCATATGTCATCAGAAAGCCCAAACCATCCCCTTTCCAACGATATATGATTAAAAGTATTCCGTTTAAAACAAACAGAATTACAAACATTTGAAAAAAAGCGACCATAATTATGTTACAACCTAATAAATTCAAAAATGAATTTCAATCGGTGTCATCGTGATCGTCGTGATCTTGACGTGTGAGTCCGGCGCAATTCGCCTCAAGATCGTCGCGTGAGAAGTACTCGCAACCGCACCAAATACAATAGTGATGCGCCTCGCGAATGTGCGCGTTCAAAGTTGCAAGACTGAAAATTTATTTCCATTTCTGGTCGGTCCTATTAATTCACAAGTAAATTAATCAATCTTACCGGCTCTCCAATTCCTTCTCGTCCATTTCGCTGAGATTGAGCTCCGCTTCAGTGACGAGTTGACCATTCGCATATATCAGCTCATAATCCGTAGCCTCGTTTAATTCTTTAATTTTTTCTCATAGAAATTAGTGTAAGCCTCTGAATAATAAATACTTACCATCGGTGCGAAGCCTTATATCGGATATTGTACTTGTCGCGCCATTAGTCTTCACAGTGTTGTCATTCCTAGCGCTGCGATAAATTGGCCAAAACCAAAACTCATCAGGTCCATCTCGATTTTTCCTAAAAAAAAAACAAAAAATCCAATCAATGCCAAAACATTTTAGTTTGGTCACAATTTTCACCCACCTCAAATCCAATTCCTCACAAACTTTTCGCGCCTTTTGCAAGTCGGCAATTAATCGCTTATGAAGAGCCGCAAAACGTTTTCGTACTCGAAACGCTTCGGTTATAGATATCTATAAATAGAAATAGCATAAAATGATCCTTGAAACTTGTTCTCAAAACAATCCTAAAAATATATGGCCAAACCTCGTCCCGAGCGAGACGTTTCATTTCGGCCATATGCCGATCGCAGCGGTCCTTTTGCATCTCTAGCTCTTGTGTCTCATGGCCCAATCCGGTTTTGGCCACTTTTATTGGAATGGCTAAAGGCACTTTTATTCCTTCTTCTTCACCTGAAAAAAGTCATTTAAATTTGAAAATATAGTTTAAAGTCTATTAAAATAAAATTCTTTTTGCCACATTTAGCTCATGCCCGACTCACATTACATTGTGTCAAATTTAACCTAAAAACATTACTTACCCTCTCGTTTTCGGCCCAAACTCATGCCCGGCTTATAGCCCATTTTGGCTAGCAACGAAAAACCTTTTGAGGCGCTATCAATGGGCCGACTAAGGCCCTCCTCAAGCATGTTCCTTTCCAGCTCCGCTTTTTTCTGCGGTTTTCGCGCTTCGACGCGCTCTTCCGCAGCGCGTCGATTAGCCTCAATTAGAAGAAAACGCTTTTGTGCACGATTGTTCGCGTTAATTCCTGTAAATGTAATTCAAATTACAAAATTAGCCAACTTAAAATTAAATTTAAAGTTAAGATTAAATATCTTAACTCAAAAACAAATCTAAATATGTTCTCACCCGGTCGTACGTCGCTAAGGCTCGAGAGCAAAACATCGGACATATAATCATCGCTGAATTCATCATCGCTCATACTCAATTTACATTCAATGCTAAGCTGATTGAAACTATCTAATATTAACAATTTGTGTATAATCAAAACATTTCCTATTAAATAACATAAAAAATTAAGGTATAAAAATATGTTGTAAATATGTAATGTCAAAAATAAAATATAATAAATTTCCAAAAAAATTTATCACAAAAAAATTGCAAGTTCAAAAAAAAATTACTCGTTTACAAATTAAGAATTGAATGAATGAATAAATTTAAAAAATTCAACAAAAATAAAGAAGTGAAGATTTTATAGATGAAAATGTTAAAAGAAGATAACACAAAAAATATAAAACTCTGAAAAAATAATCAACAAAAATTGGAATAAATATATTAGGATACAAATATAAATATTCAAAATTTAATAGAATTCTTGAGAACATTTTTTAAATTTTATTAGTAAAATTCAATTGGATTAAATCTGTATTTGTATGGCTGTGATGTGTGCTTAAAAGGAATTATGGAACATAAATATGATTAAAATGCGACTTTACAATGGTGTCCGTACAAGCGTAAACATCCGCGATTGTGGATTGTGCTGAGAGCGGAATGAAAAGCAAAAGCACCCGGCGGTTGAGCTTTTTAAAAACAATCCACCAATCGTTGTCCGTCTTCACGTAGACCTGAGAAAAATTCGGATCCGCAACAAAGTGATCGTACGTCTCGTGGATTAATCTTAAAACGATGAGGGGAAAATAAATTTGTGTTAAAATTAAATATAAACAGTAAATAAACCAAAATATAGCTGACTTGTAAATGGCGGGAGGCAGAGGCCCCGCAGTTCCCTGCACTTGCGCAAACGATGAAATCGACGCGAAAAAACTCGACCTGACGCTGAGGCTGTCCGGATTGTAATAGATAAAGTGGAAGGGCGACTCGCCGGCGCCAACTGCTTTCGGCAGCGTGCCAACCGCCTCGCCAATGCGCGATGCCAACACACGTAGTCGAGCGTCGAGAAATTCGGCAAGCGCGGCAAGAAGCGCGTCGCGTTCCATTGAGCCGCACGCCTCGAATGGCACAAATAGGCAAATGGTGGCGTTTAGCGTGTGATAGGCCAACTTAAAAAAAAATGGAAATCAAGCCAGTATACTCCATAATTTCGTTAAATTAGTGCTTAAATCATTTCTAATCTTTATCGCAAAACTTTTTATAGCTTAATAAAACATTTCGTTATATAAACAAAAATTTCTCACCAATTCGTAGGCATTGTAATCGCCTTCACCGGCACAGTTCTCATTGTTATCGCTGGCATCTGTGCTCAGATACACAATGGGAAAGCCGGTGACGGAGAGTCCACCCAAAAAGTCCTGCATACCGGTAATAAAATAGCCAGAGTATTTCTCGTTTCGATTTGTCCTATGTATTATGGAATTTTTTTTACCAAATCGTTCCAAACTATCATTAATTCAATCGTTAATTAAAAAATTTACTTTGCGGCCACTTCCGGCTGAAGTGCAGCCTGAAGTGAGAAGGGAATAAGACTCTGCGTGAGGAACTGATGTAGCGAAATAAGATCCGATTTGTCCACGGAATATTGTATGAGTTTGTCACGGTAGAGAAAAAGCGTGTGCGCGACAACAGGAAACTCTTCTACACAGCGCGACACGAGACATTCCACCTCCAAATAATCCACACTGCCCAACGGCATAAAGTCAACGCCCGAAAATAGCTCCACAAGGGGAATTTTGCTGAGTCGGAGAATGGCCAAATAGGGCATAAAAAAGCGCGTTAAACACTTTTTAAACTCCACAATGCCCACATTAGACAACAGTAGCGACATAGAACCGTGAAATAGTCGAAAAGACTCGTAGGCCTTCACCAGTTGAGTACGAACAGTAGCCATGTGCGCGACAAACTCGTGTTGTTTGCACAACTTTCTATGAATAATAATAGCGACAATTTGTTGAGATAATTGTAAAAAATTAGAAAATTTTGGTAAAGCAAGTTCACTTTTAAATTTAGCCTGGCTAAAATTATTACTCAAAATTTTTCTATAATCTCGAGAATTTCCGAGTTTGATATTTCCCATAGTCTCCAAACCTGTTTAAACATGCTCCAATAAGAAATTTTCGGCTCTCAACGATGAGCACAATCTCGCAGGCATTGGCGGAATTGATATAGCGATAATCATAGCGATTGTCAACAACTCCCGTGTTGGTGGATGCCTTATGCGGAGGCATGGCCGATGGCGATGATGTCGCTGTCGATGCATCATTATTATTATCTATAATGGAAGATGGCAAATTTGCAAAACCCTCAGTGAAATTGACGACCGCCTCGGCAAAGCCAGTCACATCCGTCTAAAAAAATGACAAATGAAATTATTAAATAAATTATTACAAAATAAATTATTACAATTAAAATGTTTGGTAAACAAAATACATAGCTATTCAACAAGCTGTATTTTCAGTAATGTTCTAAAAAAACCATTTCTTTCAAAAAACTCCAAAAAACATAGCCACCTTTTTGTCGAGAACTTCCGAGTCCGGATAGTAGAACATGATTCGCTGATACTCCTTGCCCTCTTTTTGACCCAATGGAGGATGTGAAACAAAAAAAAAGTCGAGCACATCGGTTAACTTCAAAACCTCAGAGGTGCTGGATACTTCAAATTGGGTGCATGGCTGACGGCCAAAGAAAAGACTCTGATAAAACATGCTAAATATCAGCAGTTATTAATAAAAAAAATTCGGAAAAATTGTCTAAAGTCGACTTCATATATAATTGGTTCTATTTTAAATATTATAAAGCTCTCTATAGATTAAAATATAAAGGACTTAGTGTGAAAGTTTGTACTTTCATTCAAATAAAAGCCAATTTTGAAAATGTCTAGTTAAAAAATTAAATAAATTATATCGTGACATAACACCATTTTAAAATGTAATAATTTGAAATTTGATGAAAATATAACGCTCACTCTCGTTGACTCGCCCTTATACGAGACTCATCGCTGATTTTTCGCGAAGGATTTGTCGGGTATATAAGCGATTTTACTTTGGCTCTAGGGCTGTGGACCGCCGGGTGTGAGAGCCTTTTCACCTGCTGTCCTTCATACCGGCCGGTCATTCTCGTGAGCCGAACCTTTCTTCTCTGCGAACCACCGCCACGGCATGGACGCGTCCTCGCCACTTAGAGCGGGCTGGCTTTGTGGCCGTGCCTGATAGCGCGGTAGGATGGGAGTACTCGGCGCCGAGTAGAACCCAACGCTGGAGAAATTAGCGGCACACAGATGCGTTAATATCGCATCGGGTAGCCTTAATACCCTGTGTTGCTCGCTTTGCGATGACAAGCAAACGCCGTGCAAACTGAATGGTTACAGCTCTTGGTGTTCGGCATCTCTCGGAACGCAGTCGAAGGCGGTCCCAAATTTTTTTTTAAAAATTCTTTCAAAAATTTTAAAATCTTATTAAATTTTAAAATCTTATCGCTTTAGTTTATTTTTATTTTTGTAATATTCTGCGGATAGACGAATTTGCACGTCTTCAAAGAAAAACCAGTTATCGGGTATCCTGGAAAAAAATATCGGAACTGGCGTTTTCTACAATATTTGATAGCGCATCTCTTGTATGATTTGCGATGCCAGGAGACTTTTAGCCCGAATTTGAGGAATTGTGAATTGTTTACTCTTATTCAAGTCGTTATTAGACTTGTAATATAGACTTGTAAATTTGTATTAGGCTCAGCTCAATTTTTTGGGATTCTGGTTTATTTTTTTATTTAAATTATTTCATTTAAATGGGCAAAAAACAAAAATAAATCACATTTTTCAATAATAATCGTTGAGAAATCAATTATGAAAATAAACATGTGATTTTTTATAGTGTACTGGGGAATTTGATCAAAATCTAAAGCATATTTACAATGTTACAATTTATGTGTATAAGCTGCAGGGGAATTCCTAATTTTTTACCTCTATTTTGGTCCTATTCTATAAAATAATTGCTCAAAATTTATTTGTATCCAATGCATAATAACAGAATGACGGGCAAACAAAAATTCAAAAATTGTTTGAAAAACCTAGCGGCTTATACATGCAAGCTTAATTATATAATATGGATTGAAAAATTTGTTTCTTATAAATATATTCTTTTTTTAGATTAACTAGACCATCATGATCTTATATTTTTAAGTTTTATGCCCTTAAATTCGAGCAACGCGCAACGAAGCGCGCTTGACGTCATCGAGCACCGGCACTGCGCCCGATGCCGAAATCATGCCCAGCGACTCGCTGCCGTCGTCATGATTGTTGACACGTCGCGACGCGACGCCATCGTCGGACGCCGGCAGCGAGAAATTAAAGTACACATAATACGCGTAGGACAGCAGCGCGAAAACAGCCGCGTAAACGAACATCGCCGTCGCGTTGAAGAACAAATTGTCCACCTTTAATATTTCCAAATACTATTAATTAAAATTTCAACAGTTTCTTTAAGTATAATTCCATTTAATTTAATATAATTTTACCAGTCGATTGAATGTGAAAGCGAATTTGAAAAAAAATGAGGTCAAATTTCCAAACGCCACTGCCATAAACCAAAAGGACACAAGCAACGATTTTAATACTACAGGAGCCTGAATTGCTGATTAAAATGAAATTTTTTTAATATTTATTGAATTATTAAAAGGGTCTAGCTGTTTAATTACGAAGTTAATAATTTAATCACCTCAACGTAGGCAAACTCCATGCCTGTAACACAAAATAGGATTTCCGCAAATATAATAAGAATATATTGGAATAATTGCCATTGAATTGAGAGCATATTTGGCGGGGCAATGGTTTCCAGGTAAAGTATAGGCTTTGGTTTCTAAATTATGAAAATAATTTCCTTATTATTTTCGTAATGTATGTTTTGACTAACTAGTAGGCTTTTTTAGCTTAAAAATTGAAAAAAATTGCCGTAGTGTTAAGTAAAATGCTTTCGTTTAGCGTAATGCTCAACACATAAATGCCGCCGACTCCACGCACGTCGAACGCGTCGCCGACGGGCGTTAAGCCGCTAAAAGTCGGAGCGGTCGCATTTTGCGCTAGTGGTCCAACAATCGCGTCCGCGAGATGGAGACGATATCTGATAAATATAGTTAAAATCAAATTCTTAATGTTCCAAATTTTTCAAAAATTTATGGAAATTTGTCTCTCATAAATATTTTCTTACTTTCCTGGTTGAAGTGTTTTCGGTGGATATGCCACTAATGAGCCCTTTCCAGTTTTGTCACCCACTGGCGGAAAAGCTAGAAGTGATTCTGGCGCCATTTCGCTCTCCTCATTTGTCCAGAAAATATTCCTAAATTCGTATTTTATATATTAGCTTGGCAAAAAAGTACTTCGACAAAATTTAACTTTTTTTTCAATTATTTATAACTTTATTCAGAACAAATAATTTTAAACAATATATTCACCGTTGACATCAATAACTTTTACCCATTTATCAGGTAAAGCACCTATGCCTTTTTCCCAGAATTCAGAGGACTGAGATAAAAAAAAGTTGTCGACTGCCATTTTGAGGTCGTCATACTTGTCGAACTTTTTTCCGTGCAAATAATGCTTGAGCGGTCGGAACAGGTGGTAGTCAGAAGGCGCAATGTCCGGTGAGTACGGCGGATGGGCAACCGTGTGCCAGCCAAGTTCGGTTAATTTTTGGCGGGTGAAGGAAGCAACGTGTGGTCGAGCATTGTCATGGAGCAAGTGAACTGTTGAACGTCTTGGACGTTTTTCTTGCATTGCATCAGCCAATTTCTGGAGCTGATCGATGTACACAGAAACTGTGACAGTCATGCCTACGGGCAGCAACTCGTAGTAGATCGGTCCCTTCGCATCCCACCAAACACACAGATGATCTTCAAGGCTTGTATCTCCGTTCGCAAAGCGGTTGAACCAATTGTTGACCGTCGCACGATGAACAGTCCCTTCACCAATTATGCTGTTGATATTTGCAGCAGCCGCGCTTGCACTCTTGCTTTGGAGCCACTCGTAGTAGATGATAGCTCGAATATGGTCTTTACTAATCATTAGTGAAAATTAACAAAACTCTGCGCGCGTGTCCTTATATACTCATATAATAATAGTTTCGAGAATGTTCTACAAGGCTATCAAACTTATAAAATTATTTGAATTATTTCCAGAAAATTTTAGAATTTTGAAATTTTTGTCGAAGTACTTTTTTGCCAAGCTAATATTTAAAATTACTAAATACTCTAATAGGCCGGGTGTTTTGAATCAAATTTAAATTGGCGCCAATGAGTTCATTATGTTGTATTGGATCCAAGTGAGTCCAAATTTTGTGCCAACTTTTATAAAACTGAAACGAAGGCAAGCACAAAATTTGAACCCCAACGGACCCGATACTACAGAATGAACTCATAGGCGCCAATTTAAATTTAACTCAAAACATCCGGCCTTATACACACGAAATTAGAGTAGTAGAAAATTTTTCATTTTTCAACTCCTTTTAAGACTGTCAAATAACCACGAATATTAATGATTTCATACAATTGTTAGAGAATTAGAAATTTTTTAAAATAATTAGAATATCAAGACATATAATTGGTATCAAAAAATTATGTTTGATTAAAATATAGATTAAAATTATAACTGTTGATCATTCGTGTCACAGCTGCTATTGCCCGTATCGTGGCATAAAATGATTGGATGCTGTAGCGGGACGGTGAGCATTTTTTGCATGTCCGTGGTCAGATTCGAACAGAGCGCATTCGACAATTTCATTTCAGTTATAGTTTTACATGGTAGCGCCAAATTTACGCTAAATAATATTCAATGGGAATGTATATGTTTAATTGAATATTCAATAGTCTACTACCTTACTGAAGCTTCACCCACGCCATTTGTCGGCTTTTCGTATTTCAAAGAACGTGAAAACATTCCGTGAGGTGTGAGAAAAATATAATTTACGTGACCCGCTAAAAATTGGCCATAAATTCAGATCGAAAAATCATTATTAAATTAATATTAGAATTTAATTAATTTTACCAAGTGCATCCATTTTATAGCGTATCACTTTGTGTTTAAAGCAATCGCTAAAAGTAAAAAAAAGTAAATTGTTAACGTATATTATATATGATGTATTTTTAGAATATTACGCATGTGCTGAATATGTGAAAAGAGGTTGAATTCGAACGAAATTTGTTCTGTCCATCGGACCCTCCAGTTGGACAAAATCGTCGCTGGCTATTGAAAGCGGTACCACTTCACGTGATGGCACATTCAACGTGAGTGGTCCGATATCCGTTATGGTAACGGAACATTCGGCCGGAAAATGATTTACCACTTTTATAAATACTTCATCTTGTGTAGGCTGCGGTGGTTGAGTCATCTGGATACAGGAAAATTTCAGAAGTTATGAATTTCATTGTTGTCATTGTCCATTATTTAATGTGGGAAAAGAGTATATTTATTTTACTGTGAATATTCCATTGCCTTATTTGTATGGAGTTAAAAAATTGTTCAAAATTTTTTTTTAAACCAACATACATCGACCAAATATTGCAAAACCGCGGACGAGCTAAATGCAAATGCCAATAATAAGGCGCCAACGCCCATACGTTTAAGATACCTAAATAATTTAGTCAAGACTATATAAAATTAAGTTCAATTTCGATCTTAACAAAGGCTCAATCTAAGGCAAATAATATTCCGATTTTATTTAATCATAACAAACATGTATTCATTATATTAACTTACGTTGGAAAGCAACAACAGCAGCGAAACCACAGCGGATAGATGATTATCTAATTGAATTAGTCGTATTTAATTTGTATGAATATGTATAACATTTAAGACTAATAAAACCTGAAAAATGGGAATGCCCAAAAGTAATAGAACCAAATGGACGAGAGGCATATGCGCCGGCAAAATGTTCAGACCAAAAGCAGTGACGGGATCCAGGCAAAGTGCCTGGCGTTTCCATAAATCTGCCTAAAAATTGATGGGATTTGGGAGCCTATTTGAATAATTTCCAAAAATCTCTCCACTTACACATTGCTCGTAAAATATGAAAAAAGTCGGAGTCAGTAACAGCATTGTGCTTACTCGAATTAGGGCCTTTATTTGATCCAAAAATTCCACCTACAAGCTAGCAATATATGTAAATAAAACAAAGATATATAATTGTAGCTTTTTTTGGAAAAATTTTAAACATATTTTAAGCGAAAAATATCATTGAAGTGTCTAATTTCTCTAGCCATCGAACGAAAGCCATCGCCCGTTTTCAGCCAAGGACAGCCCGGTTATATAAGCGAAAAAATTAACCCCAATCAATCCTGGTTGTGTTCACCGATTGCATGATTTCGATTCCGGTTTGACTCGGCCAAGCTAGAGTTAAGTCAATACCAGTGTTTGTGGTTCACTGGACCCTCTGGGCACCATTCCCAGTGGCCTCTTCGGAGGTTCGGTACGTCCCACAGCTAACTGAGTCAGCCGGATGAGAAAGTATTGTGATGGTGCACAACTATGTTTCCACATGACACAACGAACCCGCAATTACGCCGGTGTGCGGAACGCGAACTGTTGGCTTGCTTGGCCGGATCCGCCTCTTTAGATGAGTCCCATTGCCCAAGATAACGTGGCAGTCGTGGCATAGTCGCGTATAAGCGTGGCGTTGTCGTGGCCTAGTCGGATCGAAGATTGAGCAATGATCCTGGCCGCACCAACCTTTTGCCATTTTTGTCAATATTTTATTAGAATTTTTTTTTAATTTATATATTGAGCTTTGGATTTATTGTTTTTATAACCGACTGACTTCAATGATATTAGATATTTAATCAAATGACTTTTATAGCTAGTTATTATTGAAAATGTAAAAGTAATTTCAAGCCTGTGCGCATTGATTCTCGCCGGTATCGTCGATTGTCGCATAGCGTCGTTTGTCCTGGCACAATGTGTCATTATAGCAATTGTGATCGTCGAGAAAATAGTCCAGCCAGTGAATCGGCGGAGGTCGTGCCGATGCTTCCGTTATGCGTGCCTTCCGATTAGCAAATGCTTTTTGAATGGTGCCAACGCTACGGTAGATTAGATACATGCCCACCGGTGGTCCAAACGGTCGATCGTAAAGGCAAATTGTACACGCGAGCAAGACTTGAAAAAATTTGTGGTATTTATTGAGGAATCTATAGATTCTAAACCTTCAAATAAATTATTAAAAATGCCTATCGACCGATATTTTTCGACTTGACCCTGTTTTTTATACATTATTATACATACATCAGCATTTACTCACTTGCACAAATGAAAATGAGTGCCGCGGGTATTGCAAATATTAGAAGAATGCATGAATCGTAACCAAAGCATGGTAACACTGTAAATACATATAGGTAAAATAGGCAAAATACTATATTTTATATCTAATTTTAAAAGAAGAAACTTATTTATGAATTGGCTAGTCTGAAACATGAGGTGCTAAAAGTAAAGCTGGTCATTAAGAACTTAATTGAGGATCTAGAGATCCAACACATAAAGCTGATTTAAATAAGCACTTAATTGAGGAGAAAGTTTTAAAAAATCCAGTATAGATATAATGCTAAATACTCGTCATTTTAGCCAAATTTCACTCATACTGAGCATAGCGGGAAAAGTGAAGACGGCGGACAGATTTGCCGTCGAGCCCATAAAGTAGAAAATCGCAAAGAAACAGGAAATCTCGAGATAATTGAATGGAATATGAAAGAACTGATCAGCGCCCATCGCCGCCAGACTCGGCTTGAGCGAGCCACCGCAGATGGCCAGCAAAAGGATTCCGCACAATTCCGCGTAACTACAATTATGCAATCCTGAGGCAATTGTTCAAAGTTGACCATGTGAATGTAATGTTTGGGTTAATAGAACATACGGAAAGCTGGGATGTCCGGTGGGAAAAAAGAACATTGGGATAATTAGGGTCAATTCCGTGACGAATATTGCGCATAACGTCCAAAATATAGTCCTAAATATCCGATAAATAGTTCCAAACATAACAAAAGATACTAAAAGATTATATTTTATTTATATTAATTGGTTTAAAACTCACCAAAATTTGCCCACAAATAAATCGGATACGATGGCGCCTATAATGGACGAGCCTAAGGTGAGGAAAGTGAAGAGTTGAGTGAAGGATAAAATGTAAAGCTCATTGGTTAAACCCAATGAAGCGGAGAGGTATTTTGATAAGATCACTAAACTGGTTTTATGTAAAAGAATATGTAATAAAATTAAGGTACTGAGAATTTTGGGGATTCGTGTAGACTTGAAGTTGAAATCCCTCCCCCCCCCCCCCCCATTTGATTGAAACAATTAAAATTTTATATAAATTTGGGTTTATTAGCTCAAAAAATAATATTTTTGCTTCTTTATATACTTACAACGTATGCCCAACAATGAGAAACGTTCACAAAATTCGATAAAAAAGAGGCACGAGGTGGAGAGAAGTGGCCAACCGGGCACTATTTCCTGAACTTCCTCGTTCACATTCTCGACGATTGACTAAATTTTTTTTTGAAATTGGCCTTATTTTACAGTTAATATGAATCAGTTTAGTTATTTGTGCAACTACTTGTTTTTTTTCCAGATATTCATCTTGAAGAGCCGATGGAGCAACTAAACGGATAAAGGAATTTAATAAAGAAAAAAAAATTAAAAAACCTCCCAAATGCTCTTCCATGCTTTAGCTCGGATTCAACCTTTAATTAGGCAAGCACGGGTTTATTTTTACTAGGACATCTAAGGATTTATTTTGATGCGGCTACGCTGGCATCAAAATCTACTTTTAAATTAAGAGAGATCTAATCCTTTTATACCTCCTCAACATTCTGTCATGTGGTCCCGGGTCCTTTTAAATTAATATATTCAAAACAATACGCATTGGACCGCCGTTGACCAGGCGAATATTCCGCGATTCCGTTAAACTCATTCTCCGGAAAAAATCAATTTCAAAAGACAATTTCGATAATTACTAAATACTTTTTTTAGGCATAAAATTTTCTTTGGTTTATTTCAATAAAATTACCTATTACCTATTTGTTTTTTTTGAAATTTTTTTATTAATCGAACTTTATTATTTCATTGCGTATTTTATGTTAAATTTTGTGTGTATATTTATAAACGTATATTCCAAAGACGGGAAATGGGTGGGGGGGGAGAAGAGAAGGGGATAAAATATTTTGTAATTTCAAATTTTAATCCTCTCATTTTACTGCTTTTTTCGTTTGAAGTGAGTGAGTGCATTGATTGGACCGGCGCTCAAACAGCTCAAACAAAAGGAGCCAAAAAAAAGAGGTGATTAAAAAATAAAAAAATGGCGCAGCTGATGAGATGAGAGAATTTTGTTAGATAAAAGTGGAATGAAATAGGGGATAGCGGGAATCTGCCTAATGAGATGAGAATTTCGTTAGAAAAACATGCGAAAGATAGGCTGAGCACGGAGAAAATGACAGAAATTGACCCGATGAAGTAAAAGATTTGATTCGGAAATTTTAGAATTTAAACGAGACAAAATCCAATCGCTTTTTTTCATCTTTTCCCCATTGTTATTTCTTCAATTTAGATGCGTTGTTGCTTTTTAAATAAGTTTTATTTTTTTCGAGTTTCAAAAGTAAAACAATAAATTATTACCATATACATTATCATGTATGGCCGTTTGGGTTTTTTTTTTGAATTTTGTATTCGCCTTCATTCTGTTATAATTGAATGGGGTTTTTATTTTTAACTTACATATTCTCTATGATACTTAGAATAAGAATGCAAAATTTTGTATCGATCCGATCAATTATAACAGAATGAAAGCGAACACTAAATTCAAAAAAGTCTCAAATTGCTTCGCCTTTATACACGATAAATAAAGGTAATATAAAAATATTACAACTGATCATATATGCTCGCATTTTGCGGATCTTTATCGAATTCGAGAACCATATACATAATTGTTTTAAATTTAAAATTTTTATTACCAAAAATTTGGAACAATTGTTTGTTTTTATTTATTTATCTCGTGAATGATTTTTCCCAACAATCAGCTGAAAAAAACATTTTTCCGGCGTATTAATTCGTCCAAAAATAACTCAAAAATTCAAAATTTTGAGAAGGTTTAAAAATTAAAAAATAAACAACTAAATGAGGCGGAAAAATGATAAGAATGAAAAAAAAGTAGCCGATTCGAATAAATAAAAAAAAAACATAAAGTAAAATGAGAAAATTGAAATTTGAAATTATTTTCTCGGCTGGCTCAAATTGGCAAAGCCGATGCGCTTCCTTGGTTTATTGATCTTTAAATGATTATTTGTATACATATTACATGTATAATGTGTAAAATATACAGAAATCGTATTTTTTTGCATTTTTCATTTTTGTATTTTTTTCTTTATGTTTGAGACAATTCTTTTTTTACCGTTGGCTTTTGAAGATCCAGGATAAAGCACTCTATCGTTTCGGATGTTATAGACTTGTTCGATGTTCGTCGGAGAAGAGTACATTTTCGTGAATTTCAGCACCGTGTCTGCGTAGCAAGAAATATGAGAAAATATAAGTTAAAAGTCCTAGACTTTTTTTCTATTTCTTTCACTTCTTTCTCATTTCTTTTGTTTCTCTCTCTCATTTTTTCCTCATCGATCGTCAAAAATTTCAATGAAATGAACTCATATTTTTAAGACAATAATCAGTTGAAAATGATAAAGAAAAGGAGTTTAATTATCTCTACAAATACAAAAATATGTAATATCATAATGAAGAAATGTTCGTAAAGAAAAAAAATGCAAAATAGAAAAAAAATGTTTTTTGATTTTGTTGCATTTTTATAAAATAGTAAATTTTCAAATACCCTAATTTTGTGGGTAATTTAAGCCAAATTTTTTAAATTGCTCTAATTTTGTGTGTATAAAGCTGAATGTTTTGAGTCAAATTTAAATTGGTGCTTTCTGTTGGGATCCAAATTTTGTGCCCGCCTTCGTCTCAGTTTCATAAATGTGGGCACAAAATTTGGACCCACATATAACAGAATGAACCCATTGGCGCCAATTTAAATTTGGCTCAAAACATTCGGCCTTATACACACGAAATTAGAGTAATTTTTAACAATTTTCAAGTCAATTCAAGTCTTAAAAATTAAAAAAATTAGGCCCAGAATTTAGTCAATTTTCACGTGGTTGAATAATAAATGTTCCGTGCCACGTATTACGTCACGGTTTTGATCACGGTATTCGGCGGCAGTACACAATTCTACAGTTATAATGTGGTAAATCCGGAACAGGAGATTTTAACCGCTTGGTTGAATCGGACATTTACGTTGCGTAACGCCGGCGCGGCGCCCACTGCATCGCAGCTCAACTTTTTCTGGAGTATTGTCGTTTCGAGTATTGCCGTTGGCGCAATTTGTGGATCACTTCTAATGAGGCAATATATTCATATTTTTTAAATTTATCAATAATGATTAAAGTCATTAAAATGCGCCATACATATGCATATATACGGTAACAGGCATTTGGCGGAATATTTGGGCCGCAAAAACGCATTAATTGCAAATGGCGTGGCAAATGTGGCCGGCGGATCATTGCAGTATTTCGCTAGACGGTGGGCCTCACCTGAGTTCCTTATTGTGGGTCGTTTCGTTCTTGGCGCCAATCTCGGCCTCACTTCCGGCCTTGTTCCAATGTATTTAATGGAGATTTCGCCGATGCGTTTTCGCGGCACCTCTGCCACAATTCATCAGGTTTGAATAGGACCTATTATGGGTCCTGTTTCAAATCATTTCAAATTCCATCTTCTGAAAAATTTTTTTTCATAGATAGCTGTGGCATTTTCGGATTGGTTTTCGCTGCTAATGGGCCTGCCAGAAGTCTTGGGCGGAGTTGACAACTGGCAATTCGCCTTTGCGTTTCCAGGCCTTTCCGCATTAGTCTTGTGTCTTGTGCTGCCGTTTTGTCCAGAAAGTCCAAAGCACACGCTGATTTCGCGCAAAAATCGCGAACGCGCCATTGACGACATTCGAAGATTGGTCGGTCCGGATGAGGCCACGCACATATTCGAAACTCTGCTATACGAAGCCGCATTTGCTGAAGTTGTTTGTTTTGAAATTAATGACACCGAAAAAATTGGACTAATTTCAATTCAAGTTGTGAACGCTCAAAATTGATATCTTTTTTTCCAGAAAAATAGCACCACAAAAGGCTCGTACAAAGAGTTATTCACTCGGTCCGATTTGCGTTTTCCATTAATGTTGGCCGTCTGGATGATGGTCGCCCAACAATTTACCGGATGCGCGGCCGTTTTTGCCTACAGCACCGACATGTTTATCAGCGCCAGAGTCACACCGTATGCCTTTTTTGTGAAGTAAGATTTCAGGACCAGTGATGAATAAGTGGCTCGCGATTGCTTGCGACCAAACGAGTCAAATGCCAAAAAAATTCGATTTCTGGCTGATTTTCTCACGAGCCATGAGCTATTTTCTTGAAAAATTTGACTCAATTTTGTCGAATTTAGCTCAAAATTAAGCCATTTGTCTCTCTTTGATTTGAAAACCAAATCACGAGCCGCAAACCACTATTGAGCCACTTAATTATCATTGTTCAGGACACCTCCTATAAACTATGTTTTTAGTAAGGTAGCCAGGTACTGTACCCTAGCATTGGGTATCGTCTATTTCCTGTTCGCCTGTAGTGCTGCATTTTTAATCGAACGGGTGGGCCGAAGGGTGCTTTCACTTTTTCAATTAGGTGGAATTACAATCGCTTTGTCTTGCATTTGTATTTTCACATTCATTCAACACTATTCCATGGTAAATTACTTATTTCGATTGCTTTTAGAGTACATTCTAAAAGTACAATATTCAGGGCGTTTGGACAAGCTATGCCGCCGTAGGCTCGATGATTTTCTACATGGCGGCTTACGGAGTCGGATCGCCCATTCCATGGATGATTACTGGCGAAATTTTCCCAACAAGTGTAGGATTATTCTGCTAGGATTTAGATTAACATTAGAGACTTTTTTTAACGACTTTATGCTTAGAGGGAGTTCGAGATTCTCCGAGGCACCCCTAACATTAGGCTAATTCCCAGCTTCTGCGAAATTTGAATTCAATTGCAGTTTCGCTCGGCTGCAATTACCGTGGCAATTTTCGTCTCATGGTTCATTCTTTTCATCATTTCGTTAGCTTATCTTCCATTTAAAGAGGTAAAATCCGAGAAATTCAATTAAGAAAAAATACAAAAATATCAAATTTAAGACGGTCGGTGTGTCAGCGAGTTTCCTACCCTTCATCCTCGTAACAGCTTTTAGCACTTTTGTGGTGTATTGCCTGCTTCCAGGTAGAGAATAATATGGTGGAGCGACATTTGCGGATTTTCAACTTTGATTAACTTTTTAAGAAGCATAAAGAACGATTAATTTTACTTCTTTGATTCAAAATTTAATTTTCTACCGATTATTTTTTAAATCAACTCTCAAAATGAACTTGAAAAAAGTTACATTTAAAAAGGTAAAGTCACTCGAAAAAAATTTTCAAAAAATAAAAATTGACTTTACTTTTTAAGCGTTAACTTTTTTTCCAACTTGTTTAGAGACTTGATTTAAAAAGTAATGGATAGAGAATTAAATTCTAAATCAAAGCGGTAAAATTAATTTTCTAAAAAGTAACTTTTGGACCTTGAAAAGTTAGTCAAAGTTGAAAAATCCGCAAATATCGATGCGCCAATAATATACTATTTTTAACAAAGTTTTGATTATTCCAAATTTGTTTGTAAAGTCGCACATTTTCAAATTTGCATAAAATGAAAAATGTCCATGCGTCTAGAAAGCATTATGATTTTCAGAGACCACAAATAAGCACAGCGATGAAATTGTGCGAGAAATTTGGCATCGCTCAAAGTCGTTTTCGGTGGCGCATGTGCGTCGCTCGTTCGACTTGCGGCGCGCCTCGGCGAGCGGCGCCCTGGCGCATCATTTCAACAGCGTCAACACGACGGCGGCGGCGAGATCGCGCGACAACGAAGAGCACAAATCGCTGTTGCTCACCGACGCACAGTTGGCAAACTATCGCTATCAATCACTATCTGTTATCGATAATAATGGATTACCGTTAAAAAAGGAGGAAACCGTCACGTTTTACGATAATAAAATTGCCGTATTTTAATAACTGGGATGAGTTTAGTTTCGGTCGTCGAAAATTTGCGCACCACGAAACCTTGCACTTTTGACTTTGAGCCGGTTTTTCACAAATATAAAAATTTTTTAAAAAAAATCAATTCAAGCTATTGGACTCAGAATTTAATTTTCTATTTGATGCTTTTTAAATCAAATTTCCAGCTAACTTAGAAAAAAAGTTATGGTTGAGAAAATAAATTCACTTTCGATTTTTTGGAAATTTGCGAAATGATTTTACATTTTCAACTATAACTTTTTTTCCGAATCTGCTAGAAATCAGATTCAAAAAGCATTCGACGGAGAATTAAATTCTAAATCTAATAATTTAAATTAATTTTTTGAAAAATAATTTTATCGTGACAAAAAACTGGTTTAAAATTAAAAATGCGCGAGTTTCGTGGTGCAAAATTTGCAGCAATCATTTTTTTCTTAAAATCCATTGGTATGTGTATGCTATATAACTTATTAAATCGGGTTCTATTCAAATTCACCCCAGTCAAACCAAATGGCCAAAATATATTTTTTCAAACAAGTTTAAACAAGTTTTTACCCATTTTACAATGTAAATAAATATTTATTTTCTGTATATATTCAAAGTGGAAAAATAAATAAAAGCTTTATTTTACTTAGAAATATTAAAGTTTATTTCCGTTTTTTTCCAAAATATGCAAATATCGGAAAATCGAAAATTGAGGTTTTTTGCAAAAAGTTCTTCGACAAAATGTCAATCAATTTTCTAGTACTTTTGTCGAAGGACTTTCCGCGGATTTTCTCGCGCAATTTTCATTATCATATCACAATCCATTAATTCAAAAATTATATATAAATATTCGCCCAATTATCTGTAATAGGATTTTGGACGATAGCTGAGAATAACATAATTTTCACACATATTGATTGGATTTTTATTAGTCAGTCGATCAATTAATTTCTATCATTAGAAAAAATAGATTTGTTTTTATTCGATGGAAAAATGGAATAACTTTTAAAATATAAAGATTTTTTTTCTCGCATCATAATAATAATAATCATAATTTATTACGATTTATTACGAAATCTTTATATTTTAAAAGTTATTCCATTTTTCCATCGAATAAAAACAAATCTATTTTTTGTCTGCGATTTATCGCAACACTAACATGGATAGATGAATTAATAATAATTGCGAATAAATAGTAATTATTTCATTTTTGAATAAATTAAAATTTTGATAAAAATTAAAATTAATGTGGATGTATAATAAATATAGTTATAATCGACAAAGTTAAGACGATTGTCAATATACTAATAAATGATTGGAAAAGGGAAAAAAAGACTCCAAATAAGGCACAAATAGTCCTAAAGGATCTAAGTATTATATGTGTTTTATTCAGAATTCGATGCTTTATTTGTTTTTCTTAATTGTATTCCTCACTTCAATAAACAATTCAAATTCCGTAACGCGAAAATTACGCGCGAAACTTATCGAAAATGGAATCGCAAAAGCGATTAAAGAAGGTAAAATATGAGAGTCGACCTATGGTCGTTTTTCAAGCCTCTTTGCATTTTGCGTTGAAATCTATAACCAGAAACAAAAAATTCTACAAAATATTGTTTAAGGACGTGTTGCAACGTACAACAAGGAAAGATTACGCCAAATGCAAAAATTTGCCGCGGAAGTCTCTTATGACGGAAAAGTTTTTCCACAAATTCTGCATGTGAATGATGACATAACATACACCGTTAATATCACATTGGGTTAAAATTATATTCGATTAATATAACATCACATTAAGTTACATTAGCAGCATATTTAGTCAATATAATATCAATAAAATTGACTTAATAACGTTGTTTTAATTAAAAGCACACTTGAGTAGGGATCTATTTATGACGGTAAATTACACATTCTTTAGGAACTCCTGGCCAGACTTTTACGGTTCTATTGGACACCGGATCTGCAAATCTTTGGGTGCCCGACCAAAGTTGTAGTTCAAAGGCGGCTTGCCATGAATTTTGCTCGAAGAATATTTGTAAGCTATCATTGAATATTTTAGAGTGATATTATATGATAAATATTTCAGTGTTTTGCCAGAGTTTTTGCGACCCATATTGTTGTATAGGAAATGCTAAAAGTATTGATAATAAAAAGAAACCGAAAAATTTGGCTAAGAAGAAAAATGATAAAATTGACAAAGATTCTGATAACGATGATAACGATGATGATGATGATAATAGTGACAATGAGGGAAAGCCCATTCCGAATAGTCAAATCACCTGCAAAACAAAACGTCGCTTTATTGCCAATAAATCCACGACTTATGTGAAAGACGGCCAAGATTTTGAAATCGCTTATGGAACCGGATTCGCAAAGGGTTTTTACGGCGCGGACACGCTTCGGGTTAATTAAAAATTAGGAAACATTGGTATATACTGTAATTGTTTCAGTTTGGCGATGAAGGCGATAAGGATGTGCTGACCGTGACAAATGTGACATTTGGTCAAGTGAACAGCATGTCGAAATTCTTTCGCAATTTTTCCATTGAGGGCATTCTAGGCTTGGGCTTTTGCGAGTTGGCCTGCAATAACGCACAGCCACCGTTGATACAGGCCATCGATGAGGGTCAACTCGATCAGCCACTTTTCACGGTATATCTTGGCGAAAAAAACAAAGAGAAAAGTGGCATTTTCACATTAGGTGAGGCGTTTCAACACAATTCATTCAATTAATTAACTACGGGTTTAGGTGGATTGGACACGGAAAATTGTGGTAAAATCCTCGGTCACGCACCACTCACCACCGCGTCGTATTGGCAATTTAAAATGAACACCATTCTAATGGGTCGGAAAATTTTGAATTTAAAAGAGAGTCAGGTAGTCTCGGACACTGGTACTTCGCTTATTATCGGTCCAGTGACTATAGTTGAACAGGTAAAAATGACACACATAATATAAGTCTTTTAAATATGCATAAATCATATTGATATAAAATTTGCAATTTTCGAAAATTCAAAAAATTTAAGATTGCAAAAGTGGCCGGCGCGAAGTTTTCGCACTCCTACCGCAGCTATATTATTCCCTGTCAGAAGAAATATCCGCCACTGACATTCATTATCAACAAAGTTCGATATTTGATTTCGAATAAGTTCCTCGCCATTGACGTGGGAATGGGCAAGGAAAAATGCCTGTTTGGGGTGTTTGGCGCCGATTTCGGCAATAATTTCAGTTGGATTCTCGGCGAGCCCTTCATTCGTGCCTATTGTAATGTTTACGATATCGGCAATAAGCGGATGAGTTTTGCCGCCGCCAAATCAAATCAATAATAGCTAATAAAGAGTTTAAGATGTATTTCTATTTTGGGAATAAAAAATAAATTATTTTTCTTGTTTTGAATCCCTTTAATTTTAGTTGTGTACCCCAAAACATAAAAAATAAATTGATAAAATTCAAATAATTTAATCAATTTGATTTAAAATAAATTTAAAAAATTAAAAAATTAATCCGATTTACTCACATTTTCTTCATTTTCTTTTTTTTTTGATAACAAATTGCATTTGCTCAAAGTCAATAGAAAAAACACCAAAGTTCGTTTAATTAAAAATTCAATATGATATTTTTGTGGAAGGGTCAGATTAAAATAAATTTGCATTTTTTTTTACACATTTCTTGTTATGATTTCGAAATATTTTTTTGTAAATATTTTTACATCTTTAACCAAATAAATTTGTACCTTTATCTATTCGAAAATATTTCAATTTTTTTCAGGGTTCAATTTTATTCAAAAATCACCGTCTCATTATAATGATTCCGGAATGGGGATTATAGCTAGAATAAGAGAACCAAATGAATATTTCGAGCAAACTTTAGCCGAGTCATATTTACATTTTGAATTTGGTAAAAATTTTTTTAAAGTTGTTTGAATCCGAAAAAGTGTGTTCCGAAATTTGACAAAAAAATAATGAAATTAGCGTCGGGTGGGGAGCAGTAGTCGAGTGGTTGTGCGATAGCTTTCTGTTTGCAATGGGGAATCTTATCCCACTTAGGTGTCCTTCATATTTGATGATTTCCTCGGAAAAACGTTACAAATTTATCCAAATTTTTTTATCATTTATCATTTTGCTGCGCTTTAAAACAATACGTAAAATATTCAAAACACTATAAAAATAAAACATTTTTCATATTTTTTTGGAAAAAAATATATATAATTTACATTTTGAAAATATTGGTGTTTGATTTTTGCAAATGCGGCTTATACGATCCTTTCTATTTTAACTGATGCAATCCAGAAATTATACATTTTAAACAGTTTTTCTTTTTTACATTTCTCGAATTCAATTTTATTTTTATTTTCATTTTGTTGTGACGTAATTTTGTTATATATTTTTTGTTTTTTACGTGTAAAAACGTTTCACACTTTTTTTTTCGAATTTCACTTTTTTACATCTTTTTTGTCATTTTTAATTTTGAAAAACCAATTTTATAATAAACCAAAAAAGTAAAGAAAATTTTGTTTTTTTCAGCTTTTTAATGATTTTTGTTTTTTTTACAAAAAACATTCGGACAAAATTATGGGAACAAAAAATGTTGGAGCGACATTTGCAGATTTTTAATTTTGATTAATTTTTTGAGAAGCAATAAGTTACTTTTAAGAAAATTAATTATAGCCATTGGATTTAGAATTTAATTCTCTACCGATTACTTTTTAAATTAACTCTCAAAGTAATGTTGAACAAAAGTTAAAGCTAAAAAAGTAAACTAACTTAAAAAATTTCCAAACAATAGAAATTGACTTTACTTTTTCAACTGAAACTTTTTATCTAATTTACATAGAAATATTGGATAGAAAATTAAATTCTGAATCAAGCAATAAAATTATTTTTCTTAAAAGTAACTTTTTGGTCCTTAAAAAGTTAGTCAAAGTTGAAAAACGCGCAAATGTCGGTGAACCAAAAAAATAATTTTTATTTTTGTAAATACAGTGCGTCCCAAAATTATAAGATACCTATTTTATTCGACTTTCAAAGTGCATAACTTTTGTTCAAATTAACAAAAATACTTCAAATTTTACACAATAATAAAAAAAGAAGTTATAAACTTAATCCAAAAAAATAAATTGTTAAAAAATTTTTAAACCCGATTTTTAGCTAAGAAATAAAAATTTTTGAGAAAAAAATAGTTTTTAAAAGTGTCCCAAAATTATAAGACATTTGAGTTTTTTATGCATAAAACTGAAATTTATTTTAACAAAAACAAAAAACAATAACAATTAATAATCAATAGGACCTCCGTTATTACGGATTACCTCAATCATCGATCCTCCAAAACGTGGTTCGAACAGCGAAATATTCAACTTCTTCCTCATCCTGCAAGATCTCCTGATCTCAATCCAATTGAAAATTATTGGGCAATCTTAAATTTAATTAAATTTAATTCTATTTACATGTTATTTCATTTTCATTTAATTTTATCTTTGTTATGATCCATTGAATAATCGCCATAATTATTCGTTTATTGTTTAGTCGCGATTTTATCGTAATAAATTTAATTTAATTTAATTTAATCTTGGTTGAAGAGTTTACGATGATGGACGGCAATTTAACTCGGTTGAGTCGCTGAAAGAAGCAATTTTAGCAGCACACGAAGCAATTGAGCCAGAAATTTTTAAAAATTTAATTTCCAGTATGCCAAACCGTATGATTGAGGTAATCCGTAATAACGGAGGTCCTATTGATTATTAATTGTTATTGTTTATTGTTTTTGTTACATAAAATAAATTTCAGTTTTATGCATAAAAAACTCAAATGTCTTATAATTTTGGGACACTTTTAAAAACTATTTTTTTCTCAAAAATTTTTATTTCTTAGCTAAAAATCGGGTTTAAAAATTTTTTAACAATTTATTTTTTTGGATTAAGTTTATAACTCCTTTTTTTTTATTATTGTGTAAAATTTGAAGTATTTTTGTTAATTTGAACAAAAGTTATGCACTTTGAAAGTCGAATAAAATAGGTGTCTTATAATTTTGGGACGCACTGTATATCTCTACCAAATTACACCTATAAGCCGCGAGAAAATCTTGACAAAAATGGAAGTAAATACAAAATAGATAAATAATTTAACGAAATTGGAAATTCTAATAAAAAATATAAAATTGAAAAATTAATCCTCGTCACGAGCCGAATGTTGCTCAAAATAAAAGATCAGACCAGATCAGATTAGTTTAGATTAGTTCAGATGCAAAAAAGGATCTTTTTTTAGAGTTTATTCAGATTTTGAAAGGCTTCAAGAAATATTTAATACGAGGCTACATAATCCACTATAATCATAATCGTTTTCGTTGTTCCATTTTTTTTCTCAATTAATTCGTTTAACATGAACATATTCTACGTAATTATAATATGTGAAACTGGAATTAATTCGATTAAAACTTTATATTTTAGCATACAAATATAATATATATATTTGTGATATCACATTTTAATAAAATTATAATAAAAAAAGATTTAATTTTATATTCCAATAATGAAAGTATACAGACAAAAATAATAAAGAGGATTCATTCAGTTTTTTTCATAATAAAATAAAATTTTTTTCTACAATTTATATTTCCGCTATTTTTATCAAAATACCCCACAAGCCCTTTAATTTTCTAACTATTTTTACGTAAGTATACCCCACGTGGTCAGATCATAATCATTTTTTTCTCATTTCTTTACACTTTATACATTTCTTGTAATCTCATGTGCCACTTTTCTCTAACCAATTTCCCCCGCAATAATCCTCCCAAATTCTTTAGTTTATCAGGGCTATTACTGCGAGTTTGTGCCATTTTTTTCACCTTTTTTTATTGTTATCTGTCTGTCCTTTTATCATTTTCTCAATTTTTTCAATTTTTCAGTGGTTAAAAAGGACTGAAAAATTTTATTTTTAAACGCAAATTCAATTGAAAAATTATTAAAAGGATTAAAAATTTTTGTACAATTTTCACACGTCTCCAATCCGATGAAAATAGAAATAAAAATATTGAAAATCTTAAAAAAAACTTCGATCCCATATTTATATTGTTCAATTTCTCCAAATTATTTTACTTTAATTTCGCGTATATAAGGCCGGGTGTTTCGAGTCAAATTTAAATTGGCGCCAATAAGTTCATTCTGCTGTATCGGATCCATTGGGGTCCAAATTTTATGCCCATTTTTATGAAACTGAAACAAAATTTGGATCCCAACGGATCCGATACAACAGAATGAGGTCATTGGTGCTAATTTAAATTTAGCTCAAAATATTCACACGTCTTATTCACACAAAATTAGAGTAATTTCGAATTTTCCACATTCACTTTTCCATTATAATTTTTCTGCTAATGTTCCACATTTTCTTTTCCATTTTATTTTTGTTTTCGAATTTATTTTTCTTCCCCTCCCCAAAATACCCGAATGGAATGAATGTTTTTAAGAATCAAAAATGAAATTTTAGAATAAAAATAGAAAAAAATTTTTAATTTATTCAACTTAATTTTGTATTTTTGCTTATCAATTTTTAATTGAGTTTATTTCATTTGATTCGTTTCAAATTTTAATTTTAAATCACGATTGCATTCCATTTCGAATCAAATATTAAAAATTAAGCCTAATTCAATCTTCTGGGTCGATTCTTAAAGTTCCACACCTATTTTTTTTCATTTTTAGTCATTATACCTATATTTTCGGGTAATTTTCACCTTAATTTCTTAATAATATTAGGTAAATTATTGAAACAATTTACTAATAATAATTATATTTGAAAATTACATTTTAAAATGAAGTTTTCCCAAATTACAAATTTATCTTTTAGGCCTTTTCTGAAAGTTACTTTGTGCACAAAATTGGAGAACGGACATTTTGAACCTCATTTTTATTAATTATTTTTTTCCAATTATTTTAAATTATAAATTAATTTCTTCAATAAAAAATGGTCGCCATTAATGTCGTAAGTTATTTTCTAATTGAAAGTACATTTTTCGAATACGTTAAATTGTTTTGCGAGAGCTAAAATAAAATCATTTAAACTATTAAAAATTTGAAATATCCGAATGGACCGTACTGCTTTTAAACATCAATAGAACTTAGAATATGTATTGAAAATTGGCAATTATAAGGCTTGATTTTTTTATCGTAAAAATATGTAAAATTTACTCCTAGGTGAATACGGCCAGCTCGGGAATGGCCCATCCGGCGCATAGGCCCCGCCTCAACTTCTTCATTTACACGCTGTCCTTAATGGCCGTAATCGGCGGGTTCCTATTCGGTTACGATACCGGAATCGTATCTTCGGCGATGATTTTCGTGCCGCGGAGTCCCGACTTGCGACCGATTAATTATTTCTGGAAGGAACTCATTGTCTCTATTACACCCGGTAATACTATATTAGACTTCGAGATCGCGTGATTGAGTCTTTAGCAATAAATATATATTCATACAACACATCTAAGGTATGGCTGGTGTGAGTGCTTTAATGGCGGGCTCATTTTCGGACAAATACGGTAGGCAGCGTATGATTGTCGTGTCGAGTTTCATTTTCGTTGTTGGCGCATTAATTTGCTCAATTGGCTTGAGTAAATATGTTCTACTCTTTGGTCGCATTCTTCTCGGCGTCGCCATTGGTACGGAAATTCAATCCGCGAAAATCAATTCTTTTCAAATTTACTAGTTAATCAATGTTATTAATTCATTAAAAAATTACTTTTTAAGGCATTGCCTCAATGATCGTGCCAATTTATGTGGGCGAGGCCTCGCCGGCCCACATTCGAGGAAGTTTGGTCACAGGCTTTCAGCTAATGATAACATTTGGTCTTTTTGCGTCGAATGTTATCGCTGGTGGCTTTTCATATTTGAGTCCCGATACAATTGGATGGAGGTGTGTTTTGGCAATAAACCTATTGAAAAATTCTTTTTAGATATTGGAAAGAGTTCTTTCAAAATTTTAATAGACTTGAAATATCCAATCAAATCAATTATTAAGGTTAATGTTTGGCTTCGCTGCCATGCCGGCATTAATACAATTCATTGGCTTTATGTTCCTGCCGGAAAGCCCACGCTGGCTGTACAGTAATCGGGGTCGTAAAGAGGCCGAAGAAGTGTTGAATAAAATTTATAACGGCGATACCGCTTGGATCGCCTACGAATTGGAAGAGATTCAAGTGGCCCATGAACAACAACTTCGCGAAGTACAAATTTACGGTAATGAAAAATAAATGACAATATATTCTAATTAAGTCGACGGAAACTTGCGCACTTTTGACTTTGAGCCGGTGTTCGCCACTAAAAAAATTTTTTTCAAAAAATTAATTTAAGCTATTGGACTCAGAATTTAATTCTTTATCCAATGCTTTTTAAATCAAATTTTTAGCTAACTTAGAAAAAAAAGTTATGGTTGAGATAATAAATTCAATTTTGATTTTTTGATAATTTGTGAAATGATTTTACATTTTCAATCATAACTTTTTTTCCAAATCAGCTAGAAATTAGATTCGAAAAGCATTCGATAGAGAATTAAATTCTGAATCCGGTAGTTTAAATTAATTTTTTGAAAAATAATTTTATAGAAACGAAAAACCGGCTCAAAGTCAAAAGTGCGCAGGTTTTGTGGTGCTCAAATTCCCAAGCACTCCTGATTATACATTATAAATTCTAAGGTGATGGAAATGTTCTCTACAGAATCCTCACCACTCCCCCAGTACGGCGTGCACTGTTTGTCGGCTGTGCGCTGCAGGCATTTCAACAAATTTCCGGCATCAATACCATTATGTGAGAAAAAAATGTTTCATTTAATAGCCTAATCATATATCAATCCAACTAAAATTTTCAATAAAAACCCCGTAAAACTAGGTACTATACGAGTGCGATTATCAAATCGGCGGGCGTTCGTGACGACCACGCCACCATTTGGATTTCGGCCGGCACATCTAGTAGGCAAATTTTTCCATTTTTTTTTGAATAGTTTCAATGAAATTTTATACAATTCAAAGTTAAATTAATCTTACCACAGTTCTGGAAAAACAGGGTTAGTAGTCCAACCCAAAGGAAGAAAGGCGGATGTTTTTTTTCCGTGAATTTAATCTCAAATAATCCACATCTCTTTAACACATTCTTTAAAAAGTAAATTTTTTTATAAATTTTCAAAAGTGTCCTTTTTTTTAATAATGATCAAATCTCATTATTAAAAGGTGTCAACTTTCTGTGCACATTTGTGCCGATGATATTGGTGGAGCGACTTGGTCGGCGTAAACTCCTATTTTCCAGCGTATTGGGCGTGACGCTGAGTTTGCTGCTAATGAGCGGCGCGTTTTACCTTATTAACAACGACTCCGCCGCCGTCATGCATCCGCTCGTCGGCGTCAACCCCACCGGCATCGACCCGAGCGTGGAGAATTTCGCGGAATGCTCCGAATATTCGTAAATTGATTTTGGAAAATTTCATATGTTCGTTCTGTCACGGCCCATGAATTTCGATAATCCCGAAATCTAAATGACTCAAATTTTGATCTTTCCACCGAATGCTTTGATACATTCAGAAATTGTGACTTTTGCGTAACTCGAGAGCACTGCGGATTTTGCGGTTTCACGAACGCGACAACTGGTGCCTCGGTTGGATATTGCTATCCGGTAAATCCGACCGTACCCGACGATCGCTCCGAAACGGGACAATGTTCGGGTGCGCCCGCATCGGCCAATTCCAGTACCATTTTTGAGGTGGAAGGGGTCCGATACGAATGGGCGGAAGCGATTTGCCATTCTCGTTACACCATTTTGCCAATTATACTTATGGTCGTATATTTGTGTGCGTTCTCAATCGGTTAGTAATTTATTTCTTTTGAAATAAATTCGAAAAAGATTTATCCAATGAAATTAACTCTATCAATTCAAATTTAAAGGCTATGCTCCAATGCCGTGGGTGCTGAACGCCGAATTCTATCCGCTTTGGGCTCGTTCGACCTGTGTTTCCATAACCACGTTTGTAAATTGGCTATTCAATTTGATTATTGCAATGTCATTCCTTACTCTTACGGAAGTTGCTACCAAACATGGTTAGTCGTAAAAAGTTAATTATACAGGCTGGCCAAATTTCGTAGTTCAATTTGAATTGGCTCTAAGTTTTTTACTTTTTAACCAAATTGTAAAATTTTTGCATTCGATTTCCAAGACTTTAGAATTTAATTCGACACCAAGCTTATCGATATTGGTTTCGAATTACGAATTTACTAATTATTTAAACTTTTTCGTCACCTTTTTAAAGGTCAAAAATGAATAAAATTAACATTAAATTGACGCAATTTTTTGAATTGATTTTCGGTAATTTTATTTTTTAATAATCTAAATAATGCTTTCTAGAACAAATTTTATCTCCATTTTAAACTAAAAATCAAATTAGTCTAAAATAGGTTTAATGCTTATATTTAACGAAAATGTCATGTTTTTTAAAAAATGGTAAAAAAAGCAAATTCATAAATCGAAACCAATATCGACAAGCTTGGTGTCGAATAAAATCCTAAAGTCTTGTGAATCGAATGCAAAACGAATTTTACAATTTGGTTAAAAAGTTAGAGTCAATCAAATCAAATTCGGCTACGAAATTTGGCCAGCCTATGTATACAAAAAAATTATTTGAAATTTGAAATAAATTATTGTGATGGTGTTTCAGGAGCTTTTCTCATATACGCCGTGGTTACGGCTCTGGCACTCATCTACTTTGTCATTTATGTACCCGAAACCAAGGGTCTGGAACTCGACGAGATCCAACTCCTATTTATGACAAAACAAGAGCGACAAGTGATCCAAAAGGACTTGCACGGAAAACACAATCTCACGCCATCTGATATTTCCGTAGCAAAATAAATTCTATGAAATTAATTGTATGAAATATAGAAGTTATTTCACTTCCTATTTTATAACATCATAATCATAATCATCATTATCATTATCAGCCTTCCACGTATTTATTCATTAACTTTGTAAAATATACAATATACGTATTATAAATGTACAGGGTGGTCGAAAATTCGTCGCTGATTGCATTTTTGTTGTAATTTTTTTATTTCGCATTAGTCTAAAATAGATTTAATGCTTGGGATGATATGCTACCCACTTTAATGAAAATATCTTGTTTTTTGAAAAAATGGTAAAAAAAGTTGACATTAAAATTGAAATTAATAAGAAAAATTCAATCGATAATGTCAAAACAGTTGCCTAAAGTCTTGGGAATCGAATGCAAAAAGAATTTTGAAAATTGGTTGCGAAATAAAAAAGTTATAACAAAAATACAATTGGGAGACGAATTTTGACCGCCCTGTATAAAATGCGGTAGCTCATCCCGATGTGCAATCTAATTTTAACGCATTAATTCTTTTTTTTCCTAAATCTAATTTCTAATAATTTTAAATTTATTTGTGTATAAAATATTTCTGTGCACATTTCATTTTTTAAACGAGAACCTAAAATTAAATAATCTTAGAATGAAACATTTCATGGGTTTGAATGAAGGCCATCCAGCTGACTGGTTGTTTCTACATAGCTATATCATATAGACATGATTCGGCTTGCAAGATGCTGGTCAGCACAGTATGGTATCACTCTCGCACTGTCCAATGTGGTGCCTAATGTTTTCGAAATATATTGACGTATAGCTAGGATCGGAACGAAATTCACACATTTGTTGTCCATTAGAGCACGTCAGAACTCTGGTTAGGGCAAAAACCAAACTTGGTACCTCTACAAAATACATAAACAATATTCTATTTGTGTATTAATCATTTCTGATTTGTGTATTAATTATTTCATTTTTAATAATAATTTTGTAAGCTTTGCTTAAAATTGAAATTATTTTAGTTTTTGGCTGGGCTTTTAAATATTGTTAAAGTCACAAAGAATTTTTTCCTTTCATTTTTTTAGAATTTTTTGAATTAATTTTTGATTCAAATTACTCTCGGATTTGTGTATTAATTATTACCCTAATTTCGTGCGTATAAGAGCGAGTGTTTTGAGCCACATTTTAATTAGCGCCAATTAGTTCCTTCTGTTATATTGGATCCAAGCGAGTCCAAATTTTGTGCCCGTTTCAGTTTCATAATCATTGTGTACAAATGTATCAAAAATTGATAATATTTTTTTTTAAATTTTGAATGAATCTTATAAATAAATGAAGTATTTTAAAAATAATAATGGAAAAAAATAAAATTGCCTTCGAGCCAGGAAAAAAAATCAATTCCTTTTTATGTAATTTTAAAATTTTTTAAAAAATTTATAAACATACAAAAATATAAAATATGCATAAAATTGAAGAATTATTGCATAATTTTATATCGACTCTCCTTCAAATATGTAGGAATATTTCTGAATTAGGACAAGAAATTTTACTAGAAAACTTTTGTAGCAAATTAAGATTTTTTTAAAAAGTTACTCAGAAATTTGATTTAAAAAGTAATCAATAGAGAATAGGATTTTACATCGAAAAATGAGATTTTTTTCTATTATTAGCTTATGGAAGGATTTTACATCGAAAAATGAGATTTTTTTCTATTATTAGCATATGGAAGGTTATTTTAGAAAAAATTAGCAAACTTGCTTTAGTTAGTTAAAAAGCATGGCTCAGTATTAAACTCGCAAAAAATTAGGCTAAAAAAATTTTTAACAAGATTAAAAAAAATTTCTTCCGAAATATCATTAAAATGTCTGACTTCTCTAGCCCACCCACGAAAACCATCGCCCATTTTCACCGATTGCACGTCGGGTTATATAAGCGAAAAATTGAATTCTGTCCCCAATAACTAATCAATTGTGTTCACTATTACATGATTTCGATTCCAGTTTGACTCGGCCAAGCTAGAGTTAAGTCAATACCAGTGTTTGTGGTTCACTGGACCCTCTGGGTACCATTCCCAGTGGCCTCTTCGGAGGTTCGGTACGTCCCACAGCTAACTGAGTCAGCCGGATGAGAAAGTATTGTGATGGTGCACAACTATAATTCCACATGACACAACGAATCCGCAATTACGCCGGTGTGCAGAACGCGAACTGTTGGCTTGCTTGGCCAGATCCGCTCTCTTTCGATTGAGGTCCAGATGTGCACGGAAGAAAGTGCACATTGTAGTCTCGAAAGATTGAGCAATGATCCCGGCCGCACCAACCTTTTGCCATTTTTGAAAAAAATTTAATTTAATTTTTATAAGCTTTACAATAAATTTCTCATTGTATTTATGGAAACATTTCTAATATTTTAATAAAATATTTTTATTTAACCGTATTGAAATGAAATTTACATACATATATTTTTGAATACCTTAAAAATTTATCGAAATTTATTATATTCTATTATATTCTATTATTGATTCAACTGGAATGGAGTCCGAACAATGTGATGCCATTTGTCCACAGTCGTGCCAGTGCCGTGTATCATTTCGCGCCAATGCTGGCACGCCGCCGGATCGCTTTGCCCCGCGCCCACACACACCCAACCCAGTGCGACTCGTCGCCGCAAAAGGCCGCCATAGGCGAAGACCTAAATGTAAATATTTTTAAATTTGATCAAGCTAGAATGCTGCTTAAATTGTTAGTATATTTAAATAAGAAAATGGCCCAGAATCCTGTACTTGAATGAGAATGGCGATACGCTCAAGGTCCTGGCTGGCCACTTGGAAGACCGCGGTCTCGTCGTAGAGTACGGGCTCGCCCGGCGATATCGTACCTCCTTTAACGATTTCAGACTTATGTTTAGCGAGTTCCACGTAGTCCGGTGTTGAGCCGCTATTCGACGAGGTTGTATTCCCGATGGAATTTGCATCCGGCATGAGCACCGATAAACGCAGAAATGTGTCTGAAAATCGAGAAATAGAATTGTATGGTATATAGTTTTATCCGCAAACTAGTTCCCACATTATTAATTATCAGTGTTGTGACTTGACTTTATAAATGACTCCAGCTCTACAAATGGCTCGGAGTCATTTGGAATCATATATAACGGAGATTAGCTCAGCTGTGGAGCCGAGTGATCAGAATCATCTATCGGAGCTGAAGCCATCTGGATCCATTTATGTTTTAATGGCTGGCAATTTATGGAGTCATCCGGCTTTTCGTGTCTCTGGCTTTTTTTAAAAGAGCTCGCTGGCAAACCTTAGCTCTGGAGTTAACCCGGAGCCAAGTCACAACACTGCCACTTATAAATCGATATGCTTCAGTTTATCTACCTGGCATTTTGCTCGATCCCGAGCTTAAACCCGTGGAAGGAATCGCAGTATTCAATGCTTGATTAGATGGAGAAGAGCTCGTAGCACCAAAAACCTCAAAGCCCGTGGCTTTCTCCACTGCCACCACGATTTTCGATTGGCTGTCAATGTAACAGAGCGAAATGAGTAACTACAAAAATTTACTCTTTTTTAATATATTTCACTGATTAATCCTATGAATAATCATATATTTCATAATTTTAATTAAAGATTTTATATTGCGCAGTGTAATATGCACCTCGGGTGTTCCATTAGCTTGTGGTAATGAGCAAAATCGTCCACAATCGTCCACTGTGGAATTGCGTCGGGACGTGCTCGGCCCGGGTCCGTACGATCCGCCTGGTGTGGAGGCCGTGCTGTTGGCTAATGAACCCGTACCTCTTCCACCTGATCCCTGTATTCCGTTAGTCGGAAAGAGGAAAAGCTGCAGTTGATGAGGTTGTGTTGGTTGTCCGACGTTTGGCGCAGAACCTCCGACGGTGGAGCTTTGCGCGGCCGGCGAACTTCCCAACGCGACAAAACCGATGCCATTATTCCCATTGCCCGCAGTACCATTACTAATATTACTGTTATTACTATTGTTATTATTGTTGTTACCATTATTTGGTGAATGGAACTGTAAAGTGGGCGACGTGCTGCGCGACAGCAATGGTGGAAACAGTGACATCTAAATGCGAAAACCCCTTAAAATATTGTAAAATGACTAAATAAAGGGAAAAAAATGTTCAAATTACAGTATGAAATTTATTGAAAAAAATGGACCACTTATCATGTAATGTGCTTTTCTTTATAATATATTTCCCCGATCGGCATTAAATGCCAAAAATTTGCCATTTTAGGAGGAAATTTGTCATTTTCTGGCTCAATTTTTTCAACTCCTTTTTCTTTGCATTTTTTTGTCTTTGCATTTTTTTCGTTGCATTTTTTTAATATTCTTTTAATTATTCAATAAGTTTTTCTTTAAAAAAATTTTCCTAAAACCTATTTATAGTAGAATCTAGCTTATAATTTACCGTAACTATATACTATAATTATATTATTATTTTATTAAGAGGTTTAAAAACGATATAAAACGTTTTAAAACTTTGAAAAATGCCCAAAAATGCTCATGGAAACAGAAATCAGAATGCCATAAAACAAAATAAACCCTCTCCTCCCCCTAAAAAAGCAAAAGAATGAAAAATGCTCTAACAATAAAGCCATAATAATGCATTATTTTATTCGAGAAATGGAAAGCAAAAAAAAGCAGTAAAAAACGCAGCTGGTGGTAGCCTTTTTTTAACGGGATGGAGAGAAAAATATCCGAAATATTTCTTTTTTTTGTTTTGTTTGAGGAATTACTCAGAAAAAAATGGAAAAAGATGGAAAATAAAATGATTTAAAATTTTTCAAAAATTTTGTTATTTTGTCCTTTTTTGTTTACTATAAAAAAACATTAAAAATTTTTAGGAAAATAAATTTTAATGGAGAAATGAAAGAGAAAATAGGGAAAAAGAAAAGCGAAGAGGAAAATGCGAAAAAAAGAGAAAAAATTAAGAGAAAAAGAAAAGAAAAGGATTTTCAGAAAGTTAAAAATATGTACATAGATGGACCCGGAATCTGAGGATAGAGGGGGAGGAGGCGGAAAGAAGGAACAAAAGTCTATTTTAAATTCAATTCGAACTTATCTTGAAAAACCTTCATTATTTACAATAGAATCTAGCTTCAGCTGATTGAATTGAGTCATAAGCCATTTTCTTGAAAAATTTGGCTCAAAATTGAGCTATTTGACTTAGTTTGACTCGCGAACCAGACGACGAAATTAAACTAGTTCATTTCCGAATGAACCCTGACTCGAGGAAAGGAAAAATTGATTTGAAGAGACCCGTTCCAAACCCATTAAAATAGTAGCCTCTAGTTCGAATGTAAAATTAAAAATTGGAAAAATATACAGCCAACTCAAATTTGATTTTTGAGGAAAATGAAAAAAAAGGTCTGGAAAAATCAAAAAAAAAAAAAGATTTTGAAAAAGTTAAAATATATGAATGGATTAGAACTCATAAGGAATCGAATCACAGATATTGAACATAGTCCGAGCTAAATTAGTTACATTTCAGAACATAATATAAAATTTAGCTAGGAAGGATGCTTGCCAAAAATGCTTGACTTCAACTGGAAAAACGTGTTTTTTTTGTTTTTGCCCTTTTTCGGACTATTTTTTCCTCTCCTTTACTTTTCGACTTAATTTTTAAATGGCTGGCTAATTAATTTTGTCAAAACACCGCCCTTCAATAAGACTCATCTCATTTCATGACCGCTTTTTCATCCATTTTTCAAATCCCATGCAAATTCATTCCCTTTCTTCTTCCATGAGTCCAGTTACATATATAACACGTCATTGTTCTTCTTTCCTCATCTCATATTATCATCAACAAACAAACAAAACGAAACGAAACAAAAAAAAATTGAGTGAAAACACGCAAAATTCATTAAAATTTTTGTGAAATTAATTTGATGAATTTAAGCACTTTGAGAACTACGAAGAACTAGAACTTAAAACTCAAGAAATAAATTAAAAAAATAAAAAAAAGTTAAAAGTTTTCATTTTCAAATTGAATAAACTAGAAAAAGTCTAAGCTGAAGACATAAAATAATTTTCAATAAAAAAAGAAAACTGAGTAAAAAATAACCTAAAAAAAGAAGTTTTTTTTGAAAATAACAAATCTAGACATGTTTTACTTTCAAAAAAAACAACATTAAATAAAAATTATTTTTTATTCTTTTATGAATAAAATAAAATGGAAAAGCAATTTTTTTGTTGTTGTTCTACATTATTAGGCTGTTTTTTAAAAATGTTGATTAAAATAAAACGATTGATATTGGGCTTTATGGCTAGTGTCGTGACTTGGCTCTATAAATGGCTCCGGCTTTACTAATATATGTTTATTTTTCTATTCATATCAAACAGACAATTGTTCGAAAAAATGCTAAAAATTCGGTGTTACTCGGTATATATCTAGTAAAGCTATTGTTTAGTAAATGCGGATTCGGACGTTCAGCTTTGAAAAAAGTTTGTAAGTCCGAACCCGGCGTTTTAATAAATCATAACTACCGTTTCTATGAACTGATCGATATATTTTTTTATCATTGATTCTGCTGAAGTTTTTGTTAAATGTGGACAAAATTTCTATTCGAATTTTTCATTAAAAACATATAAACGAAAATATTTCGGGTTCGGATTTGGTTTGGATTCATCACTAAACATCACTAATATACTTACAAGATAGCTGCCGCTGAAATTATTTAATTGTACAGTTGGCGGAACATGTAGAATGAGTTCGTGTACAGTGGAAATACCGCCGCGATGATTGACCAGCGCGGCGCGCAATATTGTCTCACCGACTAGCGCACTGATGGCGCGACCTCGAGCATAGACTCTCAAACGCACCGCCGACTCGTCCACCTCATCTACATATAATATATTTTTAAGTTTAAAAATGTGACTCGACCCTTCAAGACTTGAACTCATTCAAAATGAATAGTTCCTACCAGCCGGAATCGTAAAAGCAAAAGTGTCATTAAATATGGTCGTATTCGTATATGTGGTAGTCGCAATTCCTGTGCGAAATTTGGTACGATACTTTATCGCCTTAGTGCCTTTGGCTGTCAACTGTGCCATCCGCACCTGACAGCTTAGCTCACGGAGAATCGAGAATTTTGTCAGGCCATTTTCCAAAGTTCCATTATTATTATTATTTTCATTGTTCTCATTCAACTCGATAGATGGCGACTGACTTTCTTCAAGTGAGATTTGCTTTATGGTTAGAATCAACTAGAATTTAAAATATTTTGAGATAAAATTTTATGGCCTACAAAAGGATATGGTCTCGTATCGTATATTATTAGGCCTATTCTCATTTACTTTACTTCACTTAATTCTCATCTCATAAAAATAATGGAAATCGGGATCTAACCACTTGCTTTTGATGACTATATTGCATAGCTACGCGCATGCGGCCCACGCGAGCTCCGCTATACGCCTGCGGCGCCGCGTCGTCTCCGTTGACAGTGGAGTTTCGCGCCGTCGACGTCGGCGACAACAACGGCGAGCGCGACGATTGCGACGATTGTCGCATCGTATTGTACGGGGATAAAGATGTTGAGGTCGGTGAGTACACCGACATCGCAGCGCTGCATGAAGCGCGACGATTCTGGAAGAAAAAAATCTTTGGATTATTTTTAATGCTCATAAAACATTATTAAACATTTTTATACCATTTTAAAACCAATTATAATAAGAAAGCCCTATAGAAAAGAATTTTGAACCATTTTTAAAGCCTACTCAATACCACGTCGTGACCTAGCTCCGGGTTAATTCTGGAGCTTAGATTTAGATTTAGGCTTGAGCCCCTCAATACCCATCACTGTCAGAAAATCTTATAAAAATCGTATAAAAATCATTTTTTCAAAGTTATTAAAAATTTTGCAAATATTGAATAGAGAGCTTGAATATGAAATTATTTGTTTGTTCCATACATTTTAAAAGTAAAATTTATTAAATCATTTATTAGTTTTATGTTTTTAAAAAAGGAGAGAAAAATATTGGAAAATATAAAATAAAAAAAATCTTCCGACAAAACATAAAGAAATTCTTTTGTTTGTCGAAAAATTTTCTGATCATTGTATTTTTTTTTGTTCAAAGGCTATAGCTGAAGAAAAGATAAAAAAAGTGGCTAAAAAATTGGAAAAGAAAGAATTTTTCAATTTATTGAAAAAATGGAATATATTTAAAACAATTAAAATGGCCTTGAAAATATTGAACTTGAAAATTTATAGCATGTCTAGTGGAGAAGAGATCACAGCACGATATATTTTGGATTGTACAGGGTGGGGCTGAAGAGTCTTCAGGGCTGAAGAGTACAGGGTGGGGCTGAAGAGTCTTCAAAGCTTCCGTCTTCAGTGAAGACGGAAGCTTTATCTTGATTTTATAGAGAATTTCGTTTGCTATCGTTTATGTTTAAGTATATATAATTTTGTTGAATTGTTTAATAAAAATGTTATGGATGAGTACGAGAACCATGTATTTTGTCGAAATTTGCAAAATATAAAAAATAAATCTTACCGAACTAACGCTAACAACTCGATAGATGGGCGTTAACGAGGCGGCGACAACACTGCCAAGATTGCCGTCAGCTGCAGATCGACGGCCACTACCATCGACGTTGCCCGTCGCGATTGCAGGTCGTGTAGTTGAGCGCGTCGCGACGGCCGCTGCAGCCCCCACGAGTGCCTCCTGCCGCAACTGGAACTCTTGACGTCTAGCTGAACTTACAATACCAAGACTAGTCTGGGAGTTCTGTGAGGTACGTCTACTTGAGCCGGCACTTCCACTCGGGCTGGCATTTACGCTCTTTTTCTTAGTTTCACTCTTAGTGCTTTTCTCGTTAGGGCTGTTACTGTTTTCTTTTTTCTCTCCAGAGTTTCCAGGAAAATTATCGTTACATCTCACGGCAAAACTATCGCGCTTCTCCCTACCACTGTCATTTGTTGAATTATCGTAAGAATTCGAGCCCGATTCGATGTGAATTAAGACCGGTGCATCGCCATTCGGCACCACTTGAGCCTGTGCATTTCCCGTTATCGTAATAGAGTTGCTTTTTTCGTTTTGCATTTTTCTAAAAATTTTAATTACCCTAATTTCGTGTATATAAAATCGGGTGTTTTTTTTGGAGCCAAATTTAAATTAGCGCCAGTGAGTTCATTCTGTTGTATTGGATCCAAGCGAGTCCAAATTTTGTGTCCACTCTTATGAAACTGAAACGAAGGCGGGCACAAAATTTAAACTCCAACAGATCCGATATAACAGAATGAACTCATTGACGCCAATTTAAATTTGGCTCAAAATAATCGGGCTTATATGCACGAAATTAGAGTATGCCATGAATTATTTTTAAATTTTTTAAAAATACTTATATGAGACTTTTTACTCTGGAAAGTTGATTTTAAACAAGCAATAGTCCACCGTTAACTTCGTTTTAAAAACATTTTTATATTGATAATATCATTGGATTATATAGAAATGATTACATTTTTTCTGTTAATTTTAATTAATTGAGGCATTTTAATTCTTTTGCTAAATTGACTTTTTTTCTACTTTTTGACGCTTTTTTGCTGCACTTTTATTTACATTTTTGTCTCTTACCTTTTTTTCTCTTTGGCATTTATTTTTTCCGAGCATTTTCCGCCATCCGTTTATGACATTATTTCTCTCATTAATCCTGTTTTTCTCACTATCTTACAAAAAAAAAGAAAAAATGCAAGTAAAATACGAAAATACGAAAAAAAGTGTTTATTGTTAGCATTATTTTCCGAGTTAACTTTTCCCACATTTAATTTCAAAAATTAATTTTATTTACACAATTTCGAATGAAATTATAAATGCAATAATTTTGCTAAATAATTAAATAAATATTTTAATTGAATAATAAGAAATAAAAATTTTCAATAAAATCAAATTGAAGTCGATGAAAATTGAAAAAATAAAAATGATAAAAAAGCCAAAAACGGATATAATGCGGCTAATGAAGCATTTTCCATATGCATTATCAGAGGCATTTTTTATGTTTTCGAAGAAACATTTTTTTAATAAATAAAAATATTTTTTTTTTAAATTTATAAATATAAAAATAAAATAAAATTGTCAATTTCTCAAATAATGAGAATTATCATTTAAAAATAATATTTGAATAGAATTTGACAATTAATTAAAAGTGAGAAATTGGAGCCAAATTCATTCGGATACACAATTCAACGTTCTTTTATTACGTATACGATACGTAAAGACTCCAGATCAATTCTTCCACCCTCCCCCCCCCGTTGGAAATGATTTTTGGAACTAATTTCGCGTGTTTGGATGCGGGCCATCCATCCACTCAGCCACTAAAATATCGGCTGATTTGCTGCATAAGCATGCAATATCGCTGAATTATTTTACTTTTTAACTTTTAATGATAAGCCAAAAAAAAGCTCGAAAGGACGGAGGGAGGCAAAAACCAAATGAAATTGTTTATAAGAAACAAATTTAAAAAAAAACATTTTTAAAATTTACATAAATTTGTAAATTTCAGAATAATTTTCCTAATAAAACTTTTGCAATTTATGAGATAATTCTGAACATTCCAGACATTTTTTAGCTTTTTGACTTTTAATGATATCAATCGAATGCTTATATCATTCATATTACCATTTTAAAGATTTAATAAAATGGTCTTTTATCTAATGCGATTTGTACAAATCTTTGAAAATACTAGATTGATTTTAAAATATTATTTTAAAATTATTTAGTTATTGTTATTAAATGTGCATATACACATATTGTAGAGTACAAAATTTTGTACAAAATTGTGTTAATTTTAACTTAAAATATTCATTTATAGACATTTTTTCAATGATCGAAAACAAAGGGCTATACCTATCTTTTCAAAATAATTTGTTAGTGATTTTAGTCATTTTTAATCCTTATTTTCTTGACTAAAATTATTTAGTTATATGACATGCTTGTACATATCTTGTAGAGTGAAAAATTTTCTACAAAATTATGCCAATTTTGACTTAAAATATTCAGTCAAAATATTTTTTATTGATCAAAAACTAAAGGATCATAGTTAGCGCTTTAATTGATTTGTAACACATCATTGAAGCAAATTTAGTTAAAATTAAGATAAAAATTTCAAATTAAATTTTAAACAAAAAATATTCAATTTTGTGCTAAAAAATAATAATGAATCTACACTTATTTAGGCATTTTTTGTGGAATGTTTATATTTTCTCAATATTTTGTCAAGAATTTTCGCTTAAAAGGGATTAAACATATCCAAAATATTTTATTATTTCAATTAATGATTAATTAATTTTTAAATATGTAATTATTATGTTAAACGTGTGGCATTTGCTATAAAGCAGCATTTTCTTCTAACATTTTCAACATTTTCAATAGCGTTTTTTTTTGTTTTGATTTTATTATTTTCAATAATAACTTTTTTCGTATTGTTCTTATAATATTTTATCTTTGTATGATTACATTGTATTGTATTTGTATAATTTTGAATTACAATAAACGCAAATGTTTGAACTTTTTTAAAATTATTTTATGGACTGATTTTCTGTGATAATTTGAGTCAATTTTTTGTCTCAAACCTTGGTGTTATTCCATAAAAAGCATATTTTTTGGATTATATCAGAAAAATGCTAATATAAAATTCAAAAAAATTTCTCGCGGCTTATACGTAAATGTAAAAAAGTAAAACTTAACTTACTTCTCATTTGCATTCATATCGTAATGTAATTTTTTGCTCAGCTGCACATTTTGTTTGTACCTGCTTGTCCCACCATCTCTAGGTATATTTATCACAACGCCCACAAAATTATCTATCGTATCGTTGCCATCATCATAAATGGATTTTTTCTTCCAAAGCTGTAACGCCCATCTGATACAATTCGAATAACATGACGATAAAATACGAAACATTTCTGGAAACATTAATTTATTTCTAGACATTAGTTTGTTAGAAAATGTTGTGACTTAGCTCCGGGTTGACTCCGGAGCCGCGAGTCGCCAGCGACTCTTTTAGCTCTTTTCAAGAAAAACCAGAGCCACAACAAGCCAGATGACTTCATAAACTCCGAGTCATTAAGACATAAATGACTCCAGATGGCTTTGCCTCCGATAGATGACTGCGGGCAATTGGCTCCGCAGCGGAGTCATATGACTCCAAATGATTCGAAGCCATTTATAGAACCAAGTCACAACATTGGTTAGAAATTAGTTTTTGATTTATAAAAAAATGTTCCGAATGAATATATTAAGTTATAATTGACACAATTTTGTACAAAATTTTCTGCTCCACAAGATGTGTATATGAATGTAATATGACTAAATAATTTTATTCAAAAAAATGATTAAAAACGGCCTGAATCATTGACAAATTATTTGAAAATGCTAAATATATATTCCTAGTTTTTGTCATATAAAAAATCATTCTAATATTAAAATCATTTAGTCTGCTCTATAAAATATACATAAATATGTTCCAAATTAAATAATTTTCGACAAGAAACTAATTACTAAAAAACTACTCTAATACTTTTAATAATTTGTCAAGTATGGTAGGCGTAAAGCAAAATTTTCCAACCAAATTTTTCTTAAAAAATATTTAAAATTTATTTATAACTTCTTTTTAATATGCTTGAATATACATATATATTCAAAATTTACTTGATTTTTATAATATTTAAAAGCAATTTTTACGGAAATGCTAATAACGACCGGAAAAAGACTGAAAATTATACTACAAAAATTAAGAATTTTAATGTGAAATGCTAATCAATTTTTTAATTTGAATTGAATTGAATATTTTTTTTATTTAAATTGATTTTTAAAAATGTAAAAATAATAACTACAATTTAGAAAATGAAACAAAATAAAAAGAAAATCCATAAAAAAAAATTTAAAAAGCGCAAAATAGTAGGTTCATAAAAAATTAATTTTAAAAAAAATGCATATCGTATGACGTAGTTGAGATTATAAAAAATAAATTGCCCCATATTCATTTGTTTGTACAGGCCGCAGAATAGTTCGAACATATGCTGAACCTTTCGCTGTTATTTCTCGTTGGCAATTCCGGTTATATAAGCGAGATAGGCTTAATTATTTTGTTATTTTATGGCTGATAGGATAAATGTCACCCTAAGTTTTTGTGCATAAGCGATACTTGAAGGCCCCAGATCAATCACCCCCGAACTAATCATTTCGTGAATTTGAATAAGAGGCCATCAAGCTATAAAAAAAAATATTGGTTGGTTTGTTAGATCAATGCAAAATTCAAAAATTGGTCGAATGGTCCGGCGGCTTATACATATAAACTTATGGTATATTTAATAATATTTATCTACCAGTTATACCGTATTTGTTTAAAGAATTTTTAACAAAATAAAATTCGATAAAAAATATTTTTTTTATTGTAATGAGATTGGGCAAAAATAATTTTTAATAATAAATTTAAATTTGTGTTAATTTTGAGTTTGCGTGTCTTTTCATTTATAACAAAAAAATAATTGTGAGATTTTAGAAAAATATAGACAAAGCAAAATTTAATTTAAAAGAAATCAATAATAATTAAAAAAAAGTTTTTGGTAAACTACGAAATTCAAAATTTCGAATGGCTTTGCGGGTTATACACTGGATTTTTCCACCGTTCTAATTTCAATTAAAACTCACTTTTTCAAATTTTATTTCCCAAAAATACGTATTTTATTCAGAAAATGCTGGAAAACGCAAAGATCATAAAAATACATTGAGAGCATTTTCATAAAGTATTTATTTTCTGCTAAATGTAACACTTTATTATTAACGAGTCTATTATTCCACTTTTTAAACGGTATTACTAACATGTTTTTATTGCACACGCAAAATATAAATATGTATAAACCGCATGTGAAAAGTAAAAAAAGCACATTCTAAAAACAAAAATAATGTTTATGCTATAAATATATCGAAACATATGTATTATTCGGTTATGTAATGTAACGTCAATATGAAATTCGGGACAATTGCAATTTACGATATTTACCCTGAGCTTATAGAATAAACCAAGAACTAAGAATAATTAAAATTTGTGATGTTCACTTTAGAGAGGGTTATTTTTTATTTTTTAATGCGTCAATTAGAATTGAAAATTAGCTTTTTAGGCATACGTAAAAATAATAAAAATAATAATTAATTTTTAATTCTTTAATTCTTAAAATTTATACATATTAAAAAATATTGAAAAGATTTGCTTTCGCAGTCTGTCCGGCAGGCGAAACCCATCGCCGTTATTTCTTGTTGGCAATTCCGGTTATATAAACGAGATAAGCTAATTCATCACTTCATCGCTTCAATTGGATCTAGCTCTTTAACCTAATTTCATCCTAAACAAATCGAGGAAAATCATTTGGGCTTTAATAATTCTAAGAGTCTTCTTAAGTTATACCTTCAGCTAGAAAAGTTCGGGAATCATTTTTTTAAAATAAAATTGGAACTCTTGGATATTTTGAATTTTGCTAAAAAATTATTTTCCCAATCGGACTATTAGGACATTTTTAAACTCTTTAGGACCCTAAAATAGTTTTTTCCCAAAAAATCTTTTTAAAAATATTTTAAAATGAATATTAATTTTTAATTATTTTATCTAAATACATATACCGTATTTCCTCTAATTGAAGCCCCGGGGCATATATTTCGATCACCCTCTAGGGGGGGCTTATATTAGAGGGGGGGCTTATATTGGAGGGGGGGCTTGTATATTTTAATGTCGTCGCGCCGAAGGCGCGACGAAAAATTTGGAAAAAAGGCAATATTTTTCACAAAATTTCATCAAAATATAAAACTCATAACCATTTTACGCTTGAACAAGATCTATTTTTTGACACAATTCAAAAAATAACAAAAAATAATTCATGGCGGGACAATAAATTTCATGGCGGGACAAAAAATTTTATAAATTTTTTGAATATTGACACTATGTAGAGTTTTTTTATAAGGTTGGGTCCAAATCGTGATGACCAACCAAATCAAAAAAAGTGACACTATATAGAGTTTTCCACTATTGGGAGTTGCCACTATTGGGAGCTTCGACTGTAGTGATATTACAAAAACAAAAAACGGTGTAGAGAAAATGGTCTTCTAGGGGGGCTTATAATAGAGGGGGGGCTTATATATTTTACTCAACCTCCAAGGGGGGCTTATATTAGAGGGGGGGCTTATATTGGAGGGGGGGGGCTTCAATTAGAGGAAATACGGTATGTATGTGATTTTAATTTTATATGAATGTATCTAAATAACTTTTTCACAATTTGATATTATACATATTTACTCAGCTTTTTATGTCCAAAACACATTACATTTTTTATGTTTTGCATTGGCGAAATACGTAAAATTCAAAATGAATTTTCCAAAAAGCGATTTTTAATCATCTAATTCGAGGCAATCATTTCGAAATAGGCCATTTTTGAATTTAAAAGTACTTTATCCATAATAAATTCATGCATATATTCAAATAATAATAATTTAAGTTATAATACATATACATATACACAAAAATGGGCGCGACAAATTCCGCCGAGGCGACGGAACGCGTTTCCGTCGGGTCGGGCCACACGGCCGCAGCACTCGTTGAGTCCGGTCACGCATACGTTGACCGTCATCCGGTCTGCCGTTTCTGCGTTCACTTACGGACACTAGTTGGCACGATAACCGCTGGCGGTAAGCGTTATCATATAAAAAGAAATACAAAGCAAAATCTAAAATTTATTTTCCAGTAATATTTTGGGCTGGCATTACAACGCTAATCGATTATCATGAAATTCCCATTTCTATTTACTTGCTATTCATCGGTGTTCCCGTTTTGCTACTTGAGCTTGGTGCCTTTATTCGAATATGTTGCGGGTAGAGTTTTAAGTTTAAGAGTTTTAAGATATGTCCAATCTTATTGAATAAAATCTACATATGCATCTTACAGTGCCGATGGTGCGTGTTGTCGCTTTTTTTGTATTGTATTGGGTCTAGACGCATGGAAACGTGGGATTTTTTACGCGCTTCTCGGCGCCATTTGCATGATACCCGACGTGTCGTCGGTGCCGGCGAAAATCGCGGGTAATAATCAGGACTTTGTTATGAAGTATATGAGCTTGGACTTATCCTTATAAACTGAACTAGGAGCGAAGTTACTAGGATTTATAACTTTTATTTATCAATTAGCTCAAAATTTTATTTTCAGGCGGATGTCTTCTCGTTAGCGCCATATTTTACTTTGTGAAAAGTTTTCAAAAAAAGAAAGTAAAAATGTTTGTATTAGAGCAAAATCAAGCACAACGTCAGCAACAAGAGTTGGGAAACTCGCCAGCGGTGGCAAGTGTTACACCGGCTACCATATATCGAGCCACGGCACCCACGACCGCGGCGCCAATCTCACGCGACTAAAGAACCCAGTGAAAAATCAAATCAAAAAAAAAAAACTTGGGTTGATTCTACCAATGACCATATTATTATATTTATTTTTGTTTTATTTTTTATTTATTTTTTGACTTTAGGATATTTTTTTGTTACATTTTTGCCTTATACAAGTATTAATCATTTTACTTTTTCACATTTTTAGATGCCTTAAATTATTTTTAGCCAAATAAATAAAACTAATAAAATTTCTATATTTCAAGAAAAAATTAATTGAAATGTTTTGACAAAATAAAATGGATTTAAAAGAGGTTGAAATGATTACCTTAATTTATCGTGTATACGGCTCGTCCTATTTAAAATTTTTTTATTTAAAAAGTTTTTTTTTTTATTTTTTACAGACATTTAATCTACATTTGAATCTTTATTTTTAACACATAAGTGATAATGAATATATTGAATCATTTTGATATTTGGTTCAAAATTAGTATAAAATTAATCTTGATGCACATTATTTAACCTATAAAATGAAATTTTAGCGAAATTCAGATTTAAAAATTAAGTCAATTTCAAGTCAATTTTACCCATTTTTCATTTTTTTTTCTTTTACAAATTTAATAAAATATCAATGTAGACAAAATTATATATGGGAAAATGTAAAAGATTTCAAAGTTAAATGATTATAAATTTTTCAACAAAATTTTAAAAAATTTCCTTGTTTTTAAGAAAACCGAAATATCATTGAAATGTCTGATTTCTCTAGCCATCGGATGAAATCCATCGCCCGTTTTCAGTTAAGGACAGCTCGGTTATATAAGCGAAAAAACCAATCCGACCCGCAACAATCAATCAATCCTGGTTGTGTTCACCGATTGCATGATTCCGGTTTGATTCGGCCAAGCTAGAGTTAAGTCAATACCAGTGTTTGTGGTTCACTGGACCCTCTGGGCACCATTCCCAGTGGCCTCTTCGGAGGTTCGGTACGTCCCACAGCTAACTGAATCAGCCGGATGAGAAAGTATTGTGATGGTGCACAACTATGATTCCACATGACACAACGAACCCGCAATTACGCCGGTGTGCGGAACGCGAACCGTTGGCTTGCTTGGCCGGATCCGCTCTCTTTCGATTGAGGTCCAGATGTGCCCGGAAGAACGTGCGCATTGTAGTCTCGAAGGATTGAGCAATGATCCCGGCCGCACCAACCTTTTGCCATTTTTACAAAATTTTGAAAAAAAAATAAATCCAAAAAAATCATGCTCAATACAAATTGAAAATTATCTGCCCGACACATTCCCAATCTGTATAAACTGTAAAAACCTGCATGAACTGTGGTGCAATTACAACCATAATAAAAGTGCCGAAAAATAGCAACACTCCAACCGTAATCGTCGTGAAATAAAATGAAAATAGGTCATTTTCGATTTTCAACGGCTTTTGAAAACACTAAAGATTTTGCGCAGAAAATTTTTTGGAATTTTTTCGACGCAAGAAAAAATCGATCAATTTTGAAAGGGCGGATTAAAAGAGAGAAAATTGATGGAATGTAGAGAAAAGGTAAGGGAATGAATAAAGGGATGAATAAATGAATGAGACGAAAAAATGCGATGGAATAAGAAGAAAGAAGAATAATATTGAATGAACACAGGAATTGATGAAATGAATAAAATAAGAAGAACGATGGATAAGATGATATGAATACAAAAGAATCGATGCTAAAATAATGTTAAAGGATGGGAATATCAGACGGGTGAAAGAATAAAATGAGAAGAAAAGATAAGGTTCAATAACGAGAAAAAAAATTAGGAAAAAATTCCGATTTTTGTATTACATAATTTAGAATAGTCGAAAGAAAATGTTTTAATTTCTAGATTAAACCTTTTAATAATGGGCAATATTTTCGGATTAAAAATTATTTAAAGCCTTTCGACAAGATTGCAGAGACGAAATGTTTAATATATTCGGGGCTCTTCAGGACTTTTTGGCTTGTCAACTTTACAAGTATATATAATATTTACTTTCAGACAAGAACAATTTTATTTTAGTTAAACGTTTTCAGATACGGCCTCTTTGTAGCTAAAAATCCAAATCCCTTCATTATTTTGCCATTGATCATAACCGGAATATTGTCGTTGGGCGTGTTTAACGTTCATGTTGTTGTAAGTCTTATAGTTCAAAATAGACTATGAGAATATTGAATCAACATTTATTAAGGACGATTTACGGTTTCTTTATTCACCGGAACATTCGCTCTCCAGATTCGAATATCAAGTTCATAAAGAATTTAGCGGCGATTCCATTAATAGGTATTAGCAAATTATTAATTAACAATAATTTAACAATAAAATTTTTTTCTTAGCACCTACATAGCCGTAGCGGTGGAGTCGGCACGAGCCGACGCACCCAATTTGTTACGGCGTGAAGTGGCGGGTGCACTCACTAGCCTTCAGCAATTCATTTTACAGAATATGACAATCAATTTACCCGACGGTAGCTACCATTTTGGTAATGATATTTGCTCCCGACTCGCGTTGTGTCCGCTTAGCAATACCATCGTTCAGGTCTTCTTCGACTCGTTTTTCAGCGAAAAGGTAGCCGTCGTAATTTTCTGCCTTAAATATTCACATTTTTATCAGTAATATCGATCATCCAATTTTAAGCTACAAAAAGACCAACGGGTCAGTATGCAATGGCCAATTTTGAAATTCTTCGAAAATCGCTTTTTTTTGCCCACAAACTTTTATGGCGTCGAATTGGACGAGTCAGCAGGCGGATTCGATGCCATCAAATCCGTTTTAACTATTCACCTCGTATACTATGTTGCTGGTACGGACAAGGTTGAATGTTTACAAACAATATGAAATATATTTAGAATATACATATGCGATGTGTAAAATGTTTAATATGTAGGAAATTTTTTTACCCTAATTTCAGGTACGGGAGTTTTATTCTGTTGTTATTTTTTTTTGGTTCCGCACGTACTGAGTATATATGTTACGGCCAATACTAGAAATCGGCCATTTCTAGAAATGGCCACGATGTCGGCCATTTCTATTATTAGTTTTGGCCGGCCATTTCTAGTTTTGGCCGGCCATTTCTAGTTTTGGCCGGCCATTTCTAGAAATGGCCGATTTCTAGTATTGGCCGCAACATATACAAAATTAAACAAATATTTTCTTTGAAATGAGATCAAGGTATAGAGCAAAAATGAACAACGCATATGCAAATATAACGGAATGAAGCCTAACCAAAAATTCAAAAATTTTTCGAACGGCCGCACGTTGTACGCCTGAAATTAGGGTAGATTTAAAAACGGCTAAAAATAACAAAGAATAAATAAAAAGATGAGAGTGCCCCGTACTGGAATCGAACCAGTGATCTTCTGTTTACTAGACAGACGCTTTGCCACTGAGCCAACGGGGCCAATGTAAAGAAAAATGAAAATTAAAACTTTAAAAAAATGGAAAATATATTTTGTTGTGTAATTTTAAGAATATATTTATTTAAATTAAAAATTTATTTACTCAAATTAAGCATAAATTTTAAAATATATTTAAGTATATGGCCGATGAAGTTAGCGAAGCCGTGGAAAAATCTCTACAAAAAGCTCTCGACAAATATTCCACAGAAATTAAAACTTCTATGTTTAGGTTAATTAATTAAAAATTACTTATAAATTGATAGATCCCACTATTAGAACACTGCTCTCAAATTAAAAAATAGTTGTAAAAATAATAAACTAATAACAAAAATACCTTTAGCATATCAATCCTAAAATCGGAAATGGTCAAGAACACTACTTATGTATTGCCATTCATTTCTCTTACCATATTTTTGCTTCTCACATTTACAATAGGATCATGGTGATATTTTATTAACCATACGATTAAATTACAAAATTAAATATTTTTTCATAGTATGACTGGTGATTGGATTACGAGTAAGCCGTTGGAGGCATTAATGGGAATATTTTCCTCGTCGTTAGCTATTGCAAGCGCCAGTGGTCTTCTATTCGGCCTCGGCGTACCGTATATTAGTCAGGTCAGGTTCTCAATCGCATACATTAGCATGTTGGTAAAATGGTCATCGTATTCAATATTATTATGCAGGTCACAGTGATGCCATTTTTGGCTTTTGCCATTGGTGTAGACGATACGTACGTCATGCTGGGCGCCTGGCAGGACACAAAACGCAGTCTTCCGCCCGAACGCCGAATGGCGCTGGCATTGGAAGAGGCCGGAAGGTCTCCAAATTTTCCTAAACAGACTATCTCATTCCAATTTATTGATAATTTAGTTAATCAAAAGTTCATTAAAATTTCGAAAAATTTGTAGTGCAATTTCGGTGACCTCAATCACTTCAATGCTTTCATTTGGAATTGGGTCACTTAGCGCCACGCCGGCCATCTCAATTTTTTGTAAATTTATCGCTGTTTCTGTCATTTTTGACTACATTTATCAGGTTCATTTTTGTAAATTTCATTTATACTGAAAATTCCCCAAACAATACTTATTTCAACAAATACGATAGCATTTAGATCACTTTTTTCTGCGGCATTATGGCGCTCGGCGGACGTCGCGAATCCGCAGGTCATCACTGTCTGTTGGTCTGGAAGCGAATGCCAAAAAAGCAAATACATCGAGTAACATAAAAAGACCATAATCCAATATAAATTTCCAATAAAATTTGTTCCATTTTAAAAATTCTTAGGCCAAAACAAACGAATTTATTTCGCCGACTCGTCGGCTTTTCGCCGAATATTTGGCCCCATTTCTTTGTCGGCCTCTTACAAGAATCTTTTTTATCGGACTCTACGGTATCTATTTGTACCTGGCATTTTACGGCTGTAGCATTCTTAAGCCAAACCTTACGCCAAGCCGACTTTTGGTAAATTATATTAGGGAATATTTTAAAAATTAAACTTTAGTTACAGAGTCAAATGCTCCAAATTGTTTTTACGATAGGTGGACGACTCGCCTCTTAGTCACTATCTGACATTGGCCGAGTCGCGAATCTGGAGCGAAGGAGTCGTGGGACGAATTTACGTGACAAATGCACCCGATTTTAGCACCCATCCGGAGGAGGTAAAAAAGGTCCTAATATAGTAAAAAGAAGTATTTTAGAAATTTGGGATCGTTTTTGAAATTTGAGCACTTATGGCATGAGAAGTTAAAAACTTTTAAAAAATTAATTTTAAAATTCACCAGATGGCTACAATGATGGAAATGGTGGAGGCCCTAGAGAGCACACCCTACTCAATGGGTGCCAACTCCACCCAGCTCTGGCTGCGCGACTTCAACAACTATCGACAGTATTTCGCAGAAGACGACGCAAATTTCTATGAGACACTTAAATCATTTTTGAAAATTTCGTTTAATAAACAATGGATTCCATTCATTCGCTGGGCTGATAATCCAAATAGAGTATAATAAATAGAGAAATTTAGAAATTATTAAGAAAAAATAAATTTGAAAAATTCCAGCCCGGTAAAGAGTACGTGCAAAAATACTTTTTTACCACCGCTTTCAAAATACCCAACTGGAACGCGAGAACCAACTTGTTGTTGATGTGGCGCAATATTACCGCGCGTTATCCCAATTTTAAGGCACTCGTCTTTGATGATAACAACTTTTTCAGCGACCAAGTACAATAATTATAGTAGCATTATTATGATACTTGTATTAAACATTCATATAATTGTAATAGTCTTATATGTAAATTTATCAAGTCCAAATATTACTTTTTTGAGATGTTGGAGCTCAAATCCACAACACTCTCCTCGCTGGGCAGCGCAATTTTAGCGATGATTGCCGTCTGTATACTTTTTATTGCCGAGGGTTCGGTGGTTTTTTGGGTCACGTTCATGCTCGTATCAATGGACATCGGCGTTGCGGGCTATTTGTCCTTGTGGGGCGCGGATCTTGAACCAACCACCGTTGTCAACATTCTCGTAGATATTATTAAATTTATTATCATAAAATATAATACAATACCAATGATACAATACGCATAAAATTTCAGATGAGTATCGGTTTATGCATCGACTTTGCCACGCATGTCGGTTATCGGATATATCGTAGTCAATGTACGGATCCAAATGAAAGAATAGCCGATGCATTAGGCGCAATTGGTTGGCCTGTTGTTCAGGCTGGACTTTCTACTTTTCTTGGTAAATATAATTTTCAATATATATTTTGGAGAAAATGGATTGAAAACATAATTATTCAAGTCATTAGGTTAGGCTTAAAATGAACCAAGGGTTTATTTCAAATGCCAGATTTTGAGCTAATTTGATGACTTCAACAATTTATGTTTCAGCGATTATCGTAATGATGATGGTACCGTCTAATGCGGTTCGACTCTTTGCACGTACGTCGATTCTCGTCATAGGTACTGGACTATTCCACGGAATTTTCCTTCTACCAATTATTGTACGCTCATTCGCATTCAACGTAAACTCGCCGCTTTTGAGGTCTGAAGAAGAGTGCGATAAAAAAGAAAAATTTACGAAGAAAACTATCTCTACGAAATATCTCTACGAAAAGGAAAATGATGAAATTGTAAAGAAAGAACTCAAAATGAATTAATAATAAAAAAATTAAAAATTAACTTTTTAAATTCACAATTTTAAATTCTTATGATATATTCTCCTGGTCAAAATGATAGTCGCACTTGAAAATGTAGCATAACTCGAGTTTTAATTGGCCGTTTTTTATGAAATATTGCACAAACATGCCTTTTTCTGTACACTAAATATGTAAATATTAGGTTTATATTCTATGGGAATCAGCTTTATCACTTTAGTTTTTTGATTGTTGCCTGTGTTTTCGTCCGGTTTATTCGTGGTCCGACGGCTGTGTTTGCATTATTCAATTCTTCCAACATAAGTTGAGCAGTTTTTGCATCATAGGGTAATTAATATATTGTATATGACAATAAATACGCCCGAACTTAGAGTACAAAATTTTTGTTAATTTAGTCCGGTAAAAATTTTTTGATCGAAAGGATTTTTAAATTTTTTCTTTAACTTTCAAACAAAAAAAATTTAACAACAAAATAAAGAATTTTAAAAAAATTAGAAAAAAAGATTTTTTAAAGTCAAAATTGAAAAAAGTATTTCTCTACGTTCCAAATTGACTGGCTCCGGTTTGAGGTTCTTCCCCATATGGAGGTTTAAACGACAGGCAATAGCCCTTTTTCGTACTCCTTTTGCGCGTGCTTACTAAAGTCGGTGCGCATCAGCTCGCGCAGCGCCACTGTCGCGTAGCAGCACGAGGGTAGATCAAATTTGATCCGCAATGATATGTACTGTTTCTTGGACTCATCCGTCGGAGGCTTGTTGTTTTGGTCTTCGTTCTTTTCAGCTTCATTCTTCTCACTTTCGTCCTTCTGAGGCTTGTCCTTTTGGTCCTCGTTCTTTTCATCTTCATTCTTGTTACTTTCGTCCTCCAGAGGCTTTTCAGCATTATCTTTATCGTTTGTCTCGTCCTCAACTTTATTCCCATCGCCAATTTCAGTCACTTTTTCTGATTTCATCTGCACCGAAACACCATCTTTTTTCGTTGGCTTCTTTCTTTTCCCTCCCTTTTTATCGTTCCAATTTCGCGCGTTCGAGTCCTCCGGCATAAATGGTGAGCTTTGAAGAACGGCGCGCGAATCCTCGTGTCTTATCAACTCCCATTCGACATTAATTGGCTTCACTATCATTTGCCGGTAAACTTCACCAATAATAAAATTCCTATAATAAATTATTTTATAATTTAGTTTAATAAACTAGTTAGTTAAAAGATTTTAAAGAAATTTTCCCAAAAATTTTTCTATCCTCGTTATAATAATGAGCCAAATTATAAAGAAATTTGTCTCCTCCTATCCGAATTCCACACTACTTCCAAAAAAAACATACTTTTCCATATCTGCAAAACATTTATCCGAAATGCCATCCTCTTCAGCGATTTCATTATACCAATCCTTTGCTAAAAAAATTTTAATAAAGTTTACCTACATTAAATTATTTCGAATACCTACTTTCATTTGCTGGATACTTCTGGCCGAGTGATGGCAATGGCAGATGCACGTCCTCAATGTTCAATTCTTCGGGCTGCTGTCCTTTAGCGTCCAAATCGCCAGGCAATACCTTTGTGCCGTATTTTTCAACTCGACTAAAGTTTAAAAATCGAAATTTTTCAATTTTATGAACAAATATTATCTTATATATATATTGTTCTAAAAGAACAAAATAAGTCGAGCCTACCGACTAACGATTCGATTAAAGACCTGACTTTGATAGGCATGCACGTACAAACTGCGCGTCTCGCGCGACATTTGCATAATTGCCTTTTGTGCGCAGCCATCATTATCCGCCAACGCTTTCAACAATCGACCCTCGATGGTGTCGTAATAGGGATTGGCCTTAAGGCCACGAGCCGAGCACTCTTTGCGCATCTCTGCAAGAGCCGTCTTTGCGTCGCCACTTTTCGCATATTCAACATAAGCCTTTTCCAGCGGATCTTTACATACAAAACTTGAATAGTAAATTATAAGTTATCAATAGTATTTTAGAAACATTCAAATCATTGTTAGCTTCAAAAAATTAAATTTACTTTAAAATAACCCACCAAAACCGTTACGAGGCTCAAGTAGCGCCTTTACGGCGTCCTCGTAACGTCCACTCACTAAAAGCCGGCCCACGTCGGCCGTGTTGACGTGAAGAGCGCCAAAGCGCTGCGAGCCGAAATAATTGAGAAAACCATCGCGTTTCCAATGCTCAACTCGCTGTGCGATCACATTCTCAGCAGTGACCGGATCGATGTCAAGTTCACTGTAAAAGTGAAAAAATTGTACTTAAAAAAGTTTACAAATAAATTTTAATTGTAAATGAAAAAAAAAACCAACCGCAAAATTATCTCAAAATGATTTCCCCACAATTCGCCGAGTTTGAGTGGACGACGAAAGCTGTAGTAGAAATTGCAAAGCGAAATTCCGCGCAGTCTTAGACTCGCCTTGAGAACGTGCTCTAGAGTAGCGTGTTGCGCGCAAACCAGTTGCGTCGTAATAGCGCGACGATCCTTTAAGCCGGCCAGCGAGAATTGAGATGTGTTCATGCTAAAAATAGAGTCAAAAAATGGCAATTTACACAAAACGAGTAGATTTGTGTGCTATTTTTTCAATAAGCATATTTCAAAATTTATCAAGCCCATTTTTTCACAAAAAGCAAGTAAAAACAACTTACTTTCCCGTATAATTGGCGATAAGTTTAATCGCGCGGTTTGTGTCCATATTTTCCTTAGTCATCGTGAAAAACAAATTTCCTTTCTGCTTTGTTTTTTCAGCTTTATCCTTTGGTGGACGACTAAATAATTTAAAGTATGTTAAGATAATTTACATATTTTAAATCTTTCTAAGTTCGCAACTTACTTGACTTCCTTAATAACACCGTCTTTGCGACGAATACGTAAGCGTCCGTCGACGGATTGTGTGACAAGAGTAGAATCAAAGTTAGCGCGCAAATAATCGTAGCCGGCGCGACGCGCCGATTTGCCAAATGTGCTAATGTCCAGGACAAATTCATCAGTGCGGCACTCGGCCACGTCGACGATAGCGCGTCGGTCGTCTTCTGTAAAAATGTCCGGCAAAACAGACGAAAATTCTGTTTTCGGACTCTCTGTTAAAGAAGTGTTTACGTTGCAAATATCTTCGCTTGACTTTTCCACTAGAATAATCTCGGCCGCCGTGGAGTCGCTAGCTTCATCTAGATAGTCATGTTTGGAACGCTTATTTTCGCTCGCTTGCTCATTTGTGTCATTTTCAACATCCAGGCCTCGCTTTCGATCAGATCGCTTATCATCTAAAAATAGGACCCATTAAATTTATATCAAAAAAATGAATAAAACATGCCTTTCACTTCTAATTGATAATTAATTTTTGGCACCAACGGTAATTCCGCGCAAGCGACAAGAACAGTGTCAATAGTGGGTTTCTCGATGACAATAAAATCGCTGTATAATCGTTTTAAAACGCACTGAATTGGCAACCAATTGGAAGAATTCAAAAATTGAGTCATTTGCGCTCGGTCAGCCATTGCCATTATTATGCGTTTTGTTAGCAAAAATAAAATAAAAAAGTTTGTCTAATCTATATTCTTACAAATTTTTTTATCTTGTCTAAATATTTAAAAAAACTTACAAATGTAATTCCAAGTAACTATCAACATTTACAAATCTATTAAATTTTGTTATTAACTTTAAAATAAAGTTATATGTTAAATTACGTTTTAAAAAATTATTAAATTAATCCCTCCAATTATTTTAAAGATTAAACTCAGGTTCGCTAAAACGTTGAAAAAATGTAAACTTTACATGAAAAAATAAATGCGATTTGCCAAATCAAATGCATCTTTTGAAAAAATAACCGACTACACAAAAAAAGTATCACAGGAAAGTTGTATCCGTCGGCGTGAATAACTAGAAAATAATTTTTGGTTCTTACAGGTTATCGGACCACAGAAATTTTCTTTTTTTATTTTGCGGTAGAAATTCTTTTTTCTGAGTTTTTCAACATGCTGAATTTGAATATGACATTTATTATTTATAAAAATGTTCCTAAAATAGGATAAAGATTCCAAAATTTAAAAAATCTACCACAAAAAAATTTTGTAATTCGATAATCCGTAAGAATTTATTTTTTTTCTTTTTTTTATGTTATGTTATAATTTAGTGTGTCTATTGCATTAGAGTCTCAATTGATGCCCGATTTCACGTGTATAAGGCCGAATGTTTTGAGCCAAATTTAAATTGGCGCCAATGAGTTCATTATGTTGTATCGGATTCAAGCGAGTCCAAATTTTGCGCCTGTATTTGTCTCAGTTTCATAGTGGTCACAAAATTTGGACTCGCTTGGATTCAATACAACAGAATGAACTCATTGGCGCCAATTTAAATTTGACTCGAAACACCAGGCCCTATACACGCGAGATTAGGCTATTTAAAATTAAGCAAAAAAATAAATTAATACATACTTAGATATCCAATTCTTCACAACTTCGAATAATGTCCAAATATAAAAAATTGAAATTTGTGCTGCCTCCAAATCATTGTTCAATCTTCGATCCTATTGCCACGGTATCTTGGGCAACAAACTCATCGAAAGAGACAGATCGGCAAAACAAGCCATTTTTAAAAATAATGAAAATTTTGTTCGTTAAAAAATTAAGAGATTGCCGAACATTTACATTTCAATCTATTTTTGGATATTTTTCAGTAAAAAATATTTTTTTCCTAAAATAAAATAAATCGCATGATTTTTTTTATTATTGGCAACAAAATTTATAAAATAATTATAAATAAATTTTTTATTAACTGGCAAAGCAATTTGGAAAATTCTAAAAAAATATAAAAAACTTAAAGTACAAAATGGCAATTTATAAGTTGGAAATTTTAATAATAATTATTATTTATTCCAAGTCTAAAAATATTAAATTGGAAAAAAATTATGGTCAATATAGCTTTGCTGTCTAAATTTAATTTTAGGTTTCAAAGTATATTCAAAGTACAGGGTGTCCCACTAAGAAGTTCTTTTTTTAAACTTGAATAACTTTTTTATTTATGAACCGATTTTTCTGAAATTTTCAGGATCGACTATAAACTCTTTGAGAAATTTTTTCGCATAAAAATTTTTTTTTGCGCGCGCAACATATTATAGTGCAATCGACGCGGAATTTCGCGCTATTTTCAATGCCGTTAAAATCAGGTAAATTGCTTCACTCTATCAAAAGTTATGACCAAAAAACTGAAACCAAATATGCAAAAATTTGCAAAAATTATTTAATAAAATTTCTTATTTTTTTGCATATTTGGTTTCAGTTTTTTGGTCATAACTTTTGATAGAGTGAAGCAATTTACCTGATTTTAACGGCATTGAAAATAGCGCGAAATTCCGCGTCGATTGCACTATAATATGTTGCGCGCGCAAAAAAATTTGCGCGCGCAAAAAAAAATTTGCGCGCGCAAAAAAAAATTTTTATGCGAAAAAATTTCTCAAAGAGTTTATAGTCGATCCTGAAAATTTCAGAAAAATCGGTTCATAAATAAAAAAGTTATTCAAGTTTAAAAAAAGAACTTCTTAGTGGGACACCCTGTATATCTGATAGAAATACTTTTAGATTTCCATTTAATAACAATATGTTTTTTATCTTTTTTATCTTCTTACTTCCATTCCTTTTAAATTTTATTTCAAATAATAACGCCGAAGATTCGCTGGATATTTTTTTTGGTAAATGGATCTTAAAAGAAGTGGATTCCTCGTTTATACGCTATCTCAAAAACAAACATGGTTAGCTAGAAAAAAAAATATTGTAACAATATTTATACAAAAATAATATTTAAATTTTGAAATTTTTAGTACCCCAAAACCAAATTGAAACAGGACTTAATTCTACGATTGAAATGAGAATTATGAGAAGCGATTATGCTAGTTATAAAATTGTTCGAACTAGCACTAATCCCACAATTTCATCCACAATATATAAATTCAGACTTGGTATACCTCATCATGAACCAAGACGATATTTTTTTAATGAATTCGAATGGGTAAGCAATTTTCTAGTTACTAAAGTTTCTCAACACATAACCAATAACTATTGACTTTGTTACTTTACCAGGTCCTTTTCTATTCCGACAAAAATCACATTTTAACAGAGGAACACTGGAATTCACAGATGAATAAAATAAATTCAAAATACAAATACGAAGTAGTGGAAAATTTTTTGCATCAGGTAAAAATTATAGAATTCATTAAATTATACGTAGAATTAGGCTGAAATGAATTGATACAATCAAGATTTGAAATAATATTTCAGCACTTTTTCGACAATTTTGAAGTCGTAGCGAACCTCACATACGTAAAATCAGAAATTGATTAAATTAATTTATTTAACAGATCAATTTAATAAAATATTTAATGATAACATTGAAAAGAATTGTATGAATTAATGTATTAGCTTGGCAAAAAAGTACTTCGACAAAAATTTCAAAATTCTAAAATTTTCTGGAAATAATTCAAATAATTTTATAAGTTTGATAGCCTTGTAGAACATTCTCGAAACTATTATTATATGAGTATATAAGGACACGCGCGCGGAGTTTTGTTAATTTTCACTAATGATTAGTAAAGACCATATTCGAGCTATCATCTACTACGAGTGGCTCCAAAGCAAGAGTGCAAGCGCGGCTGCTGCAAATATCAACAGCATAATTGGTGAAGGGACTGTTCATCGTGCGACGGTCAACAATTGGTTCAACCGCTTTGCGAACGGAGATACAAGCCTTGAAGATCATCTGTGTGTTTGGTGGGATGCGAAGGGACCGATCTACTACGAGTTGCTGCCCGTAGGCATGACTGTCACAGTTTCTGTGTACATCGATCAGCTCCAGAAATTGGCTGATGCAATGCAAGAAAAACGTCCAAGACGTTCAACAGTTCACTTGCTCCATGACAATGCTCGACCACACGTTGCTTCCTTCACCCGCCAAAAATTAACCGAACTTGGCTGGCACACGGTTGCCCATCCGCCGTACTCACCGGACATTGCGCCTTCTGACTACCACCTGTTCCGACCGCTCAAGCATTATTTGCACGGAAAAAAGTTCGACAAGTATGACGACCTCAAAATGGCAGTCGACAACTTTTTTTTATCTCAGTCCTCTGAATTCTGGGAAAAAGGCATAGGTGCTTTACCTGATAAATGGGTAAAAGTTATTGATGTCAACGGTGAATATATTGTTTAAAATTATTTGTTCTGAATAAAGTTATAAATAATTGAAAAAAAAGTTAAATTTTGTCGAAGTACTTTTTTGCCAAGCTAATATTATGTAGATATTAAATATAAGATATTTTAAATATGTTAGGTTTAAATTTAAGCGTATGTTATATAGCAATGAATTATTATCATGTCTTTATAAAATTTTATAAACAAAAATTTTTAAAGATTAATAATTTATAATTCTATATTAAATATATTTTTTTGAAAAAAATACTAAAAGAATGGATGCCCCGTACTGGAATCGAACCAGTGATCTTCTGTTTACTAGACAGACGCTTTACCACTGAGCCAACGGGGCAGTTGTGGGCTGATCGAAAATGTGGCATATTTATTCCATTTTTAAAAATGATTCGATTTATAACAAAAAATTCATTCCAAAATATAACCTTAAGTGATAGATTGTCTGCTTGTTGGTAGCCGTTTTGATTGAATTTTTCACGCTAATTTCAATTTAAATGTCAATTTTAAGTTTTGATATTTTAACATTATTTTTACCGAATCAAATAATTGAACTTGGACTTAAAATAATTTGCTGGCGAATAAAATTTTTAATCATTAAATTTCTTTGCATTTTCATAGAAAAAAATCTATAATTTGCTGTAAAAGTGTGAAATTGTTATCGAAAATTAGTGAAACGTAAAAAAAAATAAAAAAATAAATATCTTATATCTTATATATTCTTATATATTATATATTATTAATATTTTATTATTAATATTATTAATATCTTATATATTATTAATATTTTTGTTCATCTTTCATAGAATAAAGATGTCGATTTTTTTAAAATGGTGGGAAGCGTCGAGTATGCACTAATTAGTCGCCATAAACACGGCAATTGTTCCCTTGTTTTCGCTATGCTCATTATCATTGTTTAAACCGAGCGCGGCGAATCACTACGGGTTTATTCCACCGTAATAACGATGAATTGCATTTGCGATTTTTTTTTACGATTGGCCCATTTACTAGTGGAATAAATGGTAAATAAATTTTGATTCGAAATGATTTTTTTCAACACTTTTTCAGCGGTTAGAATTTTACGAGGGCTCTATACTCGACGGACGACATGGCGTCCGTTCACAAATTTTATAGCTGATTTATTTGTTCGCACACTACACTTCTACACTTTTTATCTTTGTATGTTTATCATTCCGCTTGTATTCTACCTTCGGTACAAGCCAAAGTCATAACACTGCTCATGACTCACAACCAAAAATGGGATTTTTTTGGCAATTAGCTTGTTTGGTCGCGAGCCATCGCGAGCCACTGATCATAACACCATTTTTTAGAAAAACAATTCTGGCTATTCGATTCAGAATTTAATCGATAGAGACACAAAATTCTGAATTACCGTATTTCCTCTAATTGAAGCCCCCCCTCCAATATAAGCCCCCCTCTAATATAAGCCCCCCTTGGAGGTTGAGTAAAATATATAAGCCCCCCCCCTCTATTATAAGCCCCCCTAGAGGACCATTTTCTCTACACCGTTTTTTGTTTTTGTAATATCACTACAGTCGAAGCTCCCAATAGTGGCAACTCCCAATAGTGGAAAACTCTATATAGTGTCACTTTTTTTGATTTGGTTGGTCATCACGATTTGGACCCAACCTTATAAAAAAACTCTACATAGTGTCAATATTCAAAAAATTTATAAAATTTTTTGTCCCGCCATGAAATTTATTGTCCCGCCATGAATTATTTTTTGTTATTTTTTGAATTGTGTCAAAAAATGGATCTTGTTCAAGCGTATGACAGCGATGATTACAACGAAGAGGAACAATTCGATAAGGCAAGGAAACGCAAGGCCTACTCAGTGGATTGGAAATTGGACGTTGTCAACTATGCAAAGCAGATTTCTATTCATTCAGCAAGCGAGAAATTCAAAGTAGATCGCAAGAATGTCCGAGAATGGGTAAAGAAAGAAGAGAAATTCCAATTCAAGAAGAGGTCGACTATGAAGAGGACGATGAGAACGGATTTTTAAGCGATGTATCTCTAGAAATTGAAGATTTATAAATATTTCCGTGATATTTTTACTTTATTTCCGTAATATTGTTAGTTATTTCCGTCATATTGTTAAATTTGTTGAATAAAATGGTTATGAGTTTTATATTTTGATGAAATTTTGTGAAAAATATTGCCTTTTTTCCAAATTTTTCGTCGCGCCTTCGGCGCGACGACATTAAAATATACAAGCCCCCCCTCCAATATAAGCCCCCCCTCTAATATAAGCCCCCCTAGAGGGTGATCGAAATATATAAGCCCCGGGGCTTCAATTAGAGGAAATACGGTAAACAGCAAAAATTATTATTTTTTAATCAGTTTTATTTTGGTAATCAAAATCTTGGCAAAATTTGAAAAATTTTGATGTACGTAAAAATCAGTCAGTTTGGAGTTTTTCATTTAAATTATTATAATTGAGATTGCTATTAACAATATTGATATTAACATAATTATACGGGTCCTTTATAATAATATATTGATTGATTTTGTAATGAGCCATTCGGTTTTTGGAAAAACAATTTTAGAAGAAAAAAATTAAAATTAATTTAATAAGCGAAATATAAAATAAATGCCTTTTTTAAATTAAAATTAGTTAAAAATAAAATAAAATTTACTATATATGTATGTCATTTAATTATTTTTAATAAAATATAATAAAATTTTTGGAAATATAGTGTATCCTAAAATTATACGTCCACTCAATTTTTTTTTAAATATATCTTCAGTCACTGGTCTGATGGTCTGATCGGTGCCAAATTTTTGTGAAAGGTGTGTTTTTATATGTTATTTTGAATGGGAACATCGAAATTGGGAAAATAATTTTTTTCGAAATTTTGCATCATTTTCCCTGAAAATGGAATGTCACAAAAGTATAAATTAGGGATATTTTAAAACTTATATAGCAGAGATCGAACCAGTGGCTGAAAATACATATTCAAAAAAATTGAATGAACGTGTAATTTTGAGACACACTGTATTTCTTCAATAAATCAATTAATTGTTATGTTATGATGGATGATGATTTTTGAGTGATATTCTTATTCAGAAACCAGAATCATAGTCAGGAATGACAAAAATGGAATCGAAAATACAATAGGAATAAAATATGAAATAGATTTTTTAAAAAATATTATCTTCACTCTTCGTCGACGCCGGCCGCCGCAGCCTCAATGCTTCGACGCGCCGCCTCGATCAAGTAGTGAATACCATTGAGCGGCCGTGCGCAGCGTAAAAAGCCGTGCTGTAAAAGTTGTCGAGCAGTAAAACGACGCTCCACGTCCACCTCGAGTGCCGAGTCGATAAAGTCGCGGAACAGAGGCGAAATCATCTCGCGATTCATAAATTCCGGCCGACCATTGGTCGCGATTAAGTAAATTGCCTATAAAAAAATATCGTCGAACTTTGAATAAAATTCAATTTTTTTTCCAGATTTTTCCTTCAAATTTGTCTCATTTGTTTCATTAAAATATATTGCTAAAATATTCTTACGCGTAGCGGATTCTCTTTGAGATAAGGCGGCTCGCCCTCAATCATTTCAATGGCCATAATGCCCAGCGACCAAATGTCCACCTTGGGACCGTATTGCTTTCGTGATATCACCTCTGGCGCCATCCAATACGGTGTTCCAACCAATGTGGTGCGTTTATTGTTTTCGGGACTGATTTGTGCGCAAAAGCCAAAATCCGCTATAATAAGAAAGTTATTAAAAATCGTTAAAATCAGCAGTAATGATTTTTATTAGATAATCAATTTCTTTACTGTCTTTAGAACCCATTAAGTTTTTAAATGGCTTTAATTACGCACTCAATTTTACGGAGCCGTCTATGCCCAACAAAATGTTGTCAGATTTAATGTCGCGGTGAATAACGTGCCGGCTATGAAGAAAGTCGAGTGCCTGTAGGACTTCACGCGACACCGCTGCAATCATGCCTTCTTCCATTTGACATTCTGTGACGATATCAGTCAGCGAACCACCGGCCAAATATTCCATTACCACCTAAGCTCCAAGACACGATATACAAAAATTATTTAATTTTCGATTTTTATGATAATTTTCGACGAATTTTTTGAATAACTTTTTTTGTTTTGCACTTTAAAAATTTAACCCAAAGCTCGTTTTCGACAAGATACGAGTCCAAATAGTTGACAATGTTTGGGTGTTTATTCTCACGCATGACGAGAATCTCGTTAATGATGAGCTCCTTTTTTGGCTGGTCGTATAGGTTCATTTGCTTAATGGCAACCTCGGCGCCAGTGGCCATCTCAATGGCCGTGTAAACGGTGCCGGAGCCTCTATAAAACATATTTTTCATTAATATGTATATATGTATTATAGTCTCTCTTATTGAATCGCTGAATAAATTAGTTAGCTTGCACAATTTCTACGGCGAATATTTTCATTGTCATTGCACTAACCCATAACCGATTCTGTCCATTTTTTGGTATTTCCGATCCGGATTTCCAACGCTGACAACGGTCTTGAGGCGTGCAATCACCTCCGCGTCCGTCATTTTTCGACGACGCGCCATTGAGGCGTTTGCTGCTGCGGCGACTGCATTTCGCGCAAACACGCCATTCTTTACGTCGACTACCGACTTTTCACTTTCCTCCTCATTTTTAGGCTTTGTATACTAAAGTACATATTATATATTTTTTGAATAATTGAGTAAGTTGATTGAAAATTACCCTAATTTTGGGTGAATAAGACGCGGCCATTCGAAGAATTTTTGAATATTGATTTGGTTTTCATTCTATTATTTTGAGCATAAAATTTACTGAACATCTTCATCAAAGTAGGCCCAATCTGTAGTTTAAAAATTTTGAGCTTAACTTTGTTTATAACAGAATGAAAGTCAAGTTAAAATTCAAAAATTTTTCAAACGGCAGCGTCTTACTTATTCGAACTTAGGGTATTAATTTTTAATATTTACAATCGAAAGTGTCTTTTTGGGCCTGTCGGGAATGGATGGCGGAGCAAATATATTTTCCGCATCCTCCAACGAGGGCTCCTCCTCGTTTGGAACAGGTGGAGGCTCGTAATTCTGAAAAAATTAATATCCATGAATATTGGATGGGATGAAAATTGTGTTAGGCTTAAAGCTCAACGATTTTGTCAGGCATTGACAGACGAGAATCCGTGATACATTGAAACTTCTAATAAAATCTATAGGGCCTGGAGCCATACAAATACTTTAAAAGATTTATTAATGCATTTCGAATATTACCGGCGGTACGGAAATACGATTTTGTGCGTTTGTGCGTTCTGACTGTATGCCAAGCACTTTTTTAGTAAGAAGCGGCGCAGCAGGACGCTGACAACTAGAGGCTGGCGCAGCGCCATGCGACTGTAATGCCGGCTCCGTCGCGCTTACGCTTGCGCCACTCGTTTTCGTATTAATGTCGCGCGACTGCGCTAAATCCGACGCAGAGGCCATTTTCGAATGCGTAAAACGAGATGAGGCGCTCGACTGTCGCGGTGGTTGTTGTTTTATGTTATCATGGCTTTGTTGTTTTACGACTAAAAATAATAAGGTATCTAGGAAAAAATTTTCATTAGGATTCTTTCACTTGTCCAATTTTGATGGTTTATTTACTTATTGATAAGGCACACCGACAATTGCGCCAGCGCATTTTCAACTTTGATTAGCTTTTTGAGGATCATAAAATTATTTTTCCGGAAATTAATTTATGTTACTGGATTCAGAATTTAATTCTCTATTAACCAATTTCTGATTCAAGTCCCTAACTATTTTGAAAAAAAAGTTACAGTTAAAAAAGTAAAGTTAATTTTTATTTTTTATAAATTTTTTGAGTGATTTTACTATTTTAATTATAACCTTTTTTCCAAAATTAGATTAAATAAAATTTTAAAATGTGTCTGATAGAAAATTAAATTCTGAATCTAATAACTAAAATTAGTTTTTTCAAAAATATCTTTATGTTTTTAAAAAAGTTAATCAAAGTTGATGTCTCAATGTCTTATGCGCCCCACCATCGATAACATTAAACATACAAGAATGCTGTCTTAATTGTTGTTGTTGTTGTAACTGACGTGACATTGACTCGAATCCGCTATCGGCAGTACCGTAGTTCAATGGCGCCGAGTGAAGCGCAGGCAATGCACCATTACCGTAAGGATAATCATCGCCGATGGAGAATGTTGCGACACTATCATAATCATTCCCGTAATGTGCTTGACCGTAATAAACGTGATGTTGTTGTGATGCAAATGCATCGTTATAATAATAAGGCCCGCTGGTGGTGGACAATCTCTCAAATGATTGATTCAATGGCGATATTGTTACTAAAATTTCAAATTTTTTTTACATATACTATAATTGGATCTTCCAATTTATGTATTACCATCATCATCGTGCTGAAGCCATTTAGCGGGCTTTTTGCCGTCTCCAGCATGTGCCGCGGCACGCGTATAATATTTGAGCGCGTTAAGAACAGCTTGCGGATTTTGTTGTTGTTCTTGTTTGCTGATTTTGGATTGTTGAAGCAATGTCATCCAATGTGATGGCATACCCTAAAGATTTCTATAGATTAATTTTTGAAATAATATCGAAATTCTTGAATTTTTTAATATTTTTTGAGATAATAAAATGCTGAAAAAATATCATTAAAATGTCTGATTTCTCTAGCCATCGAATGAAAGCCATCGCCCGTTTTCAGTTAAGGACAGCTCGGTTATATAAGCGAAAAATTCAATAACACCCCCAACAATCGTGGTTGTGTTCATTGATTACATGATTTCGATTCCGGTCTGACTCGGCCAAGCTAGAGTTAAGTCAATACCAGTGTTTGTGGTTCACTGGACCCTCTGGGCACCATTCCCAGTGGCCTCTTCGGAGGTTCGGTACGTCCCACAGCTAACTGAGTCAGCCGGATGAGAAAGTATTGTGATGGTGCACAACTATGATTCCACATGACACAACGAACCCGCAATTACGCCGGTGTGCGGAACGCGAACTGTTGGCTTGCTTGGCCGGATCCGCTCTCTTTCGATTGAGGTCCAGATGTGCACGGAAGAAAGTGCACATTGTAGTCTCGAAAGATTGAGCAATGATCCTGGCCGCACCAACCTTTTGCCATTTTTTAAATTTTTTTCCCAAATTAAACCTATTTTTAAATTAATAAAACTACCGTAAATTCTCTGGTGGTCGGATCGTAGCCGACATGAATCGTGTGCTGAAAGTCAGACGGTAGCGAAATGACTGGTTTATCACTGGGCTTATCTTTATTTTCTATAAATTCCATACTTAATTTCTAAGTAAATATTTTTTTGTCATATTTCGTTAATTTTTTTATTTTTATTTTTTTAGTCATAATCCGTTATTTTCGACCATCAAATAATAATCCTGTACGGGGATATATGTATATATATGCACTGTGCTGTATATTTGCTTTCACTTTTTTAAAAATTGATTAAATTTGTATGTACATATTATACATAATACTTTAATTTTGCGTGTATAAGGTCTGGTGTTTTGAGTCAAATTTAAATTGACACAAATAAGTTTATCCTGTTGTTGAGATCAAAATTTTGTGCCCGCCTTCGTTTCAGTTTCATAAAAGTGGGCACAAAATTTGGACTCGCTTGAATCCAATATAACAGAATAAACTCATCGGCGCCAATTTAAATTTGACTCAAAACACCCGGCTCTATACACGCGAAATTATGCTAATTAATAATTATTACCAAATAACATATTTCTTACTTTTTGTGCCACCAAATTTCTCCTTAAAGCCTTTTTTGGGTTTTTTGGAGTTGAGACTCGAAGTGCTTGAGCTGCCGCCAAAGTTGAAGCCGAATGAAGTGACGAATGAGGACGAGGACGGCTCCTGAGGCAAGGGTTTCGTTAAGAAAAAATTCGACTGGGATTGTGGTTGGGCATAGTGTTGACCGTTACCGTTACTCGTTTTGGGCAAATATCGTCCGATCGAGTAATTGCTTAAAAATTAGAATTTAAATTTTGATAAAGTTTAAAAATTGTATTTTAACTATTCTAACTATTTTATCGTATTTTAGTGTTAAATAACTTAATTTTTTGAGCTCCAAGAATTTTTGAATTCGGCTTAAACCTCCAAACTCAAAGCTCTCGAGTACCTTTTAAATTTGCTCCAAAAATTAATAGTCAAATTGGTTATCTATTTGAAAATTTTCAACGATTTTTTGGATTCAAAACTAAGTGAAAACATTTTTTGGAATAATCCTGGATTAAGTGTGGGGATTAAATGGTCCGAGTTAGAAAGAATCTCATCGACGTCAAATATTTTTGAAGAGGAACTATTTATCGGCGCCAAACATTTCTGAAAGGGTTTTAGAAAGCCGCATATGCGACTGTTAAGAATTTTCTAGTATAACACTAATACTTAACTTCCGTACCATTTATCTCCATTACTGTTTCCGTTTGGAATTCCGCCGGCCGAGGCGCTACTCGCCGTCGTGCTCGTCGACCCACCGCTTCCGCTGCTGAAACGCAACGGTGGCGCCGGTGGGGGTTTCTCCTCGAAAGCTAGCGACGATGACGACGAAGACATTGTCGTAATGAAAGCAATTATAGCTCGTCGTCACTAATCTTTTCAACTTCTCCGCGTTACTTTTACTGTTAAAATTAAATAGTAAAAAGTGGAATATTTAATAAAAAAATAAAATAGAATTTAAAAAAATGTTAACATTTGATTATGTACAAATCTAAAATTGAGTTAACATTGAACTTATCATCCTGATTTCGTGTGAATAAGTCCGGGTGCTTTGAGCCAAATTCAAATTGGCGTCACAACGGGTTAATTGTGTTATATGGGATTAGACTAAGTCCAAATTTTGCGCTTATTTTATAAGACTGAAATAAAGGCGGGCACAAAAAGTGATCCCGCTTAAGTGCAATATGACAGAATGAACTCATTGGCGTCAATTTAAATTTGGCTCAGAATACCCGTGCTTATCCACGCGAAATTGGAATAATAATAATTTTTGAATTCAAATTTGGTCCAAAAATTGCATAAATTGCATTATAATTTTTTAAATTTTCAAAATGTATAATTTGTATGTATAAATAGTGTAATATATGGTTATCGAGGTCGAGGATCACGAATTTGATATTAATTTTTTGTAATTTTGTGTTTCAAGGGTTCTAACTGGTCCTAAATAGAGTCCCAACATTGAAAATGTTTAACATGTATGTAAGAATGGTGTTATATGGGGTATTTCATGTCGGGGATTACGATTTTGATATCGGTTTTTTGTAATTTTGTGTTATATGGGTCCTAACTAGTCCTAAATAGAGTCCCAAATTTAAATTTGTTCAATTTGTATGTATGAATAGTTTTATATGGGGTAAACGAGATCGGTGAATATGGTTTTCTTATTAGATGGGATTATTATATGAAAAAAAATACAAAATTCACTTACATGTGATAGTTATTTACAATACTAAAATATGTATGTTCACCCATAAATATTTTACAATTTTAAAAAACTGCGTACATGTGAAAAATACAAATATTTTTTTCATATGTATTATACTTGAAAATTTGTCACAAATAATATGGAAATTGTGCAGAAAGTAATGCAAAAATAAAACCACAATGATATAGTTATTTATATCAAACATGTAATTTTTTTTTAAAGTGTCAAAAAAATTATGCAAATTTATAACATATTGTAGCCATTATTGTACAATTTTCAACAATTTTGTATGTAATGCTGCGACAAATACAATATTTATTCACAAATTTTACATGCACATATATGTAGTTATGTATGTATTTTTGTATTTATTGGGTTAATTTATTAAGAGATAAGCATGTTTATAGAGAGAAATGTATAAAATATGTATGTATATGTGTTTTTAGTTCATTCTTTAATTTAGCAAAATTTACAAAAGAGCAAAATGAATGTGGAAAAAAGCGATAGGAAAAAAAGGAGAGAATTTTGAGGCGTTTCTCCCAAATTTCTTTTTAAAAAACTTTTCTATCACCACAAAAATAACAACGGAAAAAAATAACAACATGGTAAAAAAGAACATATATTGGGAAATAATGGAGAAAAATACATAAAGAAAGCGATCATGCCGTGTCGGACAAAATTGATGATGACAACAAATGGGTGGAAATGAAGAATGAATGAAAGGGAGAAAAGAGAGAGAAGAGAGAGAAAGAGAAAGAGAGAGAGAAAGTGCGAGGAAAGAACGATTGAAAAAAAATTTTAAAAAATAAAATAAAAACAACAGAAAATGACAACAAAAACGACGATTGAAAAACAACGTGGACCGAGGACACATCAACACAATAATGTCAGAGAAAAGTAACTGCAAAGTACAGAAAACGTAGACACATAGACACCGTGAAATGGGAAAAGCAGGCCCGCAATGCCTTTTACTTTTTTCGCGCATGTACATCGAAACGACGCGAGGAATTCGACCTTCAAACAAAAAATAAAAAAAGTAACGACCTGGGTAGACTACGCTAAAATAACGATCCTAAAATACGTTGATGTAGACAAACCAGTGAAAAATTATCATCATAAAATATGACGAGGTTGATGGCAAAATAAAATTATGATCCCAAAATGAGGTACACATTTTATTAAATATATGCATTCACATACTTTCAAATGAATTCAAAAGTACATCAGTGTGCATCATAAAATTTTTTGTACGTTTGAAAATTTTATGTGCAAAATTTGAAGCAAATTAGTTATTCAAAAAATTGAAATGGATCTTCAACTAATTAAATATTTAACTAGAATTTTTTGGGCATAAACTTTAAGGCACAAAATTCGAACAAACATTTTGAACAAGATCTTTTTTTGGGTTGGAAACATTTCACTTCTTTTATATGTTGATCTTGGTTGTTTACGTCTTTTGAAAATGGAACAAAACGTTAGTATAAATAAATTTATACTTCTAATAGTATAAACAAATTTATACATCTTCACTAACCACATGGAATTTTAATTTTTAAATGAAACCAATGATAGACATTTACTAATTAGAAAACAATTTATCACTTGCAACATTCCGATCATTCCTCCGAGGTAAAAAACGCGATAAAAATGTAGTAATGAAAAAGGTGTTATCGGACCAATCAAAATCAATTGCACTTGTTACCGTAATGAATTTGTTTATTATAAAAATATAAATTTCTTTTTAAATTTGCGCCAAAAATTAATAGCCGAATTAAAAATGCATTTGAAATTTTTCAACGACTTTTTGGGTTCAAGGCTCGATTTGGGCATTTTTTGGAATAATGATGGGATGTGGATAATCGAATGTGGGGATTCAAGTTTATTTCAACAGTTAGGTAGAACCACATCGCCGCCAAATATTTCCGAAATTTTTGGGTCTCATAATGAAAAATATAATGAAAGATAAGGTATTTGAATACATTCACAAAAATCAAATTTAAATTTTAACAGCATTTATAAAATGAAATTTTTCAAATAATTCCGTTTTATTAATAACTGACTGTAGAAATATTACCTACTAGATTCAAAATTTTTCAATTAATTTTTTTTTTGCTTTGATCGGTGAAAAAATTAACATTACTGTCATTAACGAGAATGCTGTCGCTACCTATGACCATCGTTGAAATCAACATCATCGTCAACATCATCAATATCTTTTGCAACCTCAAGATCATCATTGTCATATTCATCATTATTGTTTATATATCATCAGCATCATTATCATCAGTATCTTCATCATTATCCCCATCATCAACATATCATCATCATCAACATCATCTTCATCGTTGACATCATCATCATCATTATTATCATCATTATCATCATAATTGCAACATCATCTTAAGTTCTTAATTATCATAAATATTAGTGTCATTTCTTTTTCACACATACACACATGAAACAATATGAAACAATATGTAAATAAAGATGCATGAATGGGTCTCGGAGAATGCTTTTAAAATGATACATACAAACAATTGAATACCTAATGTACTACATAATTTACACCATTAAATGAATGGAAAAATTACTAATGAAATTTGGAAGAAGCTTTTCTTCTTTGAATGAACGAGAAACAAAGAAATCAATGAAATATGAATGATGTGATTGCGGTAAAAAGAAAAAAGAAATGAAAAAATGCTGAAAACTGGACATCGTTTCCATCATTCTTTTCACATCACACAGCCCTTCCTTTTCTTTGTTTTTACTGCCACTAGACTTAAAATCTCAATCTTAATCTTAAGAGCAGCTAAGCTTGTGTGTTACATTATATATATTTGTTTGAGTGTTAAGTGCAATGCGTTCGAAAATTATCTCAATTTTATGCTTAAGTTTATCGGTCACAAAATAAATTGTGAAAAATTTCAACAAATAAAATAAAAATAATTAAATTATATAAATACTTATACATATCATAGATAGGTGTTTGTTTTATAATAAAAATGAGGAAAAAAATTGAAAATAAAAAAAATATAAAATAATCCGAGAATTATACCTTTTGGATCAAGTTGTAAAATTCTTTTTTTATTCGATTTCTAAGGCCATTTTGTTTGACAACAAACTTGGCCATATTGGCTCCGATTTAGAAATTTTATATTCATTTGGACTTTTTTGCCATTTTTTAAAAAATAGAGGCAAAATTATTAAAATTTGTAACATAATGATCCTAATCATCAAGTCTATATTGAATCATTTTGACATTTTGGTTCAAAATGAGGATAAAAATTAATCATAATGAACATTATTTAAACCTATTAAATGAAATTTTAGCAAAATTCAGATTGAAAAATTGAATTAATTTCAAGTCAACTTTACCCATTTTTCACCTTTAAAAATATTGTCAAAAAAGTTCAAATGAATATAAAATTTTTAAAACGGAATTAATATGGACAAGTTTGGTGTCAAAAAATGCTTAAAAACTTGTGAATTGAATGTAAAAAAAAATTTTACAATTTGGTCAAAAAATAAAAAAGTTGTAAAAAAAACAAATCGGGCGTTCAAAATGAAACAACCTGCATAATACATATATGTTGTTATTCTTACATAACTTATATATAACTTCGTACATAACTGGACAAAAAATAACTGAAAAATAAGACAAAAAGCAAATTGTGCAAATTCAAAACATGTAAGTATGTTTAATACATGTTCCGCCTTTTTCGTTCAAAAAACAGCAGGAATTCGAATAGAGAAAAAATAAAATAATTAATTGATGGCGGTAAATAATAATTGGAAAAAATTTGAAAATATCTTTTTTTTTACTTATATAAACATATATAAAATAAATATTTTTTTCCAAATCAAAATCAGATATATTAGAAAACTAAAATTTTTCAAGTAATGATAAAATATTTTAAATTTCGGCTTCAAAATTCGAAATTGAATAAAGTAGAAATATTATTCTTTATAAATAAAATCAAAAATAAATTATGAGTCTAAACCTTGGAAGATGTTAAAATTTTTTCTTTTTATTTAAAATTTGAATGCAAAAATAATTTTCTACGCATTATTTCCTAAAGTAAAAATTTTAATCAGTGCCATCAGAACTCAGGTAGAGAACAAAAAGACGTTGTGGTTTGTATATATAATAAGTCAAGAAGTTTGTGGAAAAATATTTTAAATAAAAAATAAATTTTCTTTTGAATAAAAGATTTTGCGGGGAAATAAAAAAGATTGACAAGTCCGACGAAAATATCATTGTCCATCTTTGTATAACGCATACAGAAAAGGCACACATATGCACAAGCGTACATTATAAATGAGAATGATAACGATGAGAAATGACAAAAAAAAAATAGCGAAGGACACAATGAGGAAAAAAATTCAGCAAAATATATGCAGACCATCGGATGATTCATAAGTACATATAGAGAAAAGTACACACCGATATGTACAATTTGTGGAAAAAATTCAAACATATATCGTTTGAAACGAGCTGATTGGTTTTCAGCTATTATTTCTTTATGTTGAATCATATGTTTATGAAACGTTTTTATACTCATTTCGTAGAGGAAAAAATTTCGCACAAAATAGACTTTTTCCCCCAAGGCAAGTAAGCACCATTTTTGATAGCTATCATAGTTTTTGACCTAAATGATAGGTTTATAAATAATTTGTCAATGATTTTTACCATTTTTAGCCAATATCCGGATATTTTGAGTCACATTTAAATTGGCGCCAATGAGTTCACTCTGTTATACTCTGTTATATTGAATCCAAGTGAGATCACTTTTTGTGCTCGTCTTTATTCCAATCTCATGAAAATGGGCACAAAATTTGAACTTAGTCTAATACCACATAACATAATGAAATTGTTGTCACCAATTTAAATTTGTCTCGAAACACCCGGATTTATCCACGCGAAATTGGAGTACTTCCCTATACAAAATCATTTAATTATAAGATATGCTTATACACATTTTTTCGAGTAGAAAATCCTATACAAAATAGCTATTGCCCCGAATATTCATCACATATAATATTTTTTAGATCAAAAACCAAAAGGGCTATATAGCGTTTTCAACGATTTTTTATGAGTATATTTATATTCATGCGAAAAATGATACAATAAAATATGATAATATGTTTTTGCATTGTCTTATCCGTTTCTAATGGGAATATTATTCATTCGTTGATATACAAATTGATAAAAACAGCCGCAAAATTCCATTTCTCATCGTCAATCTTTTTCTCATTCGAACTTTTCTTTTCGTTTCTCAAATATAAATGAATAATGCCTCTAGCATTCTCTACTTTGAAGAAAAAAAATCATTCCCAAATTTATATTTTCTCTTTTATTTATTTTTTTCCTTTCCATTTTACTCTCAAATATTTTAAATTTATGTTTTGTTCTGTTCATTATGCCTATATTTATGCCGATATTGTGCCTGTCGTCAAAAAAGAAAGAATTTTTTTTTAATTCGTAATTAGCCCGAGAAATATGTAATATAACCCAGAAAGTAGCAAAAAAAAGCCAAAATATTTTGTTTGAAATGAACTGGGGGGAATTATTGCGGGGTCATTTCTCGCGAATTAAGCATAAAAGGCATAATTTTCAAAAGCATTTTTCTCCTCTATAATTAGATATTGGTAAAATTATAATCACCGCTAAAAGCCATAAATGAGATATGCCTGGACTTATGTAATTATATAATAACAGCTAACAATTTGTAATGCGGGTGTTTTGAGTCAAATTTAAATTGGCGCCAATGAGACATTCTGTTGTATCGGATCCGTTTGGGTCCAAATTTTGTGCTCGCCTTCGTTTCAGTTTCATAAAAGTTGGCACCAAATTTTGCACTCGCTTGTATCCAATACAACAAAATGAACCCATTGGCGCCAGTTTAAATTTGGCTCAAAACACCCGGCCTTATACACACGAAATTAGCGTATTTCTATTAAATTGCTATCGTGTATATCATTGATAAAATTTTGCGGTTTGACGCGCGACACCGCCACATATGCGCCACATAGCAACGTATTTGACGCGTTGTCATTTAGCGCCGCCGCCGTGCCGCACAACAAATCCGCTTCCGAATTGTTGTTAGCGTTATTAGAGTAGTTAAAATGTAATCCAAAAGATAATATCGTAAAAAATTTAATAAAATTAAACTTTGTATAATTTTTGTAATTTTTGCCCGAATGCCTTTGCAAATTTTCATTTTTGTCGATTATTTTTTCAATTTCACTATTTACCGATATAAACACATAGTCACAACGATCAATCAATTAAAAGATCATCTCGAGAATTCCATGAATTCCTGCAAAAAAAGATTTTATTTGAAAATTTTTTTTTCGAAAAGAAAACAAAAAATATAAATTGCAAATATAATTAATACACGATCGTTGAAAATGCTATTGGATTTTGGTCTATAAAAAATGATTTTTTCGCTTTACAAAATGTGTATAACCATATCGCATAATTACCATAATTTCGCGTGTATAAAACCCAGTGATTTGAGTTAAATTTAAATTGGCGCCAATGAGTTCATTCTGTTGTATCGGATCCGTTAAAGTTGTTATGCCCGCCTTCGTTTCAGTTTCATAAAAGTGCACAAAATTCGGACCCCAACGGATCATTGGCGCCAATTTAAACTTAGTTCATAACATCCGGATTTATACACAAAAGAAGTTAGAGTAAATAATTTTGTATTAAAAAATATATTGAATAAAAACGATACAAATTATTTAGAAATTCTAGAATAGCTTCAGTATTGTGACTTGACTCGATAAGTGGCTCAGGTACGCTGCGAAGCGAAAAAGTCATCTGCCGGAGCCATCTGGAGCCAATTTATGGAATCATCTGGCTTTTGTAGCAAACCAGCCGAGATTTCGGTGGCTGGATGGCTCTCATCCAAACCCGCGAAATGATTAGTCCAAGGTCATTTCCAACGGGGGTGGATTGATCTGGAGCCTCCAGGTATCACGTATGTCCTTGATTCTATGTGGAATGTGAAAAAAAAAGAAATGAGAAATGAAAAGTAAAAAATGAATTCACTAATAAATCAAAACAATAAAAGTGATAACAAATTTTTGCAAAATGCTCATCGTGAAAATTAATCTCACGACGATTCCTTAAAGTTTATACGAATGTGCAATGTACAAAAAAAGAGAAGATCAAGAAAAAAAATTCGAATATAAAGCGATAAATATGAAGAGAAATGAGAGAAAAATATTTATTAAAAATCAACTGCACGATTTTATAGAAAAATATCGAAAATCATTTAAATTCGTTAATTTTTTGAGGAAAAAAATGTTTGCCACATATAAAAAATACATTTTGCTCGTCACTATATTGTCAGTGTATACTTTGATCATTACTCAATAAATACAAAAGTTATTGGAAAATTAAACTAAATTAGAATATGAAAAAAAATTACAGAGTAATGCAAATTGACGCCGGAATTTGTTTTTTTATATTTTTTTTACTTTTTAACCAAATTGTAAAAATTCTTTTTGCATTCGATTTCCAAGGTTTTACCATTTTATTTGTAAAATGAGCCAAAAAAATTGCAAAGTATAGTGGGGAAACATTATTTGAAAAACTAAAGAAAACACAGCTGCCTTTAAAAAGTTTCTTTTAATTCAAATTTGATTAAATTTGTTTTCAATTCATTGAATTTAAAGCTAAAAAAATTTTTATTGAAAATTTTAACCTTTCGAGGCAATTTCAATACATTTTTTAAAAATTTTCTTTTCAAAATCTACATATTTGCAATAAATGTCCACTTCATCATTGTTTAATGTTTATTTTGAACAATCCGATCGCATTTTGGTAGAGATATTTTAAAAAATATAATATAGATATTTTGGGCATTACAAAAAATACTTGAAAAATTATATTTTGGCTAGAGTAATTGCTAGAGTTCTTAATGATATTAAAGCTTAATTTTTTTCCAAGTTTTCATTGGAATTTTTGATGGGCTCAAAATATTTGCCATTTACGAACAATTTGTGTATAACACCAATGGAGCGCTTGCCGCTATTCTCCGTTTCGATGAAGCAAGCGATTCCGGACGAGCTTATGGGAGGCGCGTCGTCGTCTGTCTGTGAGCGCCTCATATCTTCCTCGTTTGAGTAAATTTCAAAGTGAGTACGTGTACCACCGCTATCCATAAACTCGCCCTTAAAATGGTCGCCGCATCACGAAACTTGCGCACTTTTGACTTTTTGAGCCGATTTTTCGCCATAATAAAATTACTTTTTCAAGAATCAATTTTCGATTCAGAATTTTCTTCTCTATTCATTAGTTTTTGAATCAAATTTTTAGCTAAATTGGAAAAAAAAAGTTACAATTGAAAATTAAAATTATTTCATAGATTTCCTAAAAATCAAAATTGACGTTATTTTTTCAACCATAACTTTTTTTCCAATTTAGCTAGAAATTTGATTCAAAAAGCATTCGATAGAAAATTAAATTTTGCATCGAATGGCTTAAATTAATTTTTTGAAAAATAATTTTATCGTACCGAAAAACCGGCTCAAAGTCACAAGTGCGCAAGCTTTATGGTACACAAATTTCCGGCAACCCGTAAAATAATTTGGCCTGTGAAAATATTTTTTCAATGATGCTCAAACGTACCGTCGTGTTTACTTTCGAGCCATTTACCCAAACTTCCATTGTGTTTCGTTCTAAATTTCCAAATTTTAATTTTGTTTTAAAATAACAATTAGAAATTTTCAAAATTCATTTACCCAAACATACTCGCACCTCGGAATCGTTATCGTTCGCGCTGGCTATTGGAACGCGCCAAACCTCTAATGCGAGCTGTTGCTGTTCGCGGAATTTTTCGTAGACTTTGCCGCCCACCTGAATTCTCATTTTAAATCGATATTATTTTTCAAATATTTTAAGTTCCAGTGTATAAGTTCGGGCGAATTCAAATTGGCGCCACTGAGTTCATTCTATTATATCGGATCCAAGCGGGTCCAAATTTTGTGCTCACTTTAATTTATGCCTAATAACGGCGGATACAAAAGTTGGACCTGCATGGATCCGATATAATAAAGTGAATTTATTGGCGCCAATTTAAATTAGGAACTTAGGCTAGTTGTACATTTCAACTCAACTCGAATATTCGAGAATTACCGATCACAGATTGTTTTTACACAATTATATTGTAATATAAAATAGATCACTTTATTCTAATCTTGAGGAAAAAAAAATTGTAACTTGTATTACTTCAAATTGGATTATTTATAAATCGTTAAATTCATACTTTTAAGCTATATTCATAGGCGAAAACGCCAATAGCTTCAATGGAAATCGTGCAACGAACACCATTCAGCTCAAAGAATTCACGGCCCACAAGCCGAAACATCCAATTTCTACGAAGAATTTCCTAAATAAAATCTACCAGAATTTTAGATTTTTTTAAATCAATATTCAAAAATTCTTCGAACGGCTGCGTCTTATTTATTCGAACTTAGAGTCTATTAAATAATTTTATAGTCTATTTTCCATTTTGATTGGCATACTTTTCCATTAATTCGTATGATTCGCTTGCCAGTGGTTGTACCATGATAGAACTCGATATGATAGACGTTTTTGCTCATCGGTACGTCCCATTTGGCGACAATTTCCTTATTGGACGCGTTGTTCATTTTAAACCGTGTCAAATGAACTCACAATAGTTTTATATATACACATTTAAAATTCCCATAGAAATTATTATGTTTCTATAATTAAATTGTTCCTTTAATTAAAGGTAGCTATAAATAAATTTTAACATTCAATTTATCAAAGTAAATTTTTTAACATATTAATTGCATGAAAATACCTATCATTTTGTTTGTTTGTTGCCATGGCAACTACTTTACTTCAAATGTCCTTTTGGCAGTAATTCAAAAAAGTTATTTTTGCTTAAAACTAGAAAACGAATAAAATTACAAAAAAATTTCACTAAAAATATGAAGAAATTTCAAGTTAAAAAATAATTATAAATACATTTTGAAGTATGATTTAAATATTAAATGTTTGTGATCAATCAAATATTGCATGCTAAAAATGATATAAAAAAATAATTTCCAAAAAAGCAAATTCTAAAAAAGTTACAATTAAAATTATAAGATCACTTTAAAAAATTTTAAAAATAAAAATATAACCTTCAAAATTTTTCAATGCTATTTTTTTCAATTACGTCCTAAGTTTCCGGCCAAGTTTGTAAGTAAAAGCCGCAGAGCGTTCAAAAATTTACGTATTGAATCCAAGCGGATCCAACTTTTGTGCCCGCTCCAATTAATAACGGCGGACACAAAAGTTGGATCTGCATAATGGATCCGATACAAACAAAATGGCGCCAATTTAAATTTGCCTCAAAACCCCCGGCCTTAAACAAGCGAAATTAGAGTAGATATGAACTTAAAAGAGTGGTTAGGAGCCTTTAAAATACCAATTCAAAAAGAAAAATTCTCAACTAAATTATTTAAATAAACATTTTTGTAAATAAAAATTTCAAAATTTTTTTCCTCAAAAAATTTAAATAATTTTTTCATATTTTTTTTCATTTTTCTTTTGCGTTGCTTTATTTCTCATAAAAATTTATTTTAACGACAAAAAAGGTTGGATTTTTTTATTTTAATTAATTTATTTGCAATTTTTTTTATTTTTATTTTATTTATTGAAGGCGCATTAGCTTAAGCAAAATAGCCTAGAAAAAAATATTTTTTCCCACAGAAATATTAAATATTTTTTCATTTCTTTAATAAATAACTTCCTTTTTCGTCCATTTTAATCTTTTATTTATCTCTCAAAGAATTTAATCCACCTTTTTAAGAGAATTAATTTAAAAGAAAGCCAATTCCAACTTCGAAAAATGAGATATTTTTAAAGTTTTACATTTAAGAAAAAATATTTTTTAGAAAATAATTACGTTCCTCGTCATCATAAGATAATTTTAAGTAAATGTATGGCGAATATCAAAAGGTAAAAACATTTTTTCTTTACCATATTACCTCAGATCAGATTAAATTTGATTATATTCCAGGCCGTTAGTTCGTTATCAACGGAAAATTTCAATGAAATAAATTCAAAAACGATTCCAAAACTAATAAGCCAATCAACTACGAATACGGTAAACTCATTACCGAGTCCGGCAATTCGCATGTCACGTTCTGTCTCCACGTCTACGGTATTTTCGACGGTCTCAAATGTGACTGTGGTTCCGGCAAATATACTGTTAGAAAACAATAATAATATAATAAATGAATTTATTGAAACGGATCGATTAGAACGTGAAGAGCAAAATAGCGTAAATATTCTACGCTTAAATATGAGTCATATAAACGATGCTAGCTGTATGGAAGAGAATGAAAGCGAAGTAAAAAAATACGTTTCTTACGAACAAAATTTGGAAAGAAACGGGACAATTGAGTACGAAAATGGTAGCTACGATAGTAGTGGAGCAAAAAGCGATTATGAGAGTGCTGAAAGCAGTGCTTCGAATCGAAGTTTGCCTCCCGAATCCCCTCATCGAACTGAGAACTTATCAATTGACTCTTCTCGAGGAAGCCAGAAACAAAATCAGGACACGGATCAATGTGAAAAGAGCTCAATTTGTAATGACGACGAAGAGATTAGAGTGGCGAGAATAAAATTTTTAATAGAAGGTAAAGAGTCTGTACTATTGGAAAATTTGAATAGGAAAAATTCCCATTTCGAAAGGGATGACGAATTTTCGAGCACACAATTGGCCAGAGCTCATTGGATGCAACTCCATAAACTTAATCTACAGGTTTTTTGTAGTCAAATTTTCTAGAGCTTCCATCTCTAAGCCTAAATTTAATTATAAGTATAACTTAGAATTTAGTGGCGACTAGTACAAAAAATGCTCGTAAATGTATTGCGAAAACATGCTACGCTTCGCGCTGTATGGCAATTCGAATGGAAGATGAGCGTAACTCCTGACGAGTTTGAGGCCAAACTCAACGTTAACAATCAATTTTGGTTTAATATTTTTGGCTGAAAATTATATTGCTAATGAAAAATTGATGTCTTTTTTTGCAGTAATCAATGCACAAGTTATCAGGCGGCCATTACATTAATAATGAATAATTTGGACAATGGCACGGCTTTGGCGCGATTATTGCGAGAATTTGGCGCACATCATTTCTACTACGATGCTCTTGATACTCATCTTTATGTACATAAATTTATTTTTTGAATTTCTAATAAAAGACATCAATTCAAATAAAATCAATATATTCTCAATCTAATTACATTTTATTAAGCTTTGGAAGTCGGAAAGTCTTGATCTAATTGGCATATAAATATAGAGGATAGTGCGAATTGACGCCGGAATTTGTTTTTTTATAACTTTTTTATTTTTTAACCAAATTGTAAAATTTTTTTTACATTCGATTTCCAAGGCTTTGCCATTTTGTTTGACGTCAAGCTGGACGATATTAGTTACAAGTTACAAATTTGCTAATCATTTAAACTTTTTTGCCACTTTTTTAAAAATAGAGGCAAAATCATTAAAATTTGTAACATAATGATGGACACATCTCAATCGTCAATTCTAATCATTTTGACATTTTGGTTCAAAATGAGGATAAAATTAATCATAATGAACATTATTTAAACCTATTAAATGAAATTTTAGCAAAATTCAGATTGAAAAATTGAGTCAATTTCGAGTCAATTTTACCCATTTTTCACTTTTAAAAATAGTGTCAAAAAAATTCAAATTAATATAAAATTTCTAAATCGGATGTGGACAAGTTTGGTGTCAAACAAATAGGCAAAGCCTTGGAAATCGAATGTAAAAAAAATTTTACAATTTAATTAAAAAATAAAAAAGTTATAAAAAAAACAAAATAAATCTCCTTTTATTTAAGTAAAAATTAGGAACAAAATGGAGCCATAGTTATTAAAAACAACAAAATTGATTATTTTTTTCAGATGCTTCATGACGCCTTTATGCATGCACTTGAGGAAATTTCCGAATATGAGCTAGATTCACATTTAATACAACCTTGGAATGAAGTAATATTTAGCTGTTAAAATATCATTAATTTTTTTACTTGTCCAATTGTTTCGTTAAAGTTTTGGCAGTTACTCTGCGCACATATGGGCGACGGAATTGCGCAACAACGCGCCGCCTATCTAGAGCAATGCATTACCAAATCGGAGATGGGTGTCGTGTTACGCACTTGGCACCGCGTCAAGCGAAATGGCATTGAGCGGATTGTGGACGCGATGAAAGCAGTTGCCTCTGAAGTAATATAAACGATTAAATAATGCCGAAAACTTAATACAAAATTTCAGTCTAGTCGTTTGAAAAATTGTCGCGCAAATTTTGCGCAAATGGCGCGTCAATGCAGACGCCGCCGTGTGCTTTGGCAACGCGGCATTTCGAACAATTTTGCACGGCGTTTGTGAAACGTCTCGATGGCGCTCTACTCACTTACACTGCCGATTTTGGTTTCTCAAAGCTCGTCGAGCACGTGGCCGGTTTCGAGGAAGAGATAAGAGACGAATTTCTAGCCAATTCATTCGATGCGGTTCTCGAACTTGGCCATACCATTGTACGACGTGCCTTTATGACAGGTTGAAGCTTTTCAGCATTTATCAATTCATATTAATTTGCTTTAAAAATTTATTTTCAATTTAATACGTATTTTATTATTATAGGATTTATCGAAATGCTAGGTGTCTTACTAATTAATCCCAACAATGGTAATGAGCTCCAGAGTTCGGACGTAGCTTCACGTACTTTGCCGAATGAAAATATTATTCACACGTGGGGAAAAGTGTACCGAGTCCATGAACAGGTTAATAATTCAATTTTCAACAATTGAATTGGTGTGTTTTTGAAAAATCTAGCAAACTTTGCCTTCTTATGAATATGCTGAATTTTGTGCTCATAAATTTGTGTCAAATATTTCTTTATTTTTAGGCTATAATTTCCAATTTTATGAACCGCCTCAATGCTGATGTAACCGCTATTTGAGCACAAAATATATGTATGTGCATTAAACAGAAATTTTCATTCACTTAACAAAATTTCGAATGCGTTTTTAAATTTAATGGAAAAAAATTATTTTATAAAATATCTTATACTTTAAAAATTCTACAATTACATTTTAATAAGCAATTGATTATATTTACACGTGACATAAATTAGTCAATCAAGACGAATCGCTTAAATTATTATTTTAGTTTTAATAAATTTCTTTATATACCCTAATTTATCGTGCATAATTTAAAACTGATTTAAAAATGAATATTTTTGTCCCGACACGATTTTTCAAAAATTTAATTTATTAAAAAAATTTTTTTTTTTTACTTTTTACATACATTTAAACTAAGTTCCCGTGTATAAGCCGGGAATTTTTTAATTTTAACTTGGTCTTCATTCTGATATAAACTAAGTTGAGCTCATAATTTATAGCCTGCCTGTTTCAATGAAGGTGCTCATTAAATCTTATGCTTAACATACACAAAATAACAAAATTAAGGCAGGGTTAAAATTCAAAAATTCGTCGAACGGTCGCCTTATACACGAGAACCTACATTTGAATTTTTATTTTTAAACAATCTTATTCAACAATGATTTGAACAACAAAATAAATAAGATTTAACAAAATAAAAAAAACATGAAAAAATTTTTTAAAAAATTTATTCCCTGAATTTAACACATCGTCAAAATCCGTACATGATAAATTAGGGTGAAAATATTTTTACACAAAGTGGTGCTACATTGATCCTACAATTTTTTCTCGAAAAAATTGTTTAATATTGCGTTCGGCACGTGATACCATCGCGATTCATTCTCTGAATTTTTCTCTATTTTCGTTGTGATGTTAATGACGCTTTTTTAAATGACCAAAACGAGCTCAACGATGGATGATGACGATGATGTTGATGAGCTCCGTTTTTTTTTGACCAAAATGATTTCGGGGATGATGCGGATGATGTTGATAATGATGTAGAAGAAATGGCCGGACTTTATACTTTTTATCGAATTCGAAGAATTTTTCTTTTCTAATTTTACTTTATATTTTCCCGTATTTGGCAGATATTTCTTAGAATTTGTTGATTCCTGTGAAGATTTAAATGATTTGCCTGATGAGTTCAATAAGATAATAATGATGATGATTTTGATGATGATGATGATGATGATGATGATGATGATGATGATGATGATGATAATGATGATGATGATGATGATGATGATGATGATGTGTAGTGCATAATTTGCGCGTCGGGCGCGCGTCCCTAACGTCGTCGGCCGTTGCGCAGCAGCCGGCCGATTACGCCAGCCACTTGAGCAAATCGGCCATTTGTTGTATGTGGAACTTCTGTCGAACCGAGAACAGCGTCCATGGGTAGGGCCTCTTCCTGGGAGTGCGTCGCCGAACAACCCAATTTGCCCCAGGATGGAACCTAATTTTTTAAAAAATGAATATATTATTGTCGTAATTTTCCTCAAATATTTTCTACCTTATGGTCAAAATAGTGTCGATGATCAGAAATGTAAGTTTCATACTTTGACAGCTCAAAGGATAGACTATCACTGCAATGAAAGTCCTCATTTTTCGGCTTACCCGTACACTCATAATATTTTGAAGATTCGTTCATTCCATAAGGATACCTCAAAAATGATTTTATAATACATTTCTAGACTAAAATTAAAAGAAATTTAAAGAAAGCACCATATCTCCGTGCCATGATGATAAGCGATTCCAACCACCTGTGGATCACATGGGAAACTGTCTGAGGTTTCGTCCACCTGAGGATCGGTTTTATCCTTGGCACATGCAGCAAAATGTGGCACAATATCGAGCCGATGTACCACGCGAAAACTAAGAAAAATGGATGAATATTATTTATTAGGAGAGTATTCATAGAGAAAAAAAACTACCTATGCGGGACCAGTTCGTCGTGCTTCTCTGCTAATCGAATGTCGCCGACCCGCGGCTGACCGTATGTATACAGTTTTACCTGGTCCGAGCGTCGCAATTCCTCGAGAACAGCTCGCAATGAGGTAAGCGATGCCAGCGCACCGCCCAGCGAATGTCCCGTGAAAATCACGTTAAAATTCTAGGGAGATTGAAAATTTAAAAGCTTATTTTATATTTCGCTCAAAATCAGTCCTTTTTAAGTCTTTCAGCAATATACTGTAGAAAAATTAGGTACCTTATATTTTACGTCGTTCAATACCGGCACAATATTGTCCCATAACGTGCTATGGGCACGAAAAAAATATTTATTTACCTGAAAAATAAAAGGATTTGTTGGAGACTTTATTGACATTTTTAGATAAGCATTTGCTACTTTATATTTTTGATAGTATTTAGTTAAATTTTCTTGAATTTCCAGGGAGCCGCTTACATGTAAATATCAGAATAAGCCAAATTTGATGAACCTTTCCGACTCCGAAAAAGTCATCGCCTGGTTGCAGAGTCTGCCAGCCCTCGATGAAGAGCTGACGTTTAGTTTTTGTGCCTCGAAATACAATATAAATTTCCTGATTTTGTTCTGAAATTACTACATAAAAGGCGCATAAGTTGCCGAACGAATCACAGGTCTCGTTTTGAGAAGTAAATAGAGCCCATTTATGGGCGGATGGAAAGCTGCTTAAAAAGTAATTTTTAATAAACATGATGGGATTGATTCGGGGTCTCCACGTATCACGTATCACGTTAGCCAGCCAGAAATTTACCGTTTAATACATTCATTTGGAGAATGCGAATACGCGCCAGCGGCGAGAAAAATTAATCGTCGCGCGAGCGATTTATCGTAAGCGGTTTGCGGGGGCTCGCCGAGTACGCCAAATATCGCCGCCAGTAAAACAGATGCGATCGTCACCGACGCATGCATTGAACGCTAAACTAACATTGGAAACTTGTTTCAGTTTAAAATGTATGATCTTCACTACATTTATTAAAGCGTTGTTTTCTATCGCCAAAAAAGTGCTTGCTACGCTTAACGACCCTTTCCGGTCCCTAATCCAAAAAATGCGCAATTATTAATACCCTCAAATCCGAGTCGACGATTACAATAGGCTACTTTATTTTTTGAACTAATACTTCTATGATCAATTAGAATCCTAAATAGGGTGCAATTTTTTTTTTCAATATCATAGTGGAATATGAGATAATTGGGTCTGGAAAGTTCAAAAATAAAAGTCATTTTTTGATCCGGATCAGTTACGGTTAGGTGGCTCGCGATGGCTCGCGATCAAACGAGCTAAATGCCAAAAAATTCGACTTTTAGCTGGTTTTCTCGCCAGCCATGAGCCATTTTTTTTTGAAAAATTTGACTCAATTTTGTCGAATTTGGCTCAAAATTGAGTCATTTGGCTCATTTTGGCTCGCAAACCAAACCACGAGCCGCGAGCCACTATTGAGCCACTTATTCATCACTGATCATGCTGGCGGCGCCAAACATTTCCCCGGTGCTGAACACTTTAAGGGAGATGCCGCATATTCATACGCATTTTCTAATATATATTAATTCATCTTTTGAGTGAAAAAAAAATTCGAAAAGATTAAAATAAACGGAAATGATTCATAATGTCATTTTTAAAAACCGAAATTAATACTTTTCTGACGTTCCTATACAACCATATTTTTTTTAAATAGGATAAATAAACAAATGAATGAATGAAAAAAGTTGTGAAAACTTTTATAATTTTATAAGAATAATGATAAATAATAATTTGGAGCCATATATGAAAAAAGAATTAGTTATGCATATATTTAGAATATATATATGTTTCACTTATATTTCACTTTTTTACATATTATGCACCGTTTTTTTATTAATGGTATTTATTAAACTATTGTTATTAAAAATATTATACATTGTTAGACTATTGTTATTAAAAATACATTGTTATATAGACTATTGTTATTAAAAATACATTATTATATACAAAGATGATACATGTATTTGAAATATTTTATTCATTATAATTCTTGCCTGTTTTTTTAAATATTTCCTGTTTTACGTGCACTTTTTTTGCACATCTTATGCGCACATAGAATAGCGCCCACGTAACTCTATATATCAACGAATGCAAGAATGATATAATATGAGAATGATGTTAACAACATTGTAAATAAACTCATTGACATCATGATGTCATCGCCAGTGATCATCATTATCATCATCATCAGCATCATCATCATCATCATCATCATCATGATATGGTTAAAAATGCGCAAAGTCAAAAAAATTTTTTATTTTATTTTTCATATTTTTCGAAAATGATTGAAAAAAGAGCATTATTACCAACTTATTTTTTAAACACATTTCAATTAATATGTATTATAATATAAAATAAAATTTAATATTGAAAATAAATCGAAAAACAAAATTTTTGTTAAAATTTTTAAGCAAAATTATAAAAATTTTATTATTCTAATTTTGCGGTCGGGTGTTTTGAGGCAATTTTAAATTGGCGCCAATAAGTTCATTCTGCTGTATGATCCGAACAAGTCCAGATTTTGTGCTCGCCTTCGGTTTCATAAAAATGGACACAAAATTTGGAATTGCTTTGGATTCAATATAATAGAATGAACTCACATTGGCGCCAATTTAAATTTGACGCAAAACGCCCAGCCTTATGCACGCGAAATTAGGGTAATTTAAATTTTTAAAAACAAAATAAGTGAATATACCATTAAAAAATTTTCAAATGTATTAGCAATTTGGCGCAAATTTAAAAAGTAATAAAATGTGCATGACGAAGAAACTGTACGGAGCGGAGTAGTATAAGTGACTACAATTTAGGTGTATTGTAACCTAACCTATATTATTGTAACTCATTTCTTGACAAATTTTCTCAACAAATTTTCGCATCTCTTTTCGGCCACGTGTTATGACAAGTACTTCGTCTTTAGTTGCGATGCTTTGAGATTCTACAGCTTGTGGATTAGAATCCCTAGAAGCGGATTCAGCCGATACACCATTATTAGATCTTATCCAATCGAGCATTTCTTTCAAAATTTTTGCATCAATTCGTCCTGTACGATAGTGAATAGAGTTCAAATTGGTTATTGCATTCGAATTTTTGCCAGAACGCTGAATTCGTGGCATTTGAATTGAGCGCCATCTTTGCAACTCTGATTCTTCGAACTTAGGGTCCTTGTTTAGTTTTAGGTTTTTATTAAAACTGTCTGATAAGTGGGACTCGTCTTCGGGATTTTCCGCTCCTGTTTCGGTTGCTTGAGAAGTATTGGACTCTTTTCCGAGTTCCTTGAATTTTTCGGCTCCTGTTTCTTGCTCTTTATGAGCATGAAAATTTTCTTTAGTCAGGGTCAAGAAGAGACGAAAATGTTCAGGATACTCGCGGGCATACGCCTCCAACTCTACCCTGAAAAAATTTAAAAAATTATTAATTATCTTATACAGGGCGACCAAAAAATTCGGGCACAAACTTTTTTAATCATAAATTTCTTATTCTACAACGAAATTAAGCAATATAATATGAAATAAATATGGCTTGTACAGAATTTAACGGGCTAAAAGATAATTTAAACTCTAACAACACACAATAGTATTAATACCGCGAAATTTAATTTGTACCCGAACTTTTTGGTCATCCTGTAATAATCTGTTTATAAGCTCATCAATCGGAACCAATTTATACTTTTTAAAAATTCTTGATTTAACCCAAACCTGAACAATATATCCTTCTCCAGCTTGTTCGTATAAAGTAGAGCAAAACGCTCTACACCACAATAATCACTTTCATCGTAATTTACATCACTTTCTGAAGATATGGTCTCATTTTTAAGATCGGGTTGGATTGAGTTGGAATGATAGTATTTATCAAGTTCTACGATAAACGCTCTAATTAGACTCATCACGGGAGTGATTCCGATGCCTCCGGCGACGAGCGCGATGCGACGATGTCGCGAAGAATCAAAAGCGCCGTTCTCGGCGACACGCTCGAAAATGCCATTACCGGCATAGTATAACTTACCCCAGGGACCACTTATGGTGACTTGATCACCTAAATTCATGAAATGATGTAAAAAGAGATGAAACAATAATCCAGGCTACAAATTTATTACTTTTTTTCAATTTATCAAATTTTTTTATTTGTCTGGACGATATTGAATACTATAATATTTTCATAATATAAGTTCAGTACAGCGTAATAAACTCACCAACTTTCAATGAGTCCATATGCTTACTGAAAAGACCATTTGTGTAATTTTCTGATGACAGTGGCGAGTAAATTTTTATGAGAAACTCGACTTCGCCCTCGTGCATTCGTTCCGGATAATCCGTATCAATTATAGGCGTATAGGACCGAGATAGTTCTATTGTATCGTTCACGACTGGATTAAAAACCTACACTATGCTTTGAAAATTTTCGAAATGACTTAAGAATTATATGAGCGGATTTAAAGCTTCTATAAAAAATATACGCTACATTAAATCCCGGCGTATAAGCCGGGACCGTTCGACGGATTTTTGAATATTGACTTGGCCTTTATTCTATTATTTTGTGTCGGTTAAGCATAAAATTTAATGAACACTTTTGTTAAAGCTGTAGTTTAAAAATGATGAGCTCAGCTATGTTTATAACAAAATGGAAGCCAAGTTAATATTCAAAAATCTCGGCCTCGGTTCATACGCCGGGATTCAGGTAATTATATTATATAGATAGAATTCTTTTAAATTCTAAATGAAGTTTTAAAAGCCGTATGATATCAAAAATTGACTTTTGCATTAACGCGCAAATGGCGTCCCGGCGGCACGCCGACGCGCTGTCCGTCGCGACGAGCCGGAAAACGAAAGCGCAAATAGCGCGTATCGTGACCGACGCGATACGTGGCGCGCAATTCCGCTAAGCGGCGATCCGCGCGACGCGTGTCACGATCCGCGCCGTCTTCCACAAAAAACTAGATGGATTTTAGGTCATATAAGGAATGCATCATGTGCTGTATACTATAATATACCGGCGTCATTGATCCAATACCCCAGCTAAAACGTCGTGTGCAAATCGGCTTGATCGACAAACGGCAAGCAGATAAGATACATGCAGTAAGCGAGCAAATAGCCAGCGAGACAATGAAATACAGTATGTTTTCAGTGATGAGATTTCTGGAAGCGATGCGAAATACAATTTTAAATTATATTAGGTGTACAAATATGAAAGTTCGTTTTTTACGATTCAAAAAATTGAAATTCCAAAAAATTTTCAATTAAACTTTTATTAACAATACCATAATTAACAACAACATTATTCCAATTTATGGGCAACTTATGGATTCCATCAAAAAAAAAATTTCGGTTGTTTCGAAGCAATCCATTCATCGAGCCATTTTCGCACTTCTTTTATATATGCAAACCTTTTTTAAAAATTCAAGAAGCATTAGATAGCGCTTTAAACACTCTACAAGGTAGATACAAACAAATGTTTTGAAAAAAAGTTTATTCATGAAAAAATATTAGACAAAGTAAAACGAACCTTCATATTTGTACATCTAATATTTACGGTATTTAGAGTTCATTTCTTGAAAAAAGTCCTAATTATGTCTTAAATCTATTTGAAATGCCAAAATAAAAATCTTAACTAATTACAGTTCAAAAAAATGCAATTTGATGAAATGTTGGCTATAGCGCGCTTTTGAAATTCAATTAAAAAATTAAAAAATAATGAGAAAATTGAAATTTGTTTTACAAATTAAAAAAAAAAGAAATTAAAAAAAAGAATATTTATTAAAATCTATGTATAAGTCTATGTACAAATTAGCTAGAACCGTAAGAGTTTAGATGATTCCTAATCATTAACAAATAGACCCGAAATCCATCTAGCACAATTCGATAAAAAGTAAAAAGTGGAATTAAAAAATAATTATAACTTGACTATATTTAATCATTATATTAAATAATAAGCTAAGATTCTAAAACATGACCTGATAACTCAAAACACGTGGACACTTGTGTAGCCAATTTTTTGGCACAATTCCTCAGCCAATTCGTTCATTTTGTCGCGTCCGGCTATAAAAATCAGGATGCCATTGTCAAGTTTTTCTTCTATTGCTCCTCTTAGTTCCGTTGCATAATTATAATTAAAACAACCTTTCATTTTATACGAAAAATATTTTCAAAATATCACGTAGACCAAAAGAAAAAATAAAAAAAATATCGGCTGAAAAAAATAGCACAAAATGATAAAATAGAATCGCACTATATATATTGATTGAAAACTTTAATTTCAAATATTTGAAAAATGGCAAAATTTAAGATTTGGTGCAATTTAAACGCGGATTTCCAAAAATATTCCATTGTTCATATTTTCAAATAGTAAAAGATATAAAAAAAACAATAAATCAATTTTTATATTTATTCTTAATATGTACATATAGCCCTTTTAAAATATACATATGTATGTATAAAAATTATTTTAAAAATAAATAAGATTAGAAACTTTGTAAAAAAATGGCAAAAGGTTGGTGCGGCCAGGATCATTGCTCAATCTTTCGAGACTACAATGTGCACTTTCTTCCGTGCACATCTGGACCTCAATCGAAAGAGAGCGGATCTGGCCAAGCAAGCCAACGGTTCGCGTTCCGCACACCGGCGTAATTGCGGGTTCGTTGTGTCATGTGGAATCATAGTTGTGCACCATCACAATACTTTCTCATCCGGCTGACTCAGTTAGCTGTGGGACGTACCGAACCTCCGAAGAGGCCACTGGGAATGGTGCCCAGAGGGTCCAGTGAACCACAAACACTGGTATTGACTTAACTCTAGCTTGGCCGAGTCAAACCGGAATCGAAATCATGCAATAGGTGAACACAACCAGGATTGATTGATTGTTGTGGGTCGGATTAGTTTTTTCGCTTATATAACCGAGCTGTCCTTAACTGAAAACGGGTGATGGCTTTCATCCGATGGCTAGAGAAATCAGACATTTCAATGATATTTTGTCTGCATTTATTAAAAATGGTATAAATAAATTTTTTTTACATATTTTGAATACATTCAATATTTTTTTATTATTTGCTTTATATATTTTATATATTTAACGTACTCTCCCCTCTGACCAGCTCTATCACTCAGCTTTCTGTAACATGATTTAACACTTTGAAATGAATCTGCCAGAAATAGCCAAATCACAAAAGAAAGTTCTTTCGATTTTCAAACGTTTTTTTTTTGATTTTCGTTCAATTCGTGTGGCATCCATTCGTCGAGTTTTTTTGACTTTTCAATCTATTGCAGGTGGTTGGAAATCATCAAGCCGGCTGGACCCTTAATTTACTTCAAATCATTATGCTAGAGAAAATTAATTACGATTTATAAAGCATAGTCTTAAGCATGATCCTTTTATATTTTTACTTGAAAAATTTGTTTATTTATTAATTTACTTCACAACTTGAAAAAACAACAATTGTCGCAAATTTATGACTCAATATCCATCTCGTGTTGTATATTTTTAAAAAAAAAATCGCCTTTTCATACATAAAAATCTTTTTTTTTTATTCAGAAACAGAGCAAAAAAATAAAAATTTAAATTTAAAAAAGTAAGTAAAAATTACAATTTAATATTAAATTAAGATTTGAAAATTTTTAATAAATTGTACAATTGCATTTACATTAATTAATTACCCTAAGTTGGGGTGTATAAGCAGCAAAACATGCATTATCGTCAATGGGTTAATGAAGAAGTTTATTAAATTTTATGCTCAGTTTCGGAAAACTATAGAAATTTTGTTTCTTAGAATTTTTAATTGAATACCAATGTAATAAATTGAGGCAAAATTTTTATGGAACACATATTTATACTAATATTTGCTCTGATTAATGTTATGGATTGATACATTGATTGAATTCGATCCAATCAATGTGAGAGTGTATATGAAAGACGTGAAAAATTGAAATCACAGTTGAAAAAATTTTGGAAAAAATCAAGCAAATTTTGAAGCTCGCTTCTCAGTTTACAACACGCGGGAAATGTTAGGACATTTTTAAGGCTCTTTTGATCCGAGGATTAAAGCTCATTATCATCTTCATTCCTTCAAGAAACTCTAAGACATCATATTCGTGCCGGTATTACGCTGTAATACGGTAGCCAGCGAGTCGTCCGGGAAGCTGGCGCAGTCCGGAAAAGTGCGCATATTCTCCACGTAATATGCAAAATCCTGACTGGCCAAGCTGAAATTTACCAAGGAATTTTAATGAATTTCACAGAGTCAGAGGATAAAATTGGAAAAAGTGTAGTCAAAAGCTGTAAAAAAATTTATTACCCATAAGTCAACGAGTCATGCGGTGAGATGCCTCGAGCCTGCAGATGCTGTTTAAAGTAGAGCTTAAAGTTCTCGTGGATTCTCAACAACATTGACTGGAAGAAAAGAAAGTATTTTTAAGTGAAATTGACTCGTTATACATATACAGTGTTGTGACTTGGCTCCGGATTGACTCAGAAGCCTCGAGCCGCCAGATGACTCCATAAACTGATTTCATATGGCTCCAAATAGCTCCGGCAAATGATTCGGAGCTTCGAAGCGAGCTCTATAAATGACTCGGGAGCCATTTATAGAGCCAAGTCACAACATTGTACATATATCAATCAAATCTAACCAGCGATTGATCCGGTGGCATAACCGCGGAATAGCCGCTGTAAAATTTGCCGATTTGTTTGACGATTAGCTGAAAGCACGGCGTGGGCGTTTTCTCCTCGACTTTCCACTAAAAAAAGAAGAATTTAAGGCATTTCGATTACGTTTTATGATACCATACGTCTCCCACTATTTTATCTAGTCACATCCATTCAATATTTTTAACATTTTTTTTCATCCTCACTTCAGTCAACGCGGAAATGATGTGATTGTCCATGAGGACCAATAAACGTTGTTCAATCTCGTCCACGTGATTGCGATAGTCACGTAGGAGAGCGTCGAAGTGACGCAGCGTCGAGTGACGCGTCTCGGGAAGGCGCGCCGCAAATTCGGTGCGAATCGTCGGAACAAAACGTGCTATGAGCTGAAGCGAGCGGCTCGAGAGGGCTGTAACAAAAAAAAATCATGTAACAAACAATAGATTGTCGACTACGCTCAAAAAATTGGCTCACCTAAATTTCGCACGCTAATCGTCTTTAGCCCGACGATTTTCAGCGCGCCGGCGCCGAGAATCAGCTGACACGTACGACTGTTGAACTGCTTGAGGATTTCGACTACGTAGAGATTAAGCTCGGCAACGCGTTGCGGAAACAGCTCCAAGAGGCCGCAATATTCGGCCAATGTGCGCATCAAAAGTAAAGCCGTGCTGTGAAGGAGAAAAAATTAAAAAAGCCCAGTTCAAATCAAATCAAAACGACTCGAAAACAACCCACTCACCCAATAACGATGAACCTCTCGCCGTTCAGCACAATATAGCTGGCCGGCTTGGAGGCCGAAGAATTCGTAGATATTGTCGCGTCAATGGACGACGCCATCGTGCTCGCAGTTGAGGAACGTCTCGAGCCTAGCGTGCTTTCCGCGGCGCTGGCGCCGCGCGGCAAGTCGCGCAACGCGCCCGTCGCCTCGAATTGGTCAACGATACGCTGAAAAACGGAAGGAATTTCCACGAGCGGTTGCCAGCGTTCCGCGTCGAGAATTTGCCTAAATGCGCTCAACGGATCCGATACAACAGAATAAACTCATTGGCACCAATTTAAATTTGGCCCAAAACACACGGCCTTATATACTCGAAATTAGGATATATTCATGAACACATTTAGGATATATCATTAGGATATATTCATGAACACAAAAGACAAACTTCAATTTCTCGCGTTTCTCCTCGTGGAAGCTGGCCACAAATGTGATGGCCTGCCGTTGTAAAATCGCTCTGAGAGGCGAGTCAGCCAGACCTCCAGCGTCCTCACTCAGCGCAGTGATTGGCTTAGTCGCTGCGTCGGACGGACCTTCCCTCCTAAGACGCAGATGTTCAGGAGCTTGAGCATCGCTCTCTGATTCATCCGACAGCTGCGAGCTTCTGGTCTCATCATCGGATGAAGCGCGAAATCTCTGTGGAATTGTACGGCATTGCACAACAAACGCATCAGCCATTTCGTAGACACGACAAAACGTCTCTGGATTGCATTTGTCCAGAAATCCGCCCTGAAAGTATGTAGCTTAAAGTTCATTTCGAAACTTCAAAATCTGTTAAGGAGCGTTTGAAACTCTCAACTAACTGTGCGTATAATAGCGCATTTCGGTCAATTGTCAATATTTGAGCTTGAAAAAGTCGATTAGCACTAATAATTTCACCCCAAATTCGATTACCTTTAAAACGCCTTTGGGCACGATAATCTTGCCGACACTATCCTGCGCGCTAATAGACGCGTGCTCGACGAGACGCGGCGCGACAAAACGCAGGCGCGCGAAATCTACGCAAGCCACGGCCAACGCGGACGCGGCGGAAACGCGTGACTTTGTTGTTGCGTCCCTGCTGAGACCGAATGCCGCCGTCGGCGAGACGCAACTCGCCGCGGACTCCGTCGAATTCACGAGCTCAGCGGACTGCTCCCTAAAAATTTCATTCATATAAGCCACTATCCTCAATTCTATTAGAGAATATTACTGAATATACAACCTATTTGGTGTGTCCTTTTCGAATATTGCCATCGAAGCGTTGGAATCGACACGCGACGCTAACGACAATGGCGCGGAAACGGAACGCGTATGAGCTGGAGCAGCACTCGGCGAACGCCTATCGCGAATGTTCAACGACTCGACGATCGTCAGACATTCAATAATAAGCTCTTGGATGCTCTAAAAATAGCGTATAACGTTTCAACGAAAAATACGAGTCAAACAAGCCAGCAATGTCTTAATAAATTCATTAGCCATGCCCAAATATAAATAATAATTGAATTAGAGCCAGTGTTGTGACTTGGTTCCGGATTGACTCCGGAGCCGCTCTTTTTAAAAAAAGCCGGAGCCACGACCAGCCAGATGACTCCATAAATGAAACCATAAAAATCCAAATGACTCCAAATGGTTCCGGCAGATGACTAGGAGCTTTGAAGCGAGACATCTGGCGCCATAAATGACTCCGGAACCATTTATGGAGCCGGAGAGCTATTTATAGAGCCAAGTCACAACACTGATTAGAGCCAAGCCGCTAAAGTGAAATCTTCATTTCTACAAAACATCGTCCTACCATAACTCGATAGCAGAGAAGATAGAGACTATGGAAAATGGCCTTCAACGTATTCATCCATTGATCTAACGTCATTTTAGTAATTTGTTCGCCGAGATTTCTAAATTTAGACTTACTTTTCAGCCTAATATACTTTCTGGTCACCCTGTATAATAATATATACATATATAGCTTATAAGCCATACCCTAATGAAGGATCAAAGCCAGAAAGTTGTAAATCGAATTCCACAAAACGACTAAGAATAACCTGAAAAAAAAGCTCAAAATCAGCTCAAAAAATCAACAAATTCGCTATCAAATAACATATTGTTTACGATTTGCGTATATATCAACCTGTCTAACGGTATTCTTTGACGCCTCGACGATTTCGGTCTGAAGCACTTGAAGAAAGCGAAAGTCACGGCATCGAATCAATCCGATGAGGACCGGCTGCAATTGGCTCTCCTGATAGCCGGCGTCCGTCTCGCGCTCAATCGCTTTGGCGAACTCGCGCTGTACGAGCGCGATAAACTCCTCGTGCAGCATTCGTGCAATCGCGTCGTGCATTTCGCTCAGTTGGCTACTCAAATGCCTAAAATGAAACGGAGAATAAAACGCATTCCACTAGACACATTGATATTGATTCGATGAATTTTTGGCCGACTCGAGGCCCTTAAAACTTGAACCAGCACATCGATTAAAAAAATATACGCATATTATTACATATTTGTAGTCCCACCTAAAGCAGGTAACGCCACGCAAATCCGAGTCGAGAACCTCGTGCGCGGTTTCAATGCACTCCAACGCCTTCGGAAAATTGTTTTGATTTAAAAGCATTTGAACGGTGGATTGCGCGTCTCTAAGACAGGCAATATCCTATAAAACCCCAAAATTTAATAGAGAAACGGCGCAGAAATGAATAAATTCAATCATACGTCCAATTTCTGCAATAATTTTCGTCGATTTTCGCGCTCCCAATGCAAGCGAATCAGCCGCTGCGATTTTGCGCAAATATCCTCGTCCGTTTGACGCAAACCCGATCTAAACCAAACATTCACTTAATCAAAAGAAATTACTCAATAAACGCCGTTTTCGGCAATATTAGAATAAAATTTCTTAAATAAAAACCCCCGTATAATGATGCTGACCTCATTTTCTCGGCGTCTCGAATAGCGGCCTCCAATTCGCCGTGCAAAACCGTATAGGAATTTACGGTGCGCCAAAACTCTTCGCTCTTCGCCTCCAATTGTCGATTGAGTAAAATGCCGACGGTATCGTGATAGTATTCGAGTCGATTATGAAGAATCTGATAAGGCCGAAAGTATCGGCCGCCAGACGCTTCCATGGCTAGTTGATCCTTAAATGAATGCTTTAGATAAGACATTGACATACATCCAAACTTCCAATAAGATATAAGAGCAGTTTTTTAAAAAAAAAAAAATCAACCTGAAAACTGGCTTTCGAAGTTAACGAAGCACTACTTTCGGGCCGCGTAGCGCCCAACGGTCGTACAGCCGGCGTTGTATCGGCTGTCGTAAGCTGTTGTGCCGCGGTCGTCGAGGCTCGTCGGCGTTGTTGTTGCGCAACGGCGATAAGCGAATCGCTAGCTGCATCCGGCGGCTCCAAGAACACAGCTTCAAAGGTGTGCGTGTCGCGTAGGGAAAAGTTTGCGACGAGAAAAAGCTAAAAACACAAAAAGCTCTATTCGATGCTTCAAAAAATTCTTAAAAGCTTAAAAGTGATTTTCACGATTAAGATTTCTATTTTTACACTCCAATTCAAATCAACAACCTAAGTCACAGCCGAGTTCTTCAAGAAGGGCATTTATTCTTTGCATGAATGTTGACTATGATTTATAGATTATGATGGAAAATACTCCTGGATTAATTGGATGTGGTAGTTTTGTTTTATAATAAATTTCGATCCATACTTTCTTGCCGACCTAATAACTCACCGTTGGTACTTCATCCAAGTCGATTCCGGACCTTTCGGATTCTCTCGTTAAGCTAGCGCTTCGTAGGGCTCTTTTAACTTTCAAGTAGTGGCGATGTTTCTAAAAGTTGAGATATATAATTTCAATATTAATATTGTGTGACTAATAATGTGAAACCTTTCCGGTGGTAGCCAAATACTGCCGAAAATGCTCGGCGGTAATACGCGGAAAGTCGGGCGATGGCGCGACGTGCGTGCGCGGCACAAAATGCTCGCCCCAGTGGCGTGTGAAAAACGCGGCGGTCTCGGCACGTGAACGTGTCGGATCCGATAAAACCGCGGAGAGGTTTTGAGTAAAGCTGAAAATGGAAATGAAATGATAAAAATGAAAAATTCGACTTAAAGTTAATATTTGCGAAAAATAAAAATATACTTTTGTAGTATTTTTCAAGCTGAATCTTTTGAAAAAATTATTCGAATCGGTCAACTAGAAAAGAGATTATAAAATTAAATAAGCCGTGTTTAACAAAAAGGTTCCACTTTGCTATACTGGATATAATTCCATTTTTATTCATACATATTTTTATATTTATCCTTATTACTTTTTATCGTGTATAAGGTGAGGCCGTTTGAGACTTTTTTGAATTTAATATTCGCCTTCATTCTCTTATAATTGAATGGTGGGATTCTATTTTTAACTTACACATTCGCTATGATAATTAGAATAAGAAAAATACAAAATTTTATAATGATCCGATTACCCCAATTTTCGCATGTATTGAGCCAAATTTAAATTGGCGCCAATGGATTCATTTTGTTGCATCAGATCCATTGGGGCCCAAATTTTGTGCCCATTTTTATGAAACTAAAACGAAGAAAAGTACAAAATTTGGACCCCAACTGATCCGATAGATCATCAATTTAAATTTCAAAACACCCGGCCTAATACACGCGAAATTAGGGTTATTATTACAAAATGAAAGCGAACACTAAATTCAAAAAAGTCTCAAACCGCCTCGCCTTTATACACGATAAATTTGGGTATATTTTCATTTTAATTTGAATATATTTTAAGATCATTTGAATATATTTTAAGATCATTTCAAGTTTTTTAAAAATTTTAAATTTGTAATTTTTTTCAATATTTTTTTATTCATTTTTGAATCGTTAAAAATTTCTAAATTGTCCCCCTCCCCCCCCCCCCCATTCCTTTTTTGCTTCCCGTCATTTAATTGGCCCAAATTTTCATCGAATATTTTTAAGTAAACATGAAAACGTTGAGAAAAATCGAGATAGAAAAACATTTTCACCTTGAAATTGAAATTTTTGTAAGTAAAAATCATTTCCTATATAACTTTTTACTCTGGAGGTTTGATAAAAAATAAACGACAAAATTTTCTGTCCCATTTTCCCATTCCAATTTAATTAAGCCATCATTTTTCTTAATGGAATTAAATAAAAGTAATTTGAAAAAAAATTCCATTTAAGTAAAAAAAAATCACTTCAAATTTAAAAAAAGTAATTTTTTAAAATAAAATTTTTTTTTTAAATTATTAAAAAATAATCGTTTGTGTGCATAAGCCGCAGGAACAATTTTTCCCGGTTTTTATTTCGTTATTTTATATGAAATACGAATAAAATTTGGGAATTGTTCAAATACACTCCTGCGGCTTATGTGCACTCAAATTTAAAGTACCTTAATTTCGCATGTATCGGGTGTTTTGAGTCAAATTTAAATTAATACCAATGAGCTCATTCTGTTGTATCGGATCCGTTAGCAAATTTGGATCCCAACGAATCAGACACAACAGAATGAATTTATTGGCGACAATTTAAATTTGACTCAAAACACCCTGCCTTATACATGCGAAATTAGGGTAATCAAAACTTGTTGATCAGTTTTATTTCTTGCGAAATATTTCGGTCAATTTAAAGTTCAAAAATTGCACAACACGCAACTTTTATGATAAAATTTCTGAATGTAAAGTACTAAATTTTTAGTAAAAATATCATCTTACTCACAAACGTTTAAAGGCCCATATTTAATGCAGCTTAATAAGTAATAGCACAATGTTCAAGAAACATCTAGCTTTTCTGCCTCAGGCTTTCTCTTCCAAAATGGAGAGAAAAAAAGTGATTTTTTTCAATTTTTTTTAGCCAACTGGCCAAATCCAATCAAATCAAATTGGGGGAGGAAAAAGTGAACAAAACGAAAGAAAAGAAAATTATGAAAAAAAACGAAAAAAATGAACGCATAAAAATTACGAAAACAAAAACAAATGTTTTTTTAAGAAGCAAATTTAACTAATTTTCGGCCCATCAATTTACTTCTCCTTTTTTTCAGCTAATATGTAATAATTTGTCAATTTTGTTTATTTTATTACTTTTTTAGTCTCGTTAGATGTAATCTCAGAAGCTGAACAAAAAAACTTGAAAATTTAGCAGAAATATTGCGGTTTATAAAACAATTTTACGAATGGTAAAATCATTCAGCTTCACAAAATCAACTTGGACAAAATTGAAGCCACTCGATCTAGTAAAATCCAAATTTGTTATATTTTAAAGAACTCCCTCAATTCTAAAATTTTTTCCAACATACTGTCATGAAGTGCACAGTAAACCGAAACGATTCTACGGACTCCTATAACGATGACGCGTACAGTGAAAGCGCCCAACTTTTGGGTGCCGCGCCGTGCCGAGTCCAATTGCCTTATCTCATTAAAGAGGGTTCGTTAAACTAATTACCTTAAGTTCAGGGGTATAAGCCGCGGCTTATACAACAAACTTGTCCCGAAGCGAATTCATTCTTCAATTTTTTTTGAAAATTTTAGTTTTTTGCAATCTTCTCATGTTTTTTTTTGTATTTTCATGGACCATATTTTGTTTAAACAGATGTTTTCGGACCACACCATTTTACACATTTCACACTTCAAAAGCAAAAATAATTTTCAAAAAAAGTGGAATATATTTTAATTTTTTACACTTCGCCAAGCGGCGGCTTATACATGGAGGCGGCTTATACACTGGAACAGGGTGGATGTGATATTTACTGAATCCATTTTATGAAAAAAATGCAATTTGAAATATTTTTCCAAAGAAAATTTATGATTAATTGTCAGACACATTTTATTCTACGTCTTTCTAATAAATAAAATTAAATTTTTAAAGGCACTAGTCACCACACTCACAACAATAATAGCAATCAAGAAAATCAACGTAATATACTAATTGAAAGACGTGAAAAGAGCGCTAAGGAAAATCGGTTTTTTTGTCATCAGCCCTATCGTTACGAGAATGAAGAAAATTACAATAAGATCTGTATTGACAATGACGTCGAGAATCGTAACAACAAAAATGACAGTAATTTTAGCGGTAATTTTAATGAAAAAAAAGATGATAACAGAGAGGAAAACGATAGAAAAAATAAAATTAAATTCATTAAATTTCGATTTGACTCGTTTGACCGTAATTCGGATGAAAATGATGGAGAATTTAGAGAAAAAAAACGTGGAAAATACTGTAGAAAAGTAGAAAATGCAAATGAAGACTACCATAAATTGAACAGAAATAAATGGAAGAATAATGTAACTGAAGAAAGCGATGAAAATAATACAAGTTCGCACTTAAAAGTTAATTTATTGTCACAGAAAAATGATAACAACGGAGAAAACGGTGCTGAGATTAGGAATAGTGACAAGAAAAACGGCGAATGTATTAAAAATAACAACAAAACCGACAAAATTAATGATAGAAATGACGTGGATTATCGTAACGAAAATCGTAAAAAAACAATATTTTCTTACAAAGATCCTAATTACTTCGCGCTAAGGTGTGACAGCTCGTCATTCGAAATCGACGAGACAGTAAACGAGTCAAAAAACGGTAATAATAATAACTGTGCTAAAAATCGATACAAATCCGATTCGCAATTTACATACGATAATTCAAGCACCGACAACAGTAAAAAGAAAAATTCGTTTGAAGTAGAATACGGTGATTCAAATAAGGGAATTACAATTCGAGAAAATCCATTCGACTGTATCGAAAAGGATAGCGGGCAAGCTCAAATCAGGAGTGAAAAGAAGCGTGAACTTAGCCGGCTGAGAAAACTATATTATCAGCGAAAACTAAGTCTGGTAAAATCCAAACAAGGGTGAGTTAAATTTGAAGTATTATAGTATATTTCTCCAAAATTAACTTGGACTTTTATCATAAAATTTCCATGCTCAAATTTTTAAAAATTTCCCAAAAACATTCAGCTCTCTGTCAAGTGAATTCACTGAAACCTCAACTGACGAAATGGATAAGGAACGAAAACAATCCTTTAAGGAAATAATGTTCAGCAAGAAAATGCGAAAACGTGCCTTTTGGTTTATTGTAATCTTTCTCGCGGCACTTACAATACGTGACGTAGTAAATTTGGTAAGAGAAATACTTGAGAATTTGAGATAAAAATTCTCTAAAGTATTAATTAATTAATTAAATAAAAATAATCCTTATAATTCTATCATAAAGATAATCGAATATTCCGGCAATCCAAAACAATCCGACATGAACATTCACTTTAACGAGTCAATGACAATGCCGAATATTACTTTTTGTATGAGCCGAGCACAGGCCTGGTCACATTTTCGACTCAACGCCAACGAGACGCCGGCTGCGTTCGATATAGAAGTCGACGCCCAACTGGCCAATATGACAGATCGGAGCGCGTTTTTATCCTCGCCGTGGGAGATGCGTATGGTAATGGAGACGTACAATTTAATAGCCTCACTAACAAGCATGGAACGAGAGACCACAGTGGAAGGAGCTGCGAATACAATACAAAAGTTTTCTACTCAAGATCGGTATAAGGAAGTTCGAAAAACGTTAAAGGTTGGTCCCTATTTTTAAGAGCCAAATTTCAAATATATAAAAGTGAAAATCCTCTAGAAATGGCTGGAAATTCTCAATAATCGAGGCGTCAGTTTCGAAGAGTTTACGCAAAAAGTTGGCCGTGAGACATTGCGGCGATCGTTACAGCGTTTCACACGAACCACGTACAACGAGAATGACGTCATTAAGACAGGCGTCCATGTGACATGGATCTCGCAAATGCAATTTTGTTTTCAGCCCTCATTTGACGCAGACAATTTCAAGCCCATCGAAGACCAGGGTAATTTTTTCGTAATGATTCTTTCGCATAACGCCGAAAAATTGGACAAACAACAAGTCGAATGTATGTCCGTGGATTTTCACGGCCGCGCCAGCACCAATAGTCGTCTGACGGGCAGTAAGGGACAGGCAAAAGACGGCTTCAACGACGAGGTATGAAATCATTTTTGCGATAGTAAATTAAGGACAAAGTTACCTAAACTAAACCTAATTTAAGCTCTGTGTCGGCGGTACCCACTCGGCTATTGTAGAGGTAAAAGCTCGCTACAAAATGTTGCCTAATGATGAAGAAGGCACAGCATGTCGAGACCATGATGATGGCGAGGATAACGAGTACGATTGTCATGCTCGGTGTCGAATGGAATTCGTTAGAAGTCTTTGCGAATGCACGCCGCCAACGTTGAGTTATTTGGCTGATGATTCCGTGCTTCAAACATATCCGTTATGTGATTATACGAAGTGCAAAATCAAGTTAGTTTAGTCAACCGACATTGAAAGTACATAATAAAAGTAGCGAGCTTAGAGAATTTCAAAAACGATACATAAAACAATATTTCAGCGTACAAACATCCAATTATTCCAATGAACAATGCACGAAAAAATGCTATCGAGACTGCGATCAAATTCGTTACGAACTGGATCACGAGGAAAAGGGCAAAAATATTCGAGCTGGTTAGATTTCTAATTTTCAATTCCTATTAGCCAATATTTCTAAATTCCAATAAATTAGATTTGACTATAATCTCGCTGGATTGGGGCTCATTCGAATACCTAACACTCGAGCAGGATTGGGTTTGGTCCGTATCGAGTTTCATCGCCGCGCTGGGCGGCTCCATCGGCATGTGGCTGGGTCTGTCGATACTCAGCTTGATTCAGGTATAAAAAATAGTAATTTCCAAGTGATTAATATAGTTTAAATTTTTTTAGGGTGGCACTTATGCTTACACGTATCTAACACAAAACGTGATCCATAAGAAGAAGCGAAGTCGAGCCGTCTCGACGAGTAGTAAGCCGAACGCACGAAAGGAAAGCGAGAATCCTAGGCTCAATAGCAACAATGTTGAGATCCCGGATATAACAACTACATCGTCAGACAGTCCCGTGAACACGGATCCCATTCCCATAGTAACAAATCCGCTCAAAAACCCCTTTAAGGGAAAGGTAAAACAATTAAAGTAAACACTTTTATTGTAAAGAAAATCGTACAAAAATTCGTATTTCCAGATTGGAAACCAACACAAATCACCACCGCCCGAATATAGCTGAACAGAGAGAACATCATCAAAATAAAATGACATACATAATATCATTTTATTTTCAAAATAAAATAATAATATCCAAACGAAAAAAAAATCTAGCCACGGGTTATATTTATATAGTATAATAGAATAATCCATATTTCACAACCAATTGTTTTCATGAAAAAAATTTCATTTTACAAAATAAATTTCATTATATTTGTCTTAATTTTTTATATTTACGATTCTCAAAAAATGGCAAGAATTGCTTCTAACCAGTGTAGCTGAGTGGAACATTGGAACCTATTTATGGAACAAGGCCTATTTAGCTTTATAACTTCTATTCTAGTTAACCGATTCGAATAATTTTTTTTCTTCCAAAAGATTCAGCTTGAAAAATACATTTTTGTTGATTTATGAAGAAAAATTTAGCCATTTAGCTGTCTGAATTCTTTCATAAATTTAAGAAAAATCCATATTTTTTAGATATTTTATATGGATAGCAAAGTGGAACATTGGAATTTCTTTGTGAAACATGGCCTTTTTACTTTATAACTTCTTTTCTAGTTGACCGATTCAAATAATTTTCTCTCCAAAAGATTCAGCTTGAAAAAATACTACAAAAGTATATTTTTATTTTTCGTAAATATTCACTTTAAGTCGAGTTATTTGCGCTCAAAATTGAAATTTTTGTTCGTGTTTCAGAGGTCGTACTTTCTTTTTTCGTGTTTAAACCTTTACAACTCGACTTAAAGTTAATATTTGCGAAAAATAAAAATATGCTTTTGTTGTATTTTTCAAGCAGAATCTTTTGGAAATAAAATTATCAAATCGGTCAGCTAGAAAAGAAGTTATAAAGTTAAATAGGCCATGTTCCACTTTGCGACACTGCTCCTAACCTGTTGACGGTGAATCGCTCCGAGTCCGCCGTGTGAAGCTTTGAATCCACGTCACTTTTTTTGTCGTAGTCGTCGGTCCAATTCATTCACGCAAAAAAGCGTCAAAAATTGAATAAAAATGATTAAATTTTTTCACATAATAAAATTCAACACAAAAATATAATTCCGCTGAAAATGAAGAAATCTTTTTTCCATAATAGCGCAAATTACATGAAATAATTTTATGCTTAGGGATTTGTTAAAATCGGAACTAATTAAATTGGATTGTGCACAATATAGCGTTGAGAATTAATAGCAGAGACCGAAGCCGGATTAGAGCTTATATTAGGGGCTGTTGATTCATTGAGATTTTTGCCAGACACAAAGCGACGCGCTAGTCGAATTCCCGCCTCAGTGGGGTCGATAAATGCGACGCGCGTGCGCGCCAAAGATGGCTGGCCCGTGCGCACCGCTAGACGACGCGCCGCGTCAAGCAACGCCACTGCAACGCCACGTCCGCGTAGAGTCGCGTGAGTCCAAATTCGATTCACGCCCACGAATTGACCTTTGAAATGCTAAATATGAAGAAAATTATTTATTATAGAATATTGAATTTGTCAAATCTTGTCAAATTATTTTTTTTAGTAAAATATGGTTTTATATAATTTTCGCTCACAGACTCTTGACTATAATCTCTTAGTCCTAAGTCTATAGGATTATAACTTAAAAAAGACATAAATTCAATTCATATAAAACGCGAGTTGCATACTTTATTATCGGGTAGAAGCGTTGCGGTGTTAACCGCGTCGATTAGAAGTAACGCGCCGACAAAAGCGGCCGCATCGCCAGGCATCGATGGCGGCGGCTGCGGCTGTTTCTGCGGTGTATTTTCATCGTCTTCAATCTTCAAATCTTTAACTTTTGCAAATGGTTCCGTAGTCGCTGAAGAGCCCAATGCAATAAGAACAATCGCTTGGCGACGTCGTTCCAAGTCCCAGACAGTGGACATATCCTCATAGTATCCGGTCTCAACGTTGACGACTGACTAAAAAACCAGTTGGTTAATAATAAAATTGTACAATTGTATTACTTACTTTTACAATGTCCTCGACGCGTTTGCGCAATGTGGCCGTGGACGCGGCGGAAAGCCGAAAAAGAAGGCCTCGAACCGGCGACGAAGTATGTTCGTAGTAAAGTGAGCTAAAAATGTAAACATTTGTATTTAAATTGTATTTAAATTGACACAAGTTATACCTTATCTTATCTTAGAAATTTCACCAAAAATCCAACCTTTTCCAATTTTCAATTTGCGTGGCGGTAACGCGAAAGTATTTCGTGCGTGTAAAACGATTGTGGAACTCTTCATGGCTGGCCACATCCTTTTTGTCGTCAATGTTATAAACCATTTCGCACTAAAAAAATAAACTAAAAAATCCAAAACTTGAAAAAATAATGAGAAATTTGTCTCAAAACAAACATATTATATGTAAAATCCCATTTTCCAAAAAAAAAACTAATACTAGCCAGTTCAAATTTAAAAAAAAAAACTAATAAAATTTAATAAATCTTTACCTTAGCACAATGTTGAATCCCGATGCGTTTCTGTCCGGCGTCGAGAATCATCTGCCGGAGAGGCGTCCTCTTTGGTGCATTTGAAAATGAAGCTATTGATGGACTCGAAGCCAAAGTGGACGCTTTTCGTTTTCGGCCGTTTGATGGAGATGAATGGCTAGTAGGATTGGGTGAGTAATGAGCTGCTGCCGTGGCACTCATATTGAGCGTTGTCAACGCGCCAAATGAACCCGGCGATACGGCTGGTGGGTAAAAGTCGGTAAGACGACGCTGCATTAGAAACGAAATCTAAGAGTCCAAAATAGAGGTTGCACAGACGTTCTAGTCGGAAAAAATATATTTAGAAAAATACATGGAAAATATAGGCCTATAAAAAAATAGCAAGCTTCTTTCGAATAATTTTTTTTAGAATATGTTTAAAGAACCAAAAAAATTTTTGAATCGTGCGAAACCAAAATCGAATAATGAATAATTTAGTAATTGTAACAAGAAGTTTAAACTTAAACTTTACAATTTAAATGTAAATTACAGTTTCTGTTCGAAAAAAATTTGAATTCGGCACCTTTTTCTGCTCTTATGTCATAACGTTTCGAACGTGTTTCTATTTCCTATAGAGAACACCCGTGTTCGAAAAGAATCAAAAGAAAAGCCTCCCCAAAAAAATTTTAGCTCAATTTTTTGAAACGTTTTTTAAATGGCATCATTTCGCCAAACATTTAATCAATATTTGAAAAACAAATGCATGGATTTCTTGAAATTGATCAAATAAAATAGAAATTTAAAATTTAATTAAATTTTATAAATTAAAAAATTGGGACATTTCGAGAAGAAATGTTTTTCATCATCATAGGTACTATATCGAGTATATAAATGAATGGATCCGGATTGATAATAATAAGATATGTTGTTACTGTCGCCAAATGTTTAGTAAGCCAATACACTAGCAAATTTAAATTATACTGTATCTGAAGAAAAGGGAAAGAAAAAAGAAACTATAGAAGACCTGAAAAAGAAGGACCAGAAGAAATCGGAAAGCTCGGGGCCGTCGGAAAGTGACAGGGCACCGAGAAGGTCATCCCGAGCAATGAATCAAAGACCCAAAGCCGAGGAAGAGGAACGGACTCTCAAACGTCGGGACAGCTCGTTGAGAGGATCTAAACAAAGAAGAAAGTCCTAAAATTTCTAAATGGGGGCCCAAGTGTCCAAATAATAAGAAATTTGTTAATAAGAAATTTGGGCTAAATTCCATTTTATAAACGACTCTATTTTAGGATTCTAATTACCATTATGTATGTATTGTAAATTTTGTATTGAAAAAAATTTAATAATATTTAACAATATTTTAATTGTAGATAAAAGAACAGTGGTTTTAAAAAAATTTATTAGATTTAAAAATTATTATACGGTATCTCAAAACGAATTGTGGTATTTTGACTTTTTTTTGTTACGGTCAGTTTACTGGGCTATTTTACTATGGATTCCTCCATGCTCGATCTCCAACTCGATGAGATAACCGGCTTTTTGAGCCTCGTGAGCCTCGTACAATTGATTGATTTCCTCATTTTTGCCTAAACATTTTTACAGCGATTAATACAGTAGTAAGGCATTATTTTGCCTACCGTATTTCGGATCGGCCTTCAGTGTTTGAAGGCTCAAATTTGAATTGTCCAAAAGTAGTTTTCGATAATCGGCACGGGATTTTTCAATATCCTTTTGCGCCTGACGGCACTGTGCCGAATTGGAGTCATCGCTACAGTAACGTTTGACCAGTTCATCGTGGCGTTTCATTTCGGCTTCCTTCTCGTTTGCTTTGGTCCTAATGCGTGTTGATATCTCATCTTAAGTTTAACTACTTTAAAATTAAGCGTTTATTAGGGCATATGCACTTAAGCTAAAGCCGAAAGCATGAAACAAGTCAGTTTAAAATGGATTAAGTCCCGTGCCAATTTTCGGGCGTCACTTTTGATAGTGCTCCACTTTTAAGTCACTCACTCAACATGGATTGTCCTTCGGGACTTCGTATGAATTCAATTTCGCTGTAGTCAGAAGAATTGGGTTCGTAATTGACGTCACTCTCCTTCTGTGCTACCATATTTACGTCCCTACCGAATTCCTCGGAATCAATTGCGTAAATTGCATGGCTGAGAAAAAAAGTGAAAAGCAATGAAATACAATTCATTATTACTTTTTCCAGTTTGAAATATACTTGTATTTTCAAATTTTAATAAAATTATTTTCCTATTTATATTTCAAATTTTTGTTTATTTATTTAAATAAAAATTTATTTATTTTTAAGTTTAAGCCAGAAATTTGAATTCAAAACAATAATTTTATTTTTGTTTATCTTTAAAAAATTTACGAAAAAAATATTTGCTCAAATTTTTGGAAAAAATTATAAATTTAAATATTTTAAAATTTTCGGAAACTTAAGTCGCTCACTCAACATGGACTTGAGCTTGATTATCAGTTGATATCGAATTGGAGACTGAATTTGAGCCTGAGCTTGGTTTAAAGACTTCAATTTAGTTTGATTTAGATTAGACACTATCAAGCTTTATTGGACTATACCCAAGGCCTTATTGGGCTAAGTCAGGCCATATAAGCAAAGGCTTGGGAAGTGAAAGATAAGAAAAAAGTAAAATATTTCTTTCGTAGAAAATATATTCATACGACATATAGGGAAATATCATTGAAATGTCTGCTCGTCTGGTTATCGGTCGAAAACCATCGCCCATTTTTCGCCAATGAACTTCGGGCTATATAAGCGAAAAAACTAATTCGACTCACAACAATCAATCAATCCTGGTTGTGTTCACCGATTGCATGATTTCAATTCCGGTTTGACTCGGCTAAGCTAGAGTTAAGTCAATACCAGTGTTTGTGGTTCACTGGACCCTCTGGGCACCATTCCCAGTGGCCTCTTCGGAGGTTCGGTACGTCCCACAGCTAACTGAGTCAGCCGGATGAGAAAGTATTGTGATGGTGCACAACTATGATTCCACATGACACAACGAACCCGCAATTACGCCGGTGTGCGGAACGCGCATAGTTGGCTTGCTTGGCCGGATCCGCTCTCTTTCGATTGAGGTCCAGATGTGCACGGAAGAAAGTGCACATTGTAGTCTCGAAAGATTGAGCAATGATCCTGGCCGCACCAACCTTTTGCCATTTTTTTACAAAGTTTCTAATCTTATTTATTTTTAAAATAATTTTTTTAATGAATCAAATCCATTTTATCATTTTTATTTGTATTAAGAGGTGTGTATATTATGAAAAAAAATGTATAAATTGTAGGTAGAAAAAGAGTCTTCAAAAAATGCCGAACAAATTGCCGATGAATTTTCATGCTGGTCCGATAAGACAAATTCAAAAATGATTAAAATGTTTTCTTTAAATGGTGAAATTGGTAAGAATATGTGCTAAAAAAAAGTTGAAAATTGGATAAAATAACACTTTTTATGCTTTGTTGGATCCCTTCCATCTCTTGCCCCATCTCTCATCATTCCATAATCGAATTTCTTGGCTAGATGATAGCTGTGATGGTACGTGCCGATGGTTGAATGCCGACTGCGTTGCGGTGACTTGCGACTTGCCCCCTATGATTTCGATTCCGGTTTGACTCGGCCAAGCTAGAGTTAAGTCAATACCAGTGTTTGTGGTTCACTGGACCCTCTGGGCACCATTCCCAGTGGCCTCTTCGGAGGTTCGGTACGTCCCACAGCTAACTGAGTCAGCCGGATGAGAAAGTATTGTGATGGTGCACAACTATAATTCCACATGACACAACGAATCCGCAATTACGCCGGTGTGCGGAACGCGAACCGTTGGCTTGCTTGGCCGGATCCGCTCTCTTTCGATGAGGTCCAATGTGCCTGATATAACGTGCACATTGTAGTCTCGAAGATTGAGCAATGATCCCGGCCGCACCAACCTTTTGCTATTTTTTCATCTATCTAATTTGTAAAAAAAATTAAAGTTACAATTGAAAATATAAGGTCAGTTTTTATTTAATAGGGTCAATTTTTAAATAAGATCAATTTTTATTTTTTTGAAAATTTTTTGAGTATGCGCCAGCTGTATATTTAAAAAGTAATCGATAGGGAAATAAATTCTGAAGTAGATACTTACAATTAATATATTTTTTAAAATAGTAATGATATGATTATTAAAAAGTTAGTCAAAAAGTAGTAAATTTGTCAAATTTTCGCATACAATGAGCTTTTGGAGTAAATTATAGTCCAATAGTAGGGGCATAATATTTACATATAAATTAAATATTAATTTTTACACTAAAATTCTACGAAATGAAATTCTTCATATTTTAATTTGCGGAAATTAATCCACAACTTTTCAAGAACTAAGATTGAGCCTGCTCCTGAGCCTCAACAAGCTTATTTAACTTTTCTGCATTATTGGCTTCCAGAATCGATTGATCCTTTTGCTCATTCCTCAGTTTTTCCTCTTCTTTTTTAAAATGCCTCTTCTTCAGGTTGAAGCCGGTGGTACCGCGAACCACTCCGTGTAACTGAAAATATTTTTTATTTACCCGTGTATGTTAAAAGAATGTGGATCAAATTCTCAACTAAACTCTTAATCAAAATTCAAGCTGAAAAGCTGAGAACAACCCAGACTTTATGAATTAAAAATAGTCCCAAAAATTACTCTAAAAAACTTAATATACCTTTTGTCATCGGATTTCGATTATCCGGAATTTCCATTTTGATAAATTATCATTTGTTTTCTTCATTTTAATTTCTTACCATCAAAGTCGATTTGGATATTATCAGCAAACAATTTTTAAAGCCTCAAAATTTTGTATAAAATTTGAAAAGCTTAACGCAAATTTTATGCAAAATTTTATTTTTCAAATTTGCCTATAATAAGCCAATCATTAAATATGAAATTATTATCATTATTTTTGTGTTGAAAAATGTTTTTTTGTCAGTTAAATTTAAAAAAAGTAAAAATAAAAATAAAAATAAATAAAATAAAGAAAAACTGGAGAAATTTTCCCAGGCTTAAAGCTTAAGATTAAGATCAAATTTCTAATGTTTTAAGCCATTTTTTTCACGTGGTTTTACTTAAAATTGAATGCATTTTTAACTCTAATACCCTAATTTCGCGTGTATATGGCCAAATTTAAATTGGCGTCAATGAGTTCTGTTGTATCGAGTCCGTTGGGATACAAATTTTATGCCCACTTTTATAAAACTGAAACGAAGGCGGGCACAAAATTTGGATCCCAACGGATCCGATACGAACAGAATGAACTCGATGGCGCCAATTTAAATTTGGTTCAAAACTTCCGGCCTTATACACGCAAAATTATGATAATTTAATTTGGTAGCACTGCAATAATTTATATAAAAAAAGGAAAAAATAAAAGAAAAATATTTTTTAAAAAGTGGAAAAAATGCCAACTTTTTTTTAATGGAATTTGTAAAAAAAATAACGAAAAACAAGAAAATTATTCTATTTTTTACTTTTGGCATTTTGTTTTTTGTGACGTAATTATCGGCTAAAAATGGTTAATCGTACTTAAATTCTTACGCTTAAAAAGCACCACACTTATACTTACAGTTAATAGTGCCAACTAGATGATTATTTAATATGTATTTATACACTGATATCATTATAGATTTTACTTATACATTGATATCGTTTCATTTTTCTCTCATTCCATTAAATAATACTATTTTTCACATCATTTTCTTCAATACAATTGCAAAATAAAAATATTTTTTTTGTAAAGTTATTAATTATGGTATAAGCCGCGGATTCACTTAATAATTTCATATTGTTTTGGCCACCAAACAAAATGCCAAAATTTTTTCATTTTATTTTCAATTTTGAAAAAACTTGACAATTTTCAATTATTTAGTGTCAACAATTATTTACTGTGTCAATTATTTATTTTTTAAATATATTTCAAATTTTTATTTTATAAAAAATTTTTAAAAATTAGAAAAAAAAATTTCAAATTACCTCGCTAATTAAATTTTGAATTTTTTTCGAGTTTTTTAGCTTTAAATTTCAATCGGAAAGTAAAAATTAGAAAAAAATTATAACGAAATGAAAGACAAAAAATAAAAGACAAATAAATAAAGAAAAAATTTTTTTATCCCCATTTTAAAATTTAATTTATATCGTATAACCGCAAACGCCGCTTAAATATAATTTTTGAATTTCTTTCTATGGTATAATCCTTAAACGTGTGGTTTAAATAATTTCGAATTTCTTTGACGGTAATTTTTAAATTTTTTGTACTGTACCACAGACGTGTTGTTCAAATAATTTTTAAATTTGTCAATTGATTTTTTGGCATTATTTTTCATTATTTATGACCATTTAATTGTTTTTAAATTAATTGAGAACAATTAATTAATGTACAATTTTTATACTGTATCTATCCGTTTTTGGATAAAAATTTATTTTCATTGTGAATTTTACTTTTTATAAAAATTCATTTTGGAGACAGAAATAAAAAACGGGACACTTGCAATCAAAGCAAAATTCAAAAAATTTTCGACGAGTCATTTTAAAATTACTATAAGACTAAAATTAAACGTTTTTTCATTAAATTTGGATTAAAAAACAAAATTTTTTTTTCATAATTTTTTCGCTTGTCAAGAATACGTCAATTTCATTTTTGAAAATTATTATTTAAAACGAATATTTTATTATTATATAAACAAAATTCCAAACAAAATTGACACATGAAATTATATCTTGACTACTATACGTGCTATTTTAAAATGAATGTGTCAATTGTTGTTCAGAATATTAACTAAACTTTTTTTACATATATTATTGTGCATTACGGCATGCAAACTTATTTAATGAGTGTTGTATACCGTTATATATTCTTAAAAAATACTATACTCACAAGCATGTCATAATGAATATTGCTGTACTTGCAATTACCCTAAGTTCGAGTAAATAAGACGCGACCATTCGAAAAATTTTTGAATTTTGACTTAGCCTTCATTCTGTTATAAATTAAGTTGAGCTTAAAATTTTTAAACTACAACTTGGGCCTGCTTTAATGAAGGTGTTCACTAAATTTTATGCTTCACAGAAACAAAATAACAGAATGAAGGCCAAGACAATATTCAAAAATTCTTCGAACGGTCGCATCTTATACACGGAATCTCGTATAGCATGTTTGAAACAACTATTATTAAAACAGCACATTACTCACGACACAATATAGTATATTGTTATTTATTGACACACATGCATTATGCATCCTTTTTTATCTTAGGATGCGCCGTACAAAAAAGTACAAAATTTCTTTCTCATTTTTTTCTTTTTTTCTTTCTCTTCTTTTTATCGTAACAAACTTTTTTATCGTCACAATAACAGAAAATTATATTTTCAATTCTTGTGTTGCTTGGCAATTTTTTTAATTAAATTATTTTGCGTTTTGAACAAAAGTTTTATAAATCAATGGAACGACAAAAATTTGATTATTTTCATTTAAATAAATTAAATTTTAATTAAAAAACAAAAAAAATAATAAAATGCCATTTTTTAAACTTAAGCAGAATCGACTTATGCATAAGGTTACGCCTAAACTTAAGTTTTATGTCACAAAAGATACAATGCCAAAACAAAAAATGAGGCAAAAATTAGTTTTCTTAAATTACTAAGCTTAATTTTTATATACATGAAATTTATGCTTAAAACGCAATATAAAACAGAAATAAATTAATTTAAACTTTAAGCAAATTTATTTAAGTTTATGCTCAAGCTTATGCTTAAAACTGTGTGCAAATCAAAAAATGGCACAAAATTCCCGATTTACCATTCAACTGCATTTTTTCCGAATTTCTCTGCGGCTTATACACATAGCAAATCGTCTCAAAAATATATATGTACATATATGCTTTAAATTTAAATTCACAAAAAACAATTTTTATATTTGAGAAAATAAGTGGTATATACTCTAATTTTGCGTATATAAAACAGGACGTTTTGAGCTAAATTTAAATTGGCGCCAATAAGTTCATTCTATTGTTTCGGATCGGTTAGAGTCCAAATTTTGTGCTCGCCTTTGTTTCAGTTTGATAAAAGTGGGCACAAAATTTGGAATCGCTTGGATCCGACACAATAGAATAAATTCGTTTGCACCAATTTAAATTTGGCTCAAAACACTCTGTTTTATACACGCAAAATTAGAGTAATTATATGAACTATAAATTAATGACGTCATTGAAAAATAATATTTTTTTATTTTAAATTGAAAAAATTTCTTAATTAATAGTTATATGTATTAATGGTTATGGCTTTCATCCATTTTGCCTCGTCCAATTTTACCGTAACACCGCTCATCACAACAACAAGCTGTAAGTTCGTATGTATAAACCACAAGTTTGTTTTTGAATTTTTTGAATTAAATTTGAGAATTTTTCAAGAACCCTGCGGGTTATATACAAATTTAAAAATTGTTCCACCCAAACAAAAAGTTTTGTTCAATTGGTCATGCGGGTCACTTTCAAACATTAAAGGACGCATGAAAACCAATATAGATTTCCACACAATTTGTTCTAACTTTTTTTCTACGATAGATAGAGACGTAGGTTTTTTGCATTTTGTAGAGCGTTATCGATTTATGGGGGACGTGGTTCAGCGATTTTTAAAATGTTTATTTTTAGCATTTTTATAGAAGAAAATGCAATGAAAAAAGTACATGTGGCTGAGCATTTTTTTCGGAGAGTAATCCAATGGACTTGAAACTTTTGCTATGAGCTTCCCTTACATACACTATTACACTCTATAAATTTGAACCTGATCGATTGGATAGGAGCCGAGTTGAGTTCAAAAAACGGCAAAAATGACATTTCCGCATTTTTTCCGTTTTTTGAAATTTCATAGCTCGGCTCCTATCCAATCGATCAGGATCAAATTTATAGAGTGTAATAGTGTATGTAAGGGAAGCTCATAGCAAAAGTTTCAAGTCCATTGGATTACTCTCCGAAAAAAATGCTCAGCCACATGTACTTTTTTCATTGCATTTTCCTCTATAAAAATGCTAAAAATGAAAATTTTAAAAATCGCTGAAACACGTCCCCCACAAATCGATAACGCTCTACAAAATGCAAAAAAAACCTACGTCTATATCTATCGTAGAAAAAAACTTAGAACAAATTGTGTGGAAATCTATATTGTATTGGTGTTCATGCGTTCGTTAATTAATTTATACATTCAAATTTTACAGTATCTAATAGTCAAGATTCATTCACTTCAAAATCGATACAATATGCCGGTAACGAGGCGCAACACCAACAGGACCCAATGGAACGCTACGCTCTTCCAAACTGTACCTATCGCTACGACTCAAATGAGCCCGTAATCTACGTGCTGTCACTGTATCTGGACGGTCCATTCACATTGATGGCCGCGCTGTTGGCGATGGTCGGCGCGAATTTCGCCGTGAAATTTCTGAATAAGGCCGGACTCAATTGTGATCTCACTGCCGGTTGGTGATCAATCCGATCGATTAATCATTTAGGCATAAAACACTGATATTTATACCATCATAACACTAACATATTATGGATCGGCTCAATCAATGGATAAATTAAAAGCTATTTTATTATTATTACTTCATTCTAGAAATGTTCCGAGCTGGCCCAAACCGATTTGAAAATTCCCGACTAGATTTGAAAATTGCTAAATACCGAAACATCACTCATAGCGTACAAATCGCCAAAAATTACCGTATATACATAATGTTCCATTTAGCACTATATACACTGTGCTTTTGTGACACATTCTTAATTTTTACCGTTATGCTGAACCACTCAATTGAGGCGACCGGAATCCTTTTAACGGGTCAAAATGTCATGTGGAACGATCAAGTTGGTCTCATTATATGACTTTAATAAAAGTGTTTTTACTAACAATTTTCTTCCAGAAAATGGTTTTGTATACACACGGACTCGTGAGTGCCGCCACAACCGCTTCGGTAGGTTTTCAGAGATCTTTTAAAATGCGCCTAGACCTGACCTCGTTTAATGTAATATTGGACTTATGTCAATGGGAGCTTAGACCTATATTATTGGGACTTGAGCTGCCCTCATATAGTAGCTTGGAGATCAAATCGATCTTAATATGAAATTAGACTGATCTTAAAGAAAAAGGAGGCTCATCTTAATAAGAACTAAAACCTGTTAAGTTAATAAAACTAATAAGGACTTAATAAATACACATTTATCGGCCTGTTTTCAGACACTTTTGGTCGTATTTATTACATTTCAACGCTTTCTCGTGGTGATTTGGCCACTTCGTTACGCGAGAGTCAGCGAACGAAAACGTACCGTGAGTATTCTTAAAAAATTTTGCATAAATTCAAGAATTTTTATCTGGAGTACACGTAATAAATAGGTACTTTTCAGACTTCTTTTTCTCCGGTCATCAATTTTTGCCAATCCAAAAAAACTTTTTGAGGTTTCAAAAGGGCTCAACTTTTGAATATTTCCTACATCAAAATTCCTTTTCTAACTGGTCCATTGGACGGAAATATAGAATTATTTTTAGGATTTTCTGATACGACGTCTTTCGAGTACGAAAACACGCCGCATCGACTTCTTTCAGAGCGTTCTCTTGGCGAAATGCACTTCGCGAATGAATTTTGTACAATCCCGTAAAAAATCTCTTTCCATTGTAAAACGAGTTCGACTGTATTTATTTCCAGGTGTAGTAACATTTTACAGGTCCTAGTTCCCTCCACCCGTCCCATCACCTGGTCATAATGGATTAAGTGGGAATATTTTAAAAATTGGCATTGTGTTTAGGGCCTCATCATTTAATCAAACTCAAAATTTAGTGAAAACTCTAAGAACTTTAGTTTATGTCCAAATGCCATTTATGACATCGATTTGCAAAAATATAGTATTTTCACAATTACAGTATTTGTGGTATTTGTCGCGTTCGTGCTAAATAGTACGGTATTTTTCGAGTTCGAATTGGTGGATTGTTTCTTGTTGGCGGAGCGAAAACGATCCCAGCACCTTTCCCCTACACCACTTCGTTACAACAAAAACGTATACTTTTTTGCAATGTACAATATGCCTAATACAGTAATAGAAAATATCATTTTTTACAGTATCAAGGTTTTCGAACAGCAATAATGATGGCCACACAAACCGTGGGTCCCATTTCCGTAATCACGCTTCTTACTGTAATCACGGAGTACAAGGTCCAGCAGAGTCTTCGCGCAAGACGATGGTACAAATTTTTCAAAAAATACAGTAAAATACATTAATTCAAATCACCACATTTACACATACAGTACATTTTAGAATAATCTTTTACACTTTAAAGTAATTAAAATTAAAAAATTTTTTTTTTAAAGTTTAATAATTTACAGTAATAATTTTGTACAGAAATCATTTTTACAATAACAGTATGTTAATTAAAATTTTCTTTCAGCCTCTTCGAGGCCCAACAACGTCGAAGGTCCTTGCTGCTAGTCGAGGAGCTCCGTGAACGTCTCTCACGTACTGTGGCTATTTTTATCGCTGTGAAATTTCTCATTTTACGGTACTAGGACATATAATTGAATTAAATTTACTATATTAATGTACAATACGATATTTCAGATCGCTGCCAATTTTCTTTGACATCTACGAGACTTTTTACGGCATCGATTCGTTCGGTATGGTGCTTACGGCATTGGTCCGACTTTCCGATTTCAACATTGTTTTGAATTCCGCCACCAATTCGTTGGCATATTTTGGTAATCCTATTTTTATGATAGAACTGTGAGAAATAAAGTAAGAATAACGGTAGAGATTTTTTTTAAAGGTAAGGCTCGATGGCTGGAAGCAAAGCTAAGGGATCGACTCCTTCGCAAGCGCCAAACGCCTTCAGCTAGCGGACGATCCAGCGCACTTTCAAAGGCGAAACCCTTCCCGGATTATGGTAAGATTCAATTGACTTATAGCCTCTAAAGCATCATAACGCCCCAATCGTATTTTAGAAAGTAAAAAGGTATCGATTTCGATTTCGAGGCCTCCGTCGATATCAATTTCGAGGCCTTCGTCAGTGTCTCCGCCGCCGCCGAATTCCTCGCAGTTCTTGTCGAAGTCATCGCGAGTCAGGTCGACGGCCGGCGACTACCGTAGTACGAGCTCACGCTTATCTTTCTTATACGGTAAACAGCGGCACGATAGCAATTTGAAAAATGATCAATTGATTAATGAAAAAGCGGCCAAAAATTCGCTTTATTCGCCACTTATCGTAATCGCCGCCAACGCGCGCAACGACAACTACAATAGCGACGCCGCTGGCGGCGGTGATATTACGGTAGTGTCTGGCAATTTCTCGCAGTATTCGATGTACTCACAGGCCAGTATTTCCGAGCCGTCCGATGATCGGCTGAGTATGGCATTGTTATCAAACGGAAGCGATATAAATAACCTCCCCAACGAAAAAAGTCCGCCGAAAAGTCTTTCAAATTCACAAAGCCAAACCATTGCAATTATAATTTAAGATTTATTTTATTATTTTACTATTTCAAATATTAGCTCAAATTTCGACGTATTATAAGATTTTGATACTGATTAAGGTTATTATTTTTCAATGACATACATAATTGAAAATGCATTCACTAAAGTTCCCATTAAGTAGAAAAATTTACTCTTATTTTTGTCTACTGAGTTCTCTAATTATAAGATTCCCGAGGTGGGCCGAGCCGGGCTAGCCGACTAGGTTTGGACCGTTTAGGGACTGTTTTACAGGCCAGGGACAAGCTGGATTGGAGCTCAATTTTGCATGCTAGACCAGACGAGATAATTTAAAGTCCATTTTAAGATAGAAAGAAATTTGCCCATTCCAGCTCTTCATCGGTCCCAAATCGGGCTAATATTGAAATTTAACTAGTTCGTACTAGAGAATCCAAACTTGATTTTAGTTAGAAGGAAAGAAATTTGGCCAGAAGGCAATTTAACTGTAAGCCTAAGTCTTTTACAGACCGGGATTCTCAAAAACTCATACATTTAACTATATTTTTAATATTCTATTAGGTTGTAACATAATTTTTTAGCCATATTTTTTGGAAAAGTTTATTTTATTTTTCTGACAAAAGAAGCAATAACATTATATAAAGTATGCACCATTAGCATCCACAACAGCTTGCCACTTATTGGGTAATTGAACTATGCCTTGAGAATAAAACTCCGAAGAGCGAGACGCAAAAAAATCGGCGAGGTCATTTTTGAGATGGGTCTCGTCATCGAAGTGCCTGCCCCGCAGATGATCGCTGAGTGCCAGGAACAAATGGTAGTCTGTTGGGGCAAGGTCCGGAGAATACGGCGGATGTGGCAGAACAGTCCAGCTCAGCTCCCTGATTTTTTGCCAAGTCGTTTTTGCAGTATGTGGTCGCGCGTTGTCGTGTCAACTCGTACAGCAGCTTGTAATGGAGATAATTCATGCGGAATCCAAACTCCCCATTTAGACATTTTTCCGAGGCGATGCAGATGGCGAGTGATAGTCATATGGCTGCAGTCGAGTAACTCTTCCAGTTCTCGTGAGCTTCGCCGAGGGTCCTCTTCAATGAGCGCCAGGAGTCGCGATTCTTCCAATTCCACTGGACGGCCACTATGATCATGTTCGTCGAGGTCGAAGTCGCCATTTTTGAATTTGGCGAACCAATTCTTTGCGGTGCCATAAGAGACTGTCCCTTCGCCCATGGCGCTGCAAATGTTTCGAACCGCGTCGGTCGCTTGATGATGAAGGCGGAACTCGTAAAGCAACAGCGTCCTAACTTGCTTACGGTCAAGTTCGATTTTCTCCGTCATAGTAACAAATAGCTCTGAATTTTAAAATGTTATTAGATAGAGTACAGACCAACCTTTATATAGTTATAGAAAAAAAAATTCGGAACTTTGTTAAAAATTCGGAAAAAAATTTTTTTCGAGATGGCTAAAAAATTATGTTACAACCTAATATTTACGGGTTAAAATAGAAATTTTAAAATAGAAAATTCTAAAATGTACAAAAAAATTCTTTACTGTATAAAATTTAGTTTTTTTTAATAATATTAAATCAATAAATTAATTTTTTGATTTTTTTAAAATTTTTAACCTAACAGCCAAAATGATATAAAAAATAATATTGATATTTTAGTAATGATAGAGAAAAATTCGATGATTAATTGATATTTTTTCGCCAGTAAATTATTTCAATTTAATAGTCGATTAATCATTTTTGGCAAAATTTATTTACCAAAATTTTATCAGCAATATATTAATTTTAAGTCCAATCTTGGACTTAAAATTAAATGCTCGCTTCGCGTTGTTCGCGACACAATTTGAAAATAGCCATTGAGATACGGTGTAAAAAGATCAGTTATATTGTAAGGCGACGAAAAGTGAAAAACAGCGTCCAACATTTTGAACATCCCGAACACTTCAGCCACCAGCTCGATGACCACAGTAACCAAAACCGGAAACGAATCAACCGTAACAATATTGTACCCGTCGAGGCGGGCACTTAACAAAGAATTGTTTAAATTCTTTATTCCAGTCGAGTGCCAACTGATTACAGTATCGCTTAGTAGGTGATACGTTAGTTTATTTATTTTCGTAGTGAATAAATCATTTTCAATTTAATGGTATTTTTTGAAATTTTCGAAAATTATAGTATAAAATAGGCAAAATTAAAGTGAAAATGGGCTGACAAGAACCATGACAAATTCCCTGGTTCATGGGACTCTAGCTAGGAACATAACGAAAACTACCACAAAACTTACTAAGGGTTATGCGTTAACGTTGGTTTGCTTGGCCGATTCACATCATTCGATGAAAGTCCAATTGCCGAATGCGGCAATTCTCATCATAGATTGAGCAATGACCTGGTCGCATCAATTTTTTGTCATTTTTGAAATTTTTTAAAATTTGAAATAGCGCCCAAAATTTGGTGCGCTTTCAAATAGTTTTTTATTACAAAAGCAAATAAATACATAAATTTTATTCATTCAACTTGGAATCGTCCAAATGGCAGTGAAAATCGCGTTCGGCGGTAGGCGCATGACTGCGAGCCGATTTGGCGCGCGCGCGTCGCGCACATTTACGCAACGCTCTTTACTGGCGCGGTTGATTCCCACAACGACCGTATTGGATGCGAATTGTTCTTGGCTTGTTGTCGGCGTTTGAAACGCGATCTGTTGAATCATATCCGAATTGGCCTTTATATTGATTCGAGTCGAGCCCGGCGTGATAAATTTACTGTAATTTACTTAAGACGTGATAAAATACGGTAGTAAAAGATATTGGCTTCCATACCATACAGCTTTATTGCTAGCTTATACAATTGATCAGCTGAGTTTATTCTATGGCTGATTATTATTCAAACAAGTAACCATCATTTTTTGGATTAGGCTTTGGCGCTTAAAATTTTATCGTATTATCTATTAGCTTAACCCATTTATCATACAGTAACAAGCCAATTATTCTCTATACCCTACCTAAAATGCCCTAGTGCATAGTACATTGGCTGCTTGTAAAATTCGTTCTTTTCTGCGTTGACGATAATCGGCGCGTCGACAAAATTGCCCACCCAATTTGGTCCGCCGCGCATGTCTAACGCCAAATTCCAGTCCGTCCAGCCGATGACCCAATTCCGGAGATTGTTGAGAATGTCCATGGCGTACTCAACGCCGCGCGACCAATCGCCGAGAATCGGGCCCATCACTTTGTCCAGGCCACGTACGCCGGTACATGCCTAGCAGATTATTGAACATAAATTTATTGGGTATTGTACTGTAAAATTAGATGATACTCTAAGGATCAAAATTAATGCCTAAAATATAGTAAAATTCAACCTGATTCACTTACTTCTGTGGCTAAAATAAATTTATCCGGCCGCAAATTATGGACTTGTGAAAGGGTTTCGTACGGCGTCCTCTTCGAGTACCAATGCACGCCGAGGCCTTCGATTGCTGTATTGTGCTTTGGATCGTAAATCTGCAAATTCCGCTATTTTATATCCAAGATTGACTTAAGTCCGGGTCCAGTTTGCCAAAGGGTCCAATCTTTTCAACCTTTTGTGCGGCCTCAAAAATATAAGAGCGTTGATCGTCGTGGCCGATAATTTTCAAGTTGGCCGACGCCTTCGAGGCACGTAATTCCGGGCCCAAAAGCTTTTCGGTAAAGTCGCTAAAAATACGATATGTTAGTTGGATTATATGATTATTAACTCATACAATACCGTTGCATTTCCGGACCCATGAACATGGCCTGAAACGGGTACGAGGTGTCATTGCCAAAGCCAGGCTCATTCTCCACCGTAACCGCCCAGAATTTAATGCCGTGCTTATAATATTTCTCGAAAAATCTTCAAATGTAAAATTCTAGAGTGAATATAGTGTATTGTATGCCGACTGTATAGATATGACTGTACTCTAGACCTGTAATAATTGCAGCCCTTACCTGGCATAATATTTTGCGTAAGTGCGATAATACTTCCCATTGAATTCGCCCTTCAACATACCGCCGCCTTTCATCCGCCCGTTGGTTTTCATCCAGCCGGGCGCGGACCATGGACTCGCAAACAGCCTCAGTCTGTTCTCGCTCAGCTCGGCGGCACGTTGAATGAATGGAATCTGTAGGGAAAATTGGAAAATTATATCAACTCATTCGAAAAATTGACTTAATTCCCAATCAATTTTACTTATTTTTGATTTTTTTAAAGTGCTAATACAAATGTATTATAAAATTCGAAAATCCAATTTACGATTTGTCTATTTTGTATTTATACTTTGTATTTGAGATCTTCGTCGGCTAATGCAAAACTTTCTAGCTCGAAATCCCCATTTTCATCCAAATACGAATATTCGCGCGTGGAAAAGTCACAACTTGCAATCGGAACACGTCCAATCGTATAGCCAATGCCTTAAAATAATGAGGAATTTTTGAATTCGGGCTCGGAATTCTTTTGGCCTGGATTAGCTTGGGACTAAAACATTTTGTTTAGAAATTTTGCTAATAAAAGTCGTTTAAAAATGGCTCAATGCTTATTCCGACTCTAGTCAGAATCAATCGATTTTCTGTCGGGCTCAATTCTGCTCGGTTAAATGTCTGGCACAAACCGAACCGGTAAGGCCTTCAAAACATGTCCCATTGCATGGTAAGCCAATGGATTGGTACCTATTTCACCATAATAGGATTCCAATAACCGGCGTTGTGTCTCGGCACTCAGCGAGGCTATATTTATGCCGGCCGCGTCCGTAAATGCGCCACCAAATCCGAAAATTTTTTGCCCAACAAAATCATTGTCATTGTCATTGGTACTGATATTATCATTAGCATTATCTGGTAATGAGCCAACAATCAATTCCACGCAGAGCTCATCATCATTAAGGAAATTCTGTAAAATGAAAGCACTTTAATATGAGGAAAGAAATTGAAAATTTTCTAAAAATTTTCTACAAAACCGGGACTAAATCGTCGAGTTTAAGTTAGTTGAACCAGACTTAAGCTAGATTTAAATACTAGTCTAGATATTTATACATATCCAAACCTCTTCTTTGACATTCTCGAAATTAATTGTGAATCGTTTCAATCGAAAATTTTCCGCCGTCGATAAATAAATTATCATTTGGTCGGGTTCGATTTTGCCTACCGGCTCAATCTTAAAAGAAAAAAAGCAATTTTTTCAATAATATACGAATAACCAACTTTTCATTTTACCAACATAAAATCCAGAAAAAAATTTCACCTCGTCACAAAATTTCGCGTTACAAACGCATACGAAACTTGACGCGTTGTGAAATTGGCGCATCACGCATTCCTGACGCTGGCGCGAAGACGCATCTTCAATGAGCGGATCACTAGCCGGCTCGTCGAGGCAAAATCCCGCCTCGTCGCTGAATTCTTCATCTGAGCATTTTGCTGGAAAAATTAAACATTTTTTTCATACCTTTTCTAAATTTCTTTAAGATTTATATGATAGCCCGCGGCTTATACACATGGAATTAGAGTACCTATTGAAGTGTGGAATATGTAAAGTAGTGAAAAAATTCCAATCCAATACATTAAATGAAGATTATTTTTTTCTGAAAATTTTTTAAATATTAGCTTGGCAAAAAAGTACTTCGACAAAATTTAACTTTTTTTTCAATTATTTATAACTTTATTCAGAACAAATAATTTTAAACAATATATTCACCGTTGACATCAATAACTTTTACCCATTTATCAGGTAAAGCACCTATGCCTTTTTCCCAGAATTCAGAGGACTGAGATAAAAAAAAGTTGTCGACTGCCATTTTGAGGTCGTCATACTTGTCGAACTTTTTTCCGTGCAAATAATGCTTGAGCGGTCGGAACAGGTGGTAGTCAGAAGGCGCAATGTCCGGTGAGTACGGCGGATGGGCAACCGTGTGCCAGCCAAGTTCGGTTAATTTTTGGCGGGTGAAGGAAGCAACGTGTGGTCGAGCATTGTCATGGAGCAAGTGAACTGTTGAACGTCTTGGACGTTTTTCTTGCATTGCATCAGCCAATTTCTGGAGCTGATCGATGTACACAGAAGCTGTGACAGTCATGCCTACGGGCAGCAACTCGTAGTAGATCGGTCCCTTCGCATCCCACCAAACACACAGATGATCTTCAAGGCTTGTATCTCCGTTCGCAAAGCGGTTGAACCAATTGTTGACCGTCGCACGATGAACAGTCCCTTCACCAATTATGCTGTTGATATTTGCAGCAGCCGCGCTTGCACTCTTGCTTTGGAGCCACTCGTAGTAGATGATAGCTCGAATATGGTCTTTACTAATCATTAGTAAAAATTAACAAAACTCTGCGCGCGTGTCCTTATATACTCATATAATAATAGTTTCGAGAATGTTCTACAAGGCTATCAAACTTATAAAATTATTTGAATTATTTCCAGAAAATTTTAGAATTTTGAAATTTTTGTCGAAGTACTTTTTTGCCAGGCTAATAATATCTTATTTTTTTTTATTAAGGTTTAAACAATTACGAAATTTCTAAATTGAGCTCAGAATTGACAAGTTTGGTGTCAAATTAAAGCTTGAAATCTTTTAAATAAAATAAATAATAATTTTAAAAATCGGTTAAGAAATAAAAAAGTTATTACAAAAACAATATAATGTCTTTTCGTCGAGAATTTTTCATTTAACGCAATATTTTGACTCAACTTTGTATCCATTTTTAAAATTTGTATTAAGTCCAATATTAGCATATTTGGTGTCAAATTAAAGCCTGAAAGCTCTTGAATAAAATAAAAAAAGAATTTTAAAAACCGATTAAAAAAAATTATAATATAATAATATAAACAAAACCCAACGGGGAAATTTGGTAAATTTTTCAAATTTTTGATAAAGAATGAAAATAAAAAGATAAAAAACGAATTTCTAACCTTTTAAATTTTTTCTTTTTAAAAATAAAAATGTGTGTTTTTTTCTAACAATTTAATTGATAAATTGATAAAAATTTTATCGATCCATTTTTATTTTCGAACTTTTAAATGAAAATAAATGAAAAATGAAAATTTTTATATAAAAAATATTAAATTTTTAAATAATTTTAAAATTAGAAAATTAGAGGATTACACTTAATGGGTCTAAGGCTCTATTTTTCATGGGTCCAGAAATTCGCTCTTAATGTTTACTCCCATGGATTCGAAGGGTTCGAAGGTCCGCTTTCCATGGGTTATGTGATTACTTTTTTTGAACCAGGTCTATTTTCCATGGATTACTTTTTATGAGTCCGCGGGTCCGTCCTCCAGCAAACCCCGAAAATCCCGCTGCAATCGCGTCGATTAGGCAAACCGCGCGAGAAATATCGCGCTCCACTGATTGCACGTTTCTCTAAAGTGACGCATTATTGTTGTATAGGATACAACAGAATGAACTCCTGTATCGGCTACAACAGAATGAACTCCCGGCCTTATACACGCGAAATTAGGGTAAAAGAACTTCTAAAAAATTGAACCTAACGAATCCAAAAAGCAAATAAACCTAATCCATTAAACCCCCTAATAAATTTATTAAATCAAATGCAAATGAACCTGATAAACCTATGAAATCCACTGAACCTAATTGACCTATTAAAGCTCTATTGAGTTCATCGAATCTATAATGTATTCATTGAATCCATTAAACGAAATTTTAGGTGGATTTGTGAATTTTAAAATCAATTTTTGGAGCATTTTTGTAAGAAATAATTTTTTTCAAAAATTAAAATTTTTGCCATTGTAAAAAGTAAAATCCCAAAGAAAATGGACAATAGCAAAACAATGACATGCGAAATTTGTTGGGATTTATGCAAATTTTTCCCCTCATTATTTTCATTCATTTTTCTGCGCTCCCGTTATTTCCAGCCTTCACAACACAAAAATGTGACTGACTTTCTTTTTTCTGTCCGATTTGTTTTTTCATTTTCATTTTTTATTGGATTTTATGGCACAAAAATTTTCGAAAATTTGAAATCAATTCAATTTATTGGACTTTGGAATTAATTACAAACATTGCTGATGATGTTTAGTCCCCTCAGAATGGCCTTTTTTGACAACATTTTTGATGATGTTTAGCCTCTTGACCTTTTCATCGACCTTGCTGATGACTAAACATCATCAGCAAGACCTGCTGATGGTATCTTGTCTTTCCCGGTGGTTTCTATGATTTTTTAATGGCGTTTAACTAATTCTAATGTAAATTGAGCTTATTCAACCCCGTCAAGACGACTTTTTTTAATTACTGTTTAGCCTCTTCAATATACTTCTTTTAACAAATTCGTGCTGGTAGTGTTTAGCCTCTCTAAAGTGGTCATTCAAGACTCTACCTTCCCCATAACTTCTCCCTTTCCCTCATAAAAATTTATCTCACTTAAAATAATGTCAAATGTTAAAAAAGGGAATAAATGGCAAAAAGTGTGAAAGCAATAAATCCGGCGAAAAATTAAAAGCCCCGAGGCCCCGGGGCGCATTATTCTTCATTTTTCTCCATTTATTTCGAGAAAAACCGACGCGATTTTAAAAGGGAATAAATGCGAAAATAATGATAAATCTTTGGGGAATTGCCATTTCATTTTATTCCTTTTTCTCCACTTTTTTTCATTTCTTTCTTTTTCGGTCTTTCTCTTTCCTTTACTCTATATTCTTCTCATTCACTTCTCTCTCTCATTTCTTAATTCTCTTCTCTCTATCCTTTTCTTTTCTCTATATTCTTTTCCTTCATTTCTCTTTATTCTTCCTTTTTTCTTCTCTCTCTCAATTTTGTTTCATTTCTCTCCATTATTCCCCTTCGCTTTTCTCTCTCCCCTTTCATTTCTCACATTTCCTTACCATTCTTTCTTCCATTCATCCTTCATTCTCCATTCTTCACAAAATATCTTTTCTTTCTCCGTTCTTTCCCTTTGTTTTATGCCGAATTAACACAACGAAAACTTGAAAAAAAAGAAAAATGAAAAAGCCTTCGAATTTTGAAAATGGCACAAAAGTCAATCAAACTTTCTGCAAAAAATATGAAAATTTGACAAATTTTAAAGTCAAACTTCATTTTGTATTTTTCATTTAAAATTTTTCAAAAATCGAAAATTTTGTAATTACTTTTTAAAAGGATTTACCCTAATTTCGCGTGTATAAGGCTGAGTGTTTTAAGCCAAATTTAAATTGGCGACAATGAGTTCATTCTATTGTATTGGATCCGTTGAGGTCCAAATTTTGTGCCCATCTTCGTTTCAGTTTCACAAAAGTGGGCACAAAATTTGGACTCGCTTGGATCCAATACAACAGAATGACTTCATTGGCGTAATTTTAAATTTGGCTCAAAACACCCTGCCTTATACACGCGAAATTGGGGTAAAAGAACTTCTAAAAAATTGAAAAATTTATTGGGCCGATTTCAAAAAAAGTTCAATTTTTATTTCAAAATTTTTTCAATCCTTTTTGAGGAGAAAAATAATTTTCTACAAAATGCAAATGATTCTCGTGAAAAAAGAAAGAAATGGGCAAAAATGTGAGAAAAGATCCGCAGCTGTCAATAACTTTCTCTCCGCTTTTTTCTTTCTGTATTTCTCTATGTACATATATTTCTCTCTTTCTTTTTCTATGTGTATTTTTCTTTCCCATTTTTTCTCCATATATTTTTCTTTCCTCTTTTTTTTCTACGTATTTTTTTCACTTTTTTTTCTATATGTATTCTCTTCTCTCTTTTTTCTATATTTATATTTCTCTCAACTTTTTTCTTTCTCTTTTTCATTTGCTTTTACAATTTGGCTACAATAAAAAAAATTTTTTTTTGTATTAAGAAAATTTTGTAAATGATACATTTAATGGAGAATTTGTAAATAACATCATGATATTATATTAAGCATTATAAATAAGGTATTATATACCCTAATTTCGTGTGTGTAAAGCCGGGTGTTTTGAGCCAAATTTAAATTTGCGCCAAAGAGTTCATTCTGTTATATCGGATCCAAGCGAATCCACATTTTGTGCTCACTTTCGTGAAACTGAAAGGCGGACACAAAATTTGGACCGCAACGAATTCGAAACAACAGAATGAACTCATTGACGCCAATTTAAATTTGACTCATACGCACGAATATTGTGTCTATAAGCGGCAAAGTCGTTTGAAAAATTTCTAAATTTTATTGTTATAATTCTTTTTTAAGTTTTAATTGTATTTTAATTTCATTAAATTTCCAACTTTTTTCAATTTTTTTAGGCTTCCAAAAATGAGAAATTAATTTATTTAAATTAATTTTAATTTGAATTTTTGATTAGTGAACAAAAAATTTTCGATTATTCCGATTTCCGACGGAATTTCGTCTAAATTTTTCCCCATTTTCCGACGCAAAATTTATTTTTTGAAAAGTTTTTTTTCGCCGCGGTTTGTGTGGGCCTCTCCCAGGCCAACTTTTTTTGCCCTTTTGTCTTCTCCGAGGTGCTTTTGTCTTCCAACTTTTTTTACCCATCGATTTTCCATTTTTCTCATTCGGCTTCCATTCCATTCGTAAATAGCTATTGATATCAATTACAATGATTGATTTTGACAAACTTTTAAAAAATAAATTTAAAATTTTTTTTATTGAATTTGCTAAACTTTTTCCAATTAAAATTTTCGAGTTGGTCAAAAAAAGTTTTCCGTTCTATTTTTGTTATAACTTTTTCATTTCCCAGCCGATTCACCAATATTGACTTGTTTAGAGTCAAATAAAAGCTTAAAATCTTTTAAATAGAATAAAAAAGAATTTTGAAAATTGTTTGAAAAATAAAAAATAGCAAAAACAATTTAACGTTTTTTTTCTCGAGAATTGATGCTTTTTGGCCGATATTTTGACTTAAATTTGTACCCATTTTCAAAATTTATATCAAATCCAATATTGACATATTCGATGTAAAATAAAAGCTTGAAATCTTATAAATCCAATAAAAAGGAATTTTGTAAATTGGTTGAAAATCGAAAATGTTATAACAAAAACAAAACGGACTAGTCAAATTTTGAATTTTCGATAAAAATTTTCACTCAAAAAATTTGTTTTTACAGAAACAAATCAAATCAATCAATTACACTGTGTTTAAACATCATTTTTTATTCTCATATTATTGGCATTGATATCATTGACGTTATTATGTAATAAATACTATTTATTGATATCATTATGGTAATACTTCGCATAATCAAATAAGATGATAATAATTTGAAGTTCGTATAAATATATATACTTTGCATTTTATGACAGCATTTTTTGTGGTGTATTTTAATTGTTTGCATTTTCTCATTTTGCATTTTTTTACTTACATTTTATTACACTTTACTACAATATTTTTCACGGTATTTACAACGTTAAACTTTTTTAAATAGTCAATATTTTTACAGCTAATTAATTTATTCTTTCGTAAATAATTATTTAATTTAATTAATATTTACAGTTTCAATAATACTTCACCGTATTATTGATATATTACCGTATTTTGAAAAGCTTTTTTGATACATTTTTTATTTCCTAGGTACTTTAATTTTGATAATCTACATAAATCCTTCAAAAATATAATAAAATTACAATAAGATTACCATAACTACTATATAAAAGTTGCGGTATTGTTACCAAGATTACTGTAGAAAGTTCTCGATTATTGTAGAGCTCTCGATTTGATTTTTGACCAAATTTTAAGCAAAGAATGGATTTGAGGAAAAACTGTATGAGAATTTGACTGTAATTTTACAGTATGTCGTCCTTATCGTATCGTAATTACGTGTTACTTTCCCTTTCTATCGTTTCACATATTTTTTCGCCTTCAATTGGAATTATTCAATTTGGAAAAAAAATTACGGTGTTTAATATAAACACCGTTCATTCTCCCAGAAATTCGGGCGAAAAAATGCAATTAAAAAGATAAAAATTATTGTTTCCTTTTGTTTTAATTGTAATGCGCTACTGTACATATTAGTAGAAGATCATCCTGATGTAACAGGAAGAAAAAAAGAGAGAGAATGAATGGAAGAGAAAGAATGAGAGAGAATTTGAAAGAATAATTCGGTAAATTTAAAAGAGAAATTGAAAAAAATAGGAGAAAAGGTAACGATTAAATTGTGTTGGGCGGTAATTTTGTGCCATAACTTCCCCCCTCCCCTCTTATTTAATTTTAACCCTTTTTAATCTTTCAAAATTCAACTTTTTTAAATTTTTGTTTCCAAAAAAAAAGAAAATGAAATGTATGCGAACGACGAGTTGTTTAGCGCCTGCGGGCGCGCCGCGGCAAAATTCACTCGAAAGCGCTACGGCATTTTTTTTTTTGAAGGGCGCGGTACGGCGGGCGCAACTCTTCGGCGGCGGCGGCGAACTTAAAAAATAATGGTGGCCAAATGCCTAAAGAAATAAAATTTTTCTCTATTTTAATTATTTTTTCCCCCTTTTCCCCGTTTCTATTCTTCCTTTTGTTAAAGAATAAAAATAAAATTCGGGGAAATTAAAAAGCGTGGCAAAAAAATCCATTATATTTATGAAAACAATGGAAAAAAGTTTCCATTTTCAATTGAAATATTTCCTTTTTTTAATGATTTTGCATTATAATTTTGAGACGGCTTATTTTTATTATGTGAACTTGAAAAATGGATCTTCAATAGTGCTGGGTCAAAACGGGATGGATCAAAACTAGACGGGCCAGAATGGGATGAAGACCAAGAATTTAGGTCTAAATCTATTATATTTAGTTTGGTTTAGATTTTAGGCATAGCTTTTGCTAGGCCAATTCGGTTTTAGTAACCTTGTTAGCCTAATAATAGACTGTTCAGTCTTTTAAGCTTAGATTTTTAGGTCTTATGCTTTAGCATAGTTATCCCGTCTCATTTTGCTTCTTTTCTTCAGCATATCCAATATGAGACCAATACGATATACGTATGTATATGTATCAATACAATGTACATTGATGTGCCAATGAGATCAAATTGTCAATATTTGAAATTGAATTGGAATTTTGTGAAAATTATTACAATTTTGCTATTTCGATAATTTTAAATTTCGCTATGGATTTTAGCATAAAAAAGTTTTTTTGGACTTTTTTTCATATTTGTTTTGAGTTATTGCAAAAAAATAAGCAGTACGCGAACAATAGGTTCATCAACAAGTTCCAATTTGCATAATTTCCGTATATTATGCCATAATAATTTTGATCAAAATCTTGCAACTTTTTTTCGGCTCGTGCCATCATCATCATCATCATCATCGTCATCATCATCATTATCATCATCATCATTATCATCATCATCATCATCACCATCATCATCATCATCAGTATGAAATTGTTATTAGAGCTTTTCGCTGGCATTACAGGACGTATTACCGATTCGTATTTCGTTTAGCATGACATCATTTATCATCCCTATCACCAACCTCATTCAACTCGATATTATCATTTGAATTAGCAATGAATTTTTTGCTAACAAAATCATTTAAAAAAAATAAAATTTTTTATTAAATGCTAAATTTTTGTGGTTTTTTGTTGGTATTTTTTTCATATTTTTTCCTCGTTTCCGTCCTTTGTTTTACACGAAATTTGTTGGTGCCAAATGCACAAAATTGACATCATTTTGCGTTCTAATCATCAACCAACTCATTCAACTCGAAATGATATTTCGAATGAAATTTGCAAAAATTGGCTAAATTTGACGAGAAAAAAAACTTTTAAGTTTTAAAAATTTGCGGATTCAACTTTGATTAACTTTTTGAGTAGCGTAATAATATTTTTCAGTCATTGGATTCAAAATTTAATTCTCAATCGAATGCTTTTTAAATCAAATTTCTAGCTAACTTGAAAAAAAAGTTATAATTAAAATTGTAAAATTACTCAAAAAAATTTCAAAAAATAAAAATTACTTTTTTGGCTGTAACTTTTTTCCAAATTAGTTTAGTTAGAAATTTGATTTAAAAAGTAATAGGTAGAGAATTAAATTCCGAATCAAAGTTGTAAAATTAATTTTTTTAAAAGTAACTTTTTGGTTCTTAAAAAGTTAGTCAAAGTTGAAAAATTTAGAAAATGTGGGTCGTCATTAAAATTTCCATTTCAGGGATCAAATCTCTGAAATTTTCGTGTTAAAACATTTCGCCAAGCATTATGTCAACGCATTTTTTTCGTAAAAATTTCAGTTTTTTATAAAAAAAAATCACAAAAACTTAATGCAAAAATGCAAATTCACAGAAAATTTTTTCCATTTTTTCCATTTTTTTTGCTAAAAGATTTCATTTTGATAATAATTTTTTCTTTTTTTGTTTTCAAATGTTATTGACTTTACATTTACTTTTTATTTTCTTTTTTTCTGGCATTTTACGACTTTTTTTACAAACTTTTTTTTTCATAAATCAAATTATTCGATAATATTATTTTTTCAGTTTTAAAAATTGAAAAAATTCGATTTTACTGTAATTTACAGTTAATTGATTACAGTTCGTATAAAACGCATTCTAATAATCAAAAGTAATTCATTAGAGTTAATAAAATTTTACAGTAATTTTAGCTGATTACAGTTCATTAAATTTTACAGTTATTGTAGTTGATTACAGTTTATAAAAATTTTATTATGATTACGAGTACCTTAATTTCGCCTGGTGTTTGGAGCCAAATTTAAATTGGCGCCAATGAGTTCATTCCATTGTATCGGATCCGTTTAGGTCCAAATTTTGTGCTCACTTTTATGAAACTGAAATAAAGGCGGGCACAAAATTTGGATCCCAACGGACCCGATACAACGAAATGAACTCATTGGTGCCAATTTAAATTTGGCTCAAAACACCCAGCCTTATACACGCGAAATTAATGTAATTCATAATAACTAGTAAAAATTTTACAGTAATTCTAATACTTTACCAGTTAAAATAATTTTAATAAATTGCTTATTACAATACTCTTAAGAAATTTCTCGTTATAGTAATCTCAACTAAAGGTTGATTTTTTCAAATGTTACAATGGATTACTGTTAATTGTTCCACGCTTTAATCGCTGATAATTGTAAAAAAAATGCCAAGAAATTTCGCATTTTCACACACCAATTTGCATTTTTTTCCACTGCATTTTTCTTCATTTTAATTTGAAGAAAATTTTTATTTCTCCAAAAAAAATAATAATTTAATTTTTCCAGAAAAATGGAAAAAAAAATTTTTTGCCATTGGCATTTTCGATGAAAAAAATTGCGCGGTATTTCATTATCATTTCCATTATCATTATAATCGTAATCATTATCATTAGACGATTTTGACAATTATCACTTTTTTCTTTTCCATATTTTTATTCGGCTTTATATTTTTTTATCATTTTTTTTGGCTGAAATATAAATCATTTTTTATTTTTGGAAAAAAAATGTAATGATTGATTGAAAAATTGCGACACTTTTTTTTATACAGGTGCACCGTTACTGTTTAAAATGATTAAATTTGAATACTTTCTTACTTTAAAAACACAAATAGTTTATCAAATTTTAAAATATTGATAGATAGAAATGGGAATAATTGAGTTTTAAATACCCTAATTTCCTGTGTATAAGTCCGGGTGTTTTGAGCCAAATTTAAATTGGCGCCAATGAGTTTATTCTGTTGTATCGGATCCGTTGGGATCCAAATTTTGTGTCCACTTTAATGAAACTGAAACAAAAATGGGCACAAAATTTGGCCTCCGATGGACAACAGAATGAAAAAATGCCAATTTAAATTTGGCTCAAAACACTCGGCTTTATACAGGATATTAATTTTTTAATGATTTATGAATTCCTTTTCTATTTATGAGTGAGGACCCACGGGTTAATAGGTCAATCAATAAAGATACAACTGAAAAAATGTAACTGTGTCTTATACCATTAGATTTATTAATTTAAGGGCTTTAAAATGGGCTGTAGTAAACAAAAATCTGAAAGGAAATTTTCGAGAAAATTGCATCCAAATGTTGGGTTTATCCACAATATAACATGAAAAAATTGAAAATTTCTGTAAAGTTTTTTAAGTAAAAAAATAATTTTATTTCGAAGTCAAGAATCAAGTTTTTATATCAGTATTTCAGGGGCTTTCTAATGAGCTATTGAAATCGAAAATCCGAAAAGAAATCTTTGAGTTATGGGCATTTGAAAAAAACGAAAAAACTTTTTCTCAAAATACATCAAAATGATCTAAATTTTTAAAAGTTTTTTCGTTAATTTTTTCATTTCGAAACTTAGAATCAAATTCTTTTACCACTCAGTATTTCAAGGGCTTTCTAATGAACTATTGAAATCAAAAATCCGAAAGGGAATTTTTAAGAAAACGGAATCGAAATCTCTTAATTCAAAAACCTAGCGATGAATCACTGAACTTCGTCGAGAAAACTACTCAAATAACTAATAAAAATTTTATTAGTTACTCAATATTAAATTGAACTTTATATTCTCATAAAACAAAAAAATTAATGCTCCTATTAAAATTTGTATTAATTAAACACATATCGCACAAAAATACATAACTATATACATCACACACATTTATCGCTAACAAAAATATACACTTTTTTTATTACAGTTTTAAAATTTCTCAAGGTCCTTATTTTGAGTGCAAAAACATTACAAAATATGTACAATATTTATTAATTATTTGTGCTATGTTGGGTTTACGGCTCGCGATATTTTTTCGTATAACTTTTTTTTCGTCGTCTCTTGTTTAATTTGAATTATATTTATCGTTTTTATGTTTATTAAATGAGTATCGAGTTGATTAATGGAATTTACGATTTCATAAAAAATTAGGTAAACGGGCAAATAAAACGAGGAGAAAATGGAGAAATTTTTGAGGAAATATCAAGATGATGATGGACTCGATTTATCGAAAACTAACTCCCGAGCCAGCGAAATCTATAAACAAATATCGATATGAATTTGTATCTTATTCCTCATTCCATAAAATGGAAAATTTTCTCTTCGTCGATGAATTTTGCATGAAAAATGGGGGCGGGGAATAATTCGTTCTCCAAAAATCGTTTAATTTTATTAGTTTAGTGTTTAGCTGAGTTTTTTGATTATTGATACATATTTATTAAAAACTTCGCAGTAATATTTTATACTACTACACAGTTTAAGCATCAAAATCCATCATATCTCTTTGTATTCTTCGACTAATTTTAATATTAATAATCATCCTTTTCTTTCTATTTCTCTCCATCGTTTTCTCTCCATTTTTCTTTATTTCTCTCCATTTCTCTCCGTCCTTTTCTATCCATTTCTATCCATTTCTCTCCATCGTTTTCTCCCCATTTCCCTCTATTTCTCTCCATTTCTTTCCGTCTTTTTCCATTCATTTCTATCCATTTCTCTCCATCGTTTTCTCTCCATTTCTCTCTATTTCTCTCAATTTCCCTCCCTCCTTTTCCATCCATTTCTTTCCATTGTTTTCTCTTTATTTCTCTCTATTTCTCTCCATTTCTCTTCGTTCTTTTCCATTCATTTCTATCCATTTTTTTCCATTGTCTTTTCTCCATTTCTCTCCATCGTTTTCTTTCTTTCACTCCACTTTTTCTCAGAAATATAATAAAAAAATTAGCTCATTTTCATATCGATCCTACATAAGAGGATTTATCTTTAAAGTAGAATCCCTTAAGTGGGTTCAATTCTTAAAATATTTTTTTTTCATAAATTTGAAAAAACGTGAAAATTTCCAAATGAACACACTATTTTTTGGAAATTTAGGGAATCGGGAAAAATAGAGAGAAAAATTCCTTCACAAGAGAAAAATGTGACGGTAATCGACGTGAAAATAGAAGAGAAATTTTCTAATTTGTAATCAATTTTCGGAATCAAATTTAAAAATTTTTAAGAATAGAAAAGTCGCAAAATTTTTTTTCATTTTTCATGTTTTACAAGCAAATATAAAATGAAAAAAAATTTCTTTTCAATTTAATTTTTCTCTTTTTGTTTTAGCGAAGAGAAAGAAAAAAAATGATAAATTGCGAAGAAAACGCGTTAAAATGGAAAAAAAAATGTAATTCAATCAAAAACAAACAACTTTCAAACGATAGAAAAAAAATTGAGAATACTGTAGACATAGAAAAGTTTTCTGTAGATAGCGGAGATGTGTAGACACATCAGGTATACTGTAGTCAGAGCAGGTACTCTAAAAAAATTCATTTTCTCTTTGGCTTAATCTAAGGTATTAACTATTGAATTATTGAGCTGAAATGAGTGCTGTCACTTGACTCTCACTTGACTCCGAGTTATCGGACAGTAAATAAAAGATAATTAAACAACTCATTTTTTTCAAATTTGGGAATCATTTTTAAAAGTCATTTATGACTCCTATACAATACTGTGATTACTCTCACTTGACTTGGAATCATTTATAAGGTTAAATGCTTAAACGACTCTTTCTATCGAGTTTGAGAATCATTCGGAATCATTTATGAGACATAATGACTCCTAAATGACTCACCGAGTCGCTAAAAAAGCCAAGTCCCAGCACTGCTCCGGAATAACGCACCAACTCGGACTCATTTAAAAAATTAAATCTTAGCACTAATATACAGTAATCTAAAAAGTAAAAAAATGTACGGTAACGTATTAGATGAAGTACGATAGTATATCGAGTAATTAATACAACTAAAATTACATTTTTTTAAATTTAAAATTACATCAAATTAACTAAAAAAAATTTTTTTGAATTGCCTTAAAAAAGCTGAAAAAAATGTAAAAATTGTCACAAAATTTAATTCAAAATGCAACGAAAAAATGCGTCGAAAAACAATTTTAATTTCCGCCTAAAATGTTAAAATGCTTGTGTCAAAGGCATTTTTCTTAAATTTTTAATAGAAATGATGATACAGTTTTTCAAGAAAATGCTCCACGCTTTTACGCTTTCTTATCATTTCAAAAGCATTTTTCGAATTTTGCCGTTTTTCGTCAAAATGGGAAAAAAGCCAGAAAAATAAACAAAAACATTCAAAAATTCTTCGAACGGCCCTGCGGCTTATACGTGGAAACTTGGGATAAAGCATTTTTTGATTCTACTTCGGCACATTCAACATTTTTTCATAATCATTTTTTTTAGTTAATGTCGATATTTTTCGGAGAATTATAATTTATACTTCCAACAAAAAAATTTTTTTTCTGTATTTTAATCTGTTCGTAATATAAACTGCTCGTAATCAGCACTTATCTTATCTTATTGTTTGATACATACGGTATGTGTATGTGCATACATGGATACGTATCAAAAATTGATACATATTTACCGTATATGTATTCAATGCTATTAACATTTTTTGAAACAAAATTTAATTACATTGTATGATCAATACATACAAATGCAATTATATAAAGCGTAAAATTAGTTCAATTCAAAAAAATTTAAATCGTAACATCACGATTAAACTGTATAACGTAAAGTTACGATGCACATAAGACGATCAGACATATATTACGATAGCCAAACGAAAGGAAAAAATTAAAAAAAAACCGTTTCCACACTTTTCTTCCTCATTGCTATTCGAGTCCCGCCCATTGGAAAAAATTCTTTCAACGAGAGAAATATTGAGAAAAAAGGATGGTAGAGAAAGAGGCAAAAAGAAAGGCCTATCACGTAGTTTCTTTTCTATCTCTCTCGCTTTCTCCCTCTCCTCCAATCTCTCTTTCGCTTTCTTTCTCTCCTATTCTTTCTCTTTTATTCCCTCTCTCTTACTTGTTTTCTTTCTCCTCCCCTCCTATTCTTTCTTTTCCATTCTCTCTTTTGCTTTTTCTCTCCCTCTTTACCATTCTTTCTCTCGTTCTTTTTCTCTGTCGCTTTCTTTCTCACCTATTCTTTCTCTTCCATTCTTTTCTCTCGTTCTTTTTCTTTATCGTTTTCATTCTCTCTCGTTTCCATTCTTTCTCTCCAATTATTTCTCGCTTTCTCGCACCCCTTTAAATTTCCTTTGCCACTTTTTTTTTCTTCTCCACATTTTTTCTCCCCAATTTTTCCTCACTTTTCTTTGAGAGAAGATAGAAAACGATAATCAGTTTAATCAGATTTAATACACTTACACACAGAGGCCTTTTCAATTCTTGGAATTTTTCGCGATTATGATCAGTGGAAAAAAGATTTGCCTCCACCGTCCTCCCCCTCCCAAAAAATAGAATTTTTCTCCACAAATTCCTACACACTTTTTTTGTGTCGTTGATAACGTCAAACTTTGCCATTAGCAGATTTTTAATGATAAGCCTTTCAAAACCCCTCCCAGAACTCTTCCTGTTACAATTTTTCCTCCCCTCCTATAATCTTTGCGTGAGACGTGATTATAATCTATAAAATTCTGTAGACTTTTTTTCCAGTACATTTATGTATGTATACCTTTTGTTTTAATCTTTTATATCATGATAATGCATACCGTTCTCCTTATATCATGATAATCATAATAATAGATGTTTTTTATATATCATGGTATAATACATACCGACTTTTGATATCATGATATGATATATGTACATGATGTTTTATATAGTAATTTATATAGTTACATATACTTTTATGATATCACAATATGCTGGATTTTATAGCATGATATCATGATATAAATGTTATATACTTCTATTTATATCATGATATGCTAGTACAATATAATATTGTTTAGAATTATCATTATTTTATTTTTGCCAGCCGCGTGGGGAATTGATTCGATTATAAATTTAATTAAGTTTAGGTTTTAAGCTCAAGCTTAGACCCAATCTTAGACTTGAGATTTAGGTCATAAGCTTAGGCTCATTCCGTTTTGATCCGTCCCGTTTTGCTCAACCAAAAAATGGGCTATCCCGTTTTATCCGATCCCGTTTCGTCATATCGCCATTATTATCACATATGAATGTGCACATATTATTTTATTATCAGATAATGAGAAATGATTTTATCAGTTTGAAAAAGTTGTTCCAAATAATCGGAAAAAACCACACGCAATTTTAATTAGCAAATTCAAAAAAAAGAACAAATTTTTAATTTTTCGGCGGTTTTTAATGAAAGAAAAATTTAAATTTAAAAAAACAACAAAAAATCGATAAAATGCTAATTAATTTTAAACCCATTTGAACTTTGAATTAATGAAAATCGTAATGATTCAAATGAAAATTGTATGTATAAACCGTAGAACAGTTCGAAGTTCGAACAATTTATGAATTCTTTCATGGAACTGCTAGCATTTTGTTATCTTTTATTGGCTTTGAATAACTAATTGAAGAAGAACTTAAGGTAAAACTCGTGGCCTAGTGATGACACAGGAGTACAAGTTCGGAATTACGGTACAAACGCCGCGCGGTCAAACGCCACCGTCGCGGCAACAACAACAGCAGCAGCAACAACAGGACCTCAACAACAATAAACGAAATCACAGTAACGGCAGCGGCAACGGTAAATTTGAGGCCAGCGACGCGGTCTGTACGGATGAGATGACGCTTGGCCAAGAGAGCGTAGGCTATACATATATATTGCTCGCTTATAACGTTTATTGAGCTTATATAGATATTTGAGAGGTGCAGCGACATTTTCTGCCCAGACATTTGCGGTTTTTTAGCTTTAATTTTTAAGAAACAAAAAATTACTTTTAAGAGAATTATTATGATCATTTCGATTCAGGATTTGATTCTCTATCCATTACTTTTTAAATCAAGTTTCTAACTAATTTGAAAAAAAAGTTACAATTCAAAAAGTAAAGTCACTCTAAAAATTTTCAAAAAATATAAACTGACTTTACTTTTTTAACTGTAACTTTTTTTCCAAATTAGTTGGAAATTTGATTTATAAAGTAATGGATAGAAAATTCAATCCTGAATCGAAATTATAATAATAATTCTCTTAAAAGTAATTTTTTGTTCCTTTAAAAACTGATTAAAGTTGAAAAATTCGCAAATGTCAATGCGCCATTTAAAGGGATTTTATGGATGGCTGTGTAAGCCATGTAGTGTGTGTAGAGGACTCATAATCACTAGGTTTAGCTTAGATATGTTTACAAACTATAAAATGAGAAATTTGAAAAGCAAAAGAAAAATTATTTTTTATCGAACAAAATTCCCTACTGAAAATTTCTATCCATTTTTTTTAGATTTTTGCGCCGATAAAACAAATTGTGCCGAATTTTTACACGTCAACGAGCCCATTCTATTATCAGACGACTCAATGCGGTGAGCTAATAGTAGCTATTAATAGTTATTTTAATAGGAAAAAATTGCTTACAACCTTTCTAATAAATTAATCAAACACTCAGCCAAATAAATATCCAAATTTCATTAAGAAAATAATTAACTATTATAGTATCAAACGGCAATCAATACCTACTGTACAATTACGGTAACGGGGGCGGCGGCGCACTAACGCAAATTCCTAGCACGCAACTCAACGCCAATGGAATTTGCGCGCCAATGCACGCGTTTAACGAGGGCGGCGCGACAATGTTCATTGGTATATTTTAATCGATTTTGAAGAAACTCGCTTTTAGGTTTTTGGCTTATAAAAAAAGTTCTAATGAATATTTCGTCACGAAACAAAAATCATTTTGTGCAGAATTTCCCGCTCTACAAAATGAGTATAAACATACGGTATAATCGAATAATTTTTCACAATAAACGGCAATTAATAACTATTTTTCAGCTCCAAATGCATCGACGAATGAATTTTTCAACACAATCAATTTCAACAACAACGTCTACGATCATCTCCAACAACAACTTCAGCCCCAACAACAGGAACACGGTAAAACGCGCGAGGCGCAGGACCAAACGGGCGCTGACGCCGGCAGCGGCATTTATTATGGCGACGTGAAAAATGAAGCCGCATTTGTCGGGCACGATGATATGAAACAGGAAAAGGCGCTGACCGCGGTGGAATGCGCGCAGTCCGTAGCGAGCGCACTTGAAGCGCTTCACGACATTCGACCGAGTTCGTCGGCGAATTGCAGCGCGTCGAACGCGGCGGCAACGCGGCACGGCGCGTGCGGTAACGCCGCCGGCGGAGCGAATCGTTTTAGAAAATGTAGGGAATTTGGGGAGAAATTTGAGGAAAGATTTATAAGATTTAAGACCATTATTGGTTGGAACCGAAATCGAAAATAAAATCAAAACAAATATATTTTCACCGCTTTGCCTTTCAGCCGATGATCGTGAGTGCGCGAATTGCGGCGTCAATTCCACACCGCTGTGGCGGCGCGATAATAATGGCCACTATTTATGCAACGCGTGCGGACTCTACCAAAAGATGAACAACGGCTCACGGCGGCCATTAGAGAGGCCGAAAAAACGGCAGGTACAGCAAATTATGCCATTAAGTTCCTAGAGATCTTTTGCTGAAAGAGAGAAAGGAAATGAAACAGAGGCTCATCTACATGATCTCATTTTTCTCAAAAGTATTATCATTAGACTTTTAAAAGCCCATATACTGATTGCTTATGAGATTTATCCACCTCATATTGTTCCTCCTCTCTCCCTCAATCTACTACATCAGTGGCTGCGAGTCGACTCCGGAGCCAACCAGCCAGATGACTTTATGAATTGGCTCCAGATAGCTCCGGAAAATGACTTGTAGCTTAGAAGCAAGCCATCTGGCTCCATAAATGACTCCAGAGTCATTTATGGAGCTAAGTCTAGTCATAATTAGGCTTTTAATGTCCTTATACTAAGTGAATGAGCTTAGTTTGTCTTTTAACTCTTCTATTTGCCTTGCTGGCCACAAGTTTATTCCTTAATTAATTATAAACCCAATACTCAGCTCCAAAGTATTCTTGAAGAAAATTGGGAAGAAAAGTCAAGAATTTATTGAATGCCGTTTAACACATATCATTTGCTCGTCATTTTATTTCATTACACAGGGAGCTCAGCCTTTAATTCATCGAATTCACCGAATTATTGTTTTGGGACAAATTATAAAAAAAATTAAAGAGATGACGCAAAAATTGGTGGGCAGAAATTTTGCCGCAAAAAATTTTTTTATGAGAAAATAGGCGGCAAAATGAAAAAAAAATGATTTTGAGATAAATTTTTGTTATTATTTTTCATTGGATAATTTTTCAAATATTAATCGAAAGGCTTTCACTTTTTTTTAAAAATTCGTTCTTTCGGCCATAATTTAATTTCGCAATGTGTATAAGCCGAGGAACGGTTCGAAAAATTTTCGGAGCCGGCATTACCATATATTATATTATTTTTTATCGAATACGAATAACATTTTTGGGGAATTCGTTTAATGAGACCATGAGACCAGAGATCAAGTTATAGGCCAAGCATTTAAAGCTCATCTTCAAAATTTTAATAATTATTCGAAGAGTCTTCGGGGATATACATTTTTTATTTCAATTTTTCTAATTTTCTCTCCGTTTTCCCAATTTTCTCTCCACTTTCTTATCCACTTTTCAAGGTAATTTTCCAACTTTTTTTTGACTGTATTTTGACACAAAATGCCAACAATCATTGAACCCGAAAATTATTATTATTTTTTAAATATTTTTGCTAGTGATTACCGAAAAGCGAAAAAAAAACAAAAACAAATCAACCAAAAAACTAAGAATTTTTTCTTTATAATTAAAAAAAATGAAATCGGTAAATGATAGTGAGAATGATAGATATAAGGATAATGATAATGATGATGATGTGCGAAAAATTGAATTTAAAATATTTTACTTTTACAAAAAAAAAAAATTATTAACAAAAAAACTCATAAATAGATATGAGTTAAGTGGAGCTGTGCCCGGTAATAGTAACATAAACAACATAATAGCGTATCCATATGGCCATAATGCCATTAAATATTACAGCGGATTAGCCGATTATCGTAATAAATACTAGTTAAATTTTTCAAAAATTCGATAATTCAAAATTTTTCATTCATTTGTTTATATAAATTTGGCTTTAAAATTTCTAATAAATTCGAAAAACATTTTTTTTTTGAATATTTATTTATCGTTATTTGAATGTAATAGCGTTGTAATCGAAAAAAAAATTTTTTTTAATTAAACTTTTTTAATCCTAGGGCATAAAAAATAGAAAAATTGCAATGAATTGGATCATACAATATGATCCATAATGCCAATAAAAATTTGTTGAAAAATTTTCAATAAAATTTGCAACTATAATTTCATATATTACAGAATACCCAAAAGAGGACTGGCGTGATATGTGCGAACTGTGGGACGATGGTGACGACACTGTGGCGTCGCAACTGTAACCAGGAGACGGTATGCAACGCGTGCGGGTTATACTACAAGCTTCATCATGTGAGCTACAGTTACACAATTACAGCTAATTCAGGCCAAAAATAATGGTTACTCTAGACAACCGTACATATTCATTAATTATCGTATATTCATAATTACTGTGGATTATTTAACTGCTGTACATTCCTCAGAGACTGTAAAAATTGATTATATATAGAGAAATTTTATGTACCCTAATTTCGGGTGTATAAGGCTTTAATAAAACTGAAACAAAGGCGGGCACAAAATTTGGATCCCAACGGATCCGATAAGAACAGAATGAACTCGTTGACGCCAATTTAAATTTGGTTCAAAACTCCCTGCCTTTTACACTTGAAATTAGGGTACATAAAATTTCTCTATATATAATCAATTTTTACAGTCTCTGAGGAATGTACAGCAGTTAAATAATCCACAGTAATTATGAATATACGATAACTAATGAATATGTACGGTTGTCTAGAGTAACCATTATTTTTGGCCTGAATTAGCTGTAATTGTGTATATGAAATTAGGGTAATATTATTCAAAATGCCAAATTTATGTCAATTTTTATTACACTTTTTTCCTTTTTTGAATCGACGCGCAATTAGTCAAGATTTGGCGAAATAATTTGGCCGAAAAAAATGGAAAAAAAATTGCGGATAAATCAAAAATTTGTTTTTTTTCGTCAATTTTAGCCGCCATTTTAAAACGGAATTTAACGGAAATGATTAATCACAAAAAAGAACCAAGAGTGATTAACAAATTATCAATATGAGTGATCGATTGTTTGATTATCAATCAATCATTCACAATTTTGAATCATTTTTAAAGCTCATTCCTGACTCGTTTTACAATTTTTTAGGTCGCGCGACCCGTAAACATGAAAAAGGAGACAATCCAACAGCGCAATCGGAAATTGGCGAGCGCGAGCGCGGCGGCGCACGCGTCGCGCAAAAACGGCAAAAACGGCATGAGACGCAATCCCGCTTCGGCGGCGTACGCGGCTGCGTTGGCCGCGGCGGCTGCGGCCGCATCGCCCGGAGGCAGCTCTGGCCAGGCCAGCAACAACACCAGCGACTCGGATTTCGGCGATTTTGTCAACGCGTTTCAGCTCGTCGATGTTGCGGCCGCGGACGCTCAAAATGTAGGCGCAATCGGCCAAATGGGCGCTCTCGGTAACGGGATGATATTTTCGGAACATTTATTGCATCCGAACCATCATCAGCAACAAATAGTCCAGGGTCTCAGCCAACAACAACAATCTCACCACCAGCTACAGGCGCAAAACGTCCCAATGTCAATGGGTATGAACATGAACATGCCGCAGCACACTGCTATGCCCGGCGAGCTCATTTCACAGCATTGCTCGACGACGTTAAATGCCTCGATGAAACAGCAAGCACACCATCAACAGTCACAGCCACTGCAACAACAAAAGCTGCCCAATGCGAATAGCCCCATCAATGCCGGTGATAATAATAACCCGATTGGTAATTGCGGCAATTCAAATTTCCTCACGAGTACCATTTCGGCGAACATCAATCAGACCATGACTAACAACATTAACATTCATCATTGGCATCACGTCACGCCGTTTCACGAGGCGCTTTTGTCTGCGGCGGCCGCCGAGAAGTCCGCCGCGGCGGCGGTCGGCTGGGCGCCACAGTTGGCGGGCGAACTCGTCGGCGGCGTGGGCACTGCTGCGCCGATGTCTTACCTGCCTGCCGGATACGCCGGCAACGGTGCCTATTCCCCATTTTTTTTGCCAAATCAGCACGAAAAAATTTTCCAACGCGCTCAAAACGATTTTCGCTTCGGTGACGTACAATAATTACTATAACATAGATTTTAAAAGTGTTTTTTACAGTCATTTTGCAAATGTAACATGCTTTTATTTAAGTGCTTTATTATCAGTTGATTACAGTAATTTGAATTTTTAAAAATTTTTTATATAAACATTATACTAAGTTTAAATATAATTACCGTATTCCACATACTTATAAAGCCAGGTTACGATATTTTAATTTATAAAGCCAGGTTACGATATTTTAATTACTCCGAAATCCTAATTAAAGTCTAGTACCGTAATTGGGGACTGTAAAAATTGTATTTATTTTTAGCTTTACCAGCTAGTTTGTAACTGTATTTACTAACGAATTTTTTTCATTGTACCAAAATTTTATTTATTTTTTTAAAATATTTATTTAATTTTCTACAGTAATTTTACTCGAAACACATTTAATAATAAGCAAATCAGCGAGAAATACTGTATAAAAAATTACCATTTAATATACTGTTATAATAATTATTTTTATTATTTTTTTTTGAAAAACCTCATTTTTGCCTTTATCATTTTTGTTTGTAAGTAATCTTAATTTAAGCCTAGATTTGGCTTACATTTACTTCTCGTTGTCTCAATTGCGTGCCATTTGTGTAAAAATTTTTTTTTCAAATTTTTCCTTTTTTTTCTAACCAAATTTTCGCCTATTTTATTTCTCCGCGCCAATTTTCTAGCCAAAATTTTCAATTTATTATATTGTACAGAGTGGCCCGAATTGTCGCCGGGATTTGTTTTTGTTATAACCTTTTTACTTTTTAACCAAATTGTAAAATTTTTTTTATATTCGATTCACAAGATCTTAAGCATTTTTTGACATAAAGCTTGTTTATATTGGTTCAGATTTAAAAATTTTATATTCAGTTGAACTTTTTTGCCATTTTTTCAAAAGGTCAAAAATGTGTAAAATTGACGTTAAATTGACGCATTGGTTTTCGTTAATTTTTTTACTTTATAGCTTAAATAGTGCCTTAAGAACGAATATTGTCTTTATTTTCAATTAAAAACTCAAAATAATCTAAAATTGACTTAATACTTAGAATGATTTGATCCTTATGCCACTCACTTTAATAGAAATCTTTTTTTTTTAAAAAAGTGGCAAAAAAGATTGGTTTCAAATAAAATCCTAAAGTCGTGGGAATCAAATGCAAAAAGAATTTTATAATTTGGTTAAAAAGTAAAAAGTTATAACAAAAACCGTTAATTTCGCCGTTAATTTGGGCGACTCTGTATTTTTGAGCCATATTTTTTCTTAATTTTTCCTATCTTTTCACTGACCAAATTTTTGACTTTATTTTTTTTTTTTGATTCATTTTACCTTTTTTATTTGGCAAAATTTTTTTTAGAAATTACTCATTTCGTATTGGAAACGTTGATGCAGTTTTTATTTGTCATTTCCATAAGCTTTTTTGAATGATTAAGAGAAATGTTTATACTCATTTTGTAGAGCGAAAATTCTACACAAAAAGACTTTCGACTCAAGACAAAGTGTACATCAGAATTCATTTTACAAACCAAAAACCAATCGTCGTTTTAGTGACCTTTGCGTGCATTTTAATAGTTCTAAAAGATGTTTTTTACTTTTCGAAGTTATTTTAATTTATAGACAAGTTTGCATTCTTTTTCTAGAATGGAAAATTCTGCAGAAAACGGTTTTAGTCTCGTGACGAAATATTCATTATTAGCCAAAAAGCCAGCGTTTCCAATAAATTTATTCCTTCATACCCTAATTTCTAGGTCGGACGTTTTGAAATTTAAATTGGCGCCAATGACTTTATTTTGTTGTATTGGATTCAAGCGAGTTTAAAATTTTGTGCCCACTTTTATGAAACCGAAACGAAGGCGAGCACAAAATTTGAACCCCAACGGATCTGATACAATAGAATGAACTCATTTTAAATTTGGGCCAAAACATTCGGCCTTATACACGCAAAATTGGGGTATTTATATTCCCAAATACAAAATTATAATTCGTTTTTAAAATAATTTTATGTGATCAAATCTCAAAAAATGGTATTATACTATACATTTAACACTATTTTTACTGTATTTTATTCTACGCATAATATATACATATTGTATTGTATTATTTTCTAATTATTTGAAATTTTTTCAATTGAATGGAACTCTAATAAAAAAATTTAATATAATTTTTGGAGCCAAAAGCATTACAGTAATATTTAAAACTTTACAATCAGGCTCTCAAAAACCTATCGTATAAATTTGGAGAATTTCGCTTTTAATTAAAACTGATAATGCCAAAGCCAATTCAAAAATTCAAAAACTTTTCAAACGGCTCGTTATTATATTATTGTATACTGTAGAACACTTGGGATTAAAAACAAATTCGAACATTAAACAATGTCAAAAACATAATTTTTTCTGTTTTTGATAGTTTTTTTTTCAATTAAAAAAATTTCTCAAAACATTTCAAAAATTTTTTTTGATTTTTTGGCCATTTTTCCAAAAAATAATTTTTTATCGGCCGAAAAAATCTTTAAAAAATTCTCAAAAATGGTTTTAAAAGTACGGCACTAATCGATTTTTTAAATTAAAAAAATATTATTGAAATTAAAGAGAGAGAGAGAAAATATTCGGTATAAAAAAATATTCTTTTTTGATTTTTATTTAACGAAAAGTTCTTCGACAAAAATAAACCAATTTTAAGATATTTTTATCGAATAACTTTCCGTTCTTAGCTAAATGATTTGTATAATAAAATTGATTGATATTATCAATTAATTGAGCTCTTTATTGGATCGCAATAAAGTTCAAGAAATTGGTAAATAATATCAATGTAATATTTTTTATTTACAAATACAAATATTGTAATGTGAATTGGTTAAAAAATAATGGGACCATTAGGAAGGCATTTTGGAAAATTATGGAATAAACTGGACTTCATAGGCGCTGATAGAGACCCATAGCTGATCGAAAAACCTCAATAACTTCAAATACAAGCGGTGACGGGCACACACGGGGCCTGTTGGCCGATGCCCTCGCGGACGAGGCCCATATTGCATACGCAGGGACTCAACTTCTGGCAGGTCATCGGATTCGGCGTTCGATCGATGCAGTTAGGATCGCAAAGGATGTGCAGCGGGTTCGGCATCTCTTGCGCACTGCATACCGTCGGTGGGCCAACCATCGGCCTTCCGAACGGCATCGTTGCCGCGGCGGCGGGCGCCATTTGTCGGCCGTAGCGCGCAGAGTCATGCTCCATCACTACGTTGGGCGTCAATGGGGATCCAGCAGTGCTATCAGTGCCGGTTGGTGATCCGGCTGAAATTTGCATTAGATTGGCCTCGACTCTTGTCTTGGTCCTATTTCTATTAAAAAAAGTCCAAACCTATCATATAAACGAGTCCGACACTGAGTAAAACGAATACGGTAAAATCGTGCCGCATCATTATAATTGCATTAATATATACTGGTTTTACCCTTTTACAATATGACTAAATTTTTATTTATATATTAATTTAATCAACTAACTTATTTTTCAATTAAAAAGTTCATATACAAAATTAAACCAGGGAACTCACAGTCACTTACTTAAAGTTAGGAACTCGTTCTTACTCACTTAAAGTTTAGTTTAGAGCCCCAAAACATTTTCGGAGAATGAATGAGCGAAAAGCCAAAATGGCGGCGAATTTAAAGCGAAAAATCGTGTAAAAATATTTTTTTTATAAAAATTTTTCACTCGTAAAAAATAAAAATTTAATAAAAAAAAATTTTTGCGCCACACCTCAGAAAAAAAAGAAAAATGTTTTTATATTTTACTTTACTATTTTATTTGTTTAATAACAAATTTTTCAATGTTATAAAATGTCTGATAATGATTCTTGTCAAATCATTATCCGCATCATTTTCGTGCTGAGGATGATAATGATGCTAGGGATAATAATGATGATGTTCAAGATGATGATGATGATGATAATTAGGATGATGTAAAGGATAGAAACTAGGTGATTTAGCAACATTACGTGATGCCCATTTGGAGAGATAAAATGATGTGAATAGGTGGATGAGAATGATGCCATAACTAAAAATGATAAAATGATAAGGCTGATGCTCATGAATCATTTTTATATGTCATGGTGATGCGGATAATGATGTTGGATGGCAAAATTATTATCATCATTTATAAAAATGATGCTGATGTTGATTTCAAAACGAATACATTACCTGCTCTCAAAATTTAATCCCTTTTAAGTATTTTGTTTTCAAATTTTCTTTACAATTTGTTAATATTTACTTTTTAATTAAAAATGAGAGTAGTTTTAAAAGATATTGCAAAAATTTAGCTTTAAGAAATTTTATTAAAAAATTTTTAGGTACAAAAATTGTAATTGTAAATATTACAGGGTGGTCCAAATTGGCGCCGGGATTTGTTTTTGTTATAACTTTTTTAATTTTTAACCAAATCGTAAATTTTTTTAACATTTGATTCACAAGATTTTAAGCATTTTTTTTGACACCAAACTTGTTCATATTGGTATCGATTTAGAAATTTATTCATTTGAACTTTTTTGACACTATTTTTAAAGGTGAAAAATCGGTAAAATTGACTTGAAATTGATTTGATTTTTCGATCTGAATTTTGCTAAAATTTCATTTAATAGGTTAAATAATGTCATTATGATTAATTTTATCCTCATTTTGAACCAAAATGTCAAAATGATTCAATATAGGCTCGCTGATTAAGATGCATCCATTATTATGTTATAAATTTTAATAATTTTGCCTCTATTTTTGAAAAAATGGCAAAAAAGTTCAATTGAATATAAAATTTCTAAATTGGAACCAATATGGACATGTTTTGTGTCAAAAATGTTTAAGATCTTGTGAATCGAATGCAAAAATTTTACAATGTGGTTAAAAAGTAAAAAAGTTACAACAAAAACAAATTCCGGCGCCAATTTGTATATTTTATCAGATTTTGGATCCGATTTTAAATAGAAATTTTAAATGTTTTTTGGTCCATAGCTTGACGAACCCAACTTAAGATTGGACTTAAAATTATCTGAATAATGCTCAACAAGAGTAAGTGAGTAAAATCTAAAGCAAAATGATCCTATGTGAGTTGTGCCCGGATTTGATCCGGATGCCAAACCTGAATTTTATGGTTTCAAAAGTTTGAAAATTTCAAGATATCTGTTAAAATAGAATCAGCGCTAATTTTTTTTAGTTGATTCAATTTTGGGCTTGAACTGGTCGGTCTACATGTAATTCGTGTTATTATTTACTCGAAATTTCAGCGGGAATTTCGCTATCGTGCCACGTCACACACCAAATTGAATTTTTGTCGAATTTTTTGAAAATTTAATCCGCTATTAATCCGTCCAATTTATTTCTCATTTATCATTTTTTTTATTAGATAATATTAATTTTTAACAAAAATTTTTTAATAGAATTTTGCCCACAAATCAATTGGAATGTTCTCTTAAATTTTGAAAATATTATAATTATTTAATAAATGATTATAACGATCTAAAAAGATTCAATATAATCTTATTAATCGATTTATATCTGATTTGAATCAAAATATTTAATTCGAAATTTGAATAAGTTGAAAAATTAAATGCAAAGTTCAAATAATTCAATTATAATCCAATTTATTTAAGTTTTTATTAGTATCAAAAACATACAATATTTTAAATTTAAAAATTAATTAATTCGACAAATTCGAGTCAAAAGGATACAATCGAGAAATCGGTTAATGAATCAATGAATAAATGAATTAATTAATAGCAGCTGGTGACAGGAATACACGTACTGCCGGCTTCGCCGACGCCGATGCCAATCTGACGGACGAGGCCCGCGTTGCATACGCAATTATTCAACTTAAAGCAGGTGAGTATGTTCGGGATTGGATCATAGCAGCTGGGATCGCAGAGAATATGCAATGGATTCGGCGTTTCCCGTGGGCCGCACCAGTATTGAGCGGTGCTCGCTAGAATTGTTCCGGTATATAGTATAGTAAAAAAGAGCGTTTATAAGACCGAGTGTTTTGAGTCAAATTTAAATTGGCGCCAATGAGTTTATTTTGTTGTATCGGATCCGTTGGAGTCCAAATTTTGTGCCCACTTTTATGAAACTGAAACGAAAGCGGGCACAAAATTTGGACCACAACAAAATAAACTCATTGGCGCCAATTTAAATTTAACTCAAAACACTCGGCCTTATAAACGCGAAATTAGGGTAATAACTTTTAAAAATTATTATACAATTTATATGGTAATAAAACCAATTCAAAATTATTAAACTCAAAAAATAAAAAATAAGTTTAAATAATTGCATGGACACGACGGGTTTTAAAATCGAATTAAATTGCAATCACTTACCGGATAAGCTAAAAATGAAAATTATCAAGACGGCCGAAATTGCCCTCTTAATTTTCATTTGAGTTAGAATAGATTTTTAATCTAAAAGTTACTTAAATTTATTATAAATTTAATACAATTTAAAAACACGGGGCCGAATTTCGTTATTTTTACGTTACATTTTTTTAACAAAACTTTTTCGCATGAATTTTTAAAAAAAAATTTTTCTTATAAAAATAATCCGCCCAAAATACAAATTTCAAATAACAAAAAAAAATTTGTATCAAATATTTCCCGTATTTTTTTCTCAATAAAGGTTGAAAAATAAAAAAAAAATCTCTCCAAAATTTTACCGGAAATTTTAAATAAATTCTAAAAAAATAATAAATTTTTCAATATTTTTCCGAAATAGTTCTTCGGTTTTCATAAATTTCGAAAAATCTTTTTCGGAATGAATAAATAAATAACACATAAAAATTTTATATTGAAAAAAATTGTTTTTTGATTTGCAGATTTCTAAATAAAATTTTATAACAACTCCATTAATATCCCTCAGATTTGGGCTCGATGAAGGCCCAAAATGGTCATTTTCTAGCTATTAACTGACTTCAAATTTGAAAACTCCAGAGCGGATTTAGGCCCAGTAGCTGAATTTCAATAACTCCTCGATTTGGACTCGATAAAGACCTGGTATTGTCAAAATTATTCCATTATTAAGTCAAAATTATTCCATTATTAAGTAAACGGTTAATATCTGAAAAAATATCATTGGAATGTCTGACTTCTCTAGCCCACCGGTGAAAACCATCGCCGATTTTTCGCCAATACATCGCGGGCTATATAAGCGAAAAATTCAATGGCACCCCCAACAATCAATCGTGGTTGTGTTTACTATTGCATGATTTCGATTCCGGTTTGACTCGGCCAAGCTAGAGTTAAGTCAATACCAGTGTTTGTGGTTCACTGGACCCTCTGGGCACCATTCCCAGTGGCCTCTTCGGAGGTTCGGTACGTCCCACAGCTAACTGAGTCAGCCGGATGAGAAAGTATTGTGATGGTGCACAACTATGATTCCACATGACACAACGAACCCGCAATTACGCCGGTGTGCGGAACGCGAACCGTTGGCTTGCTTGGCCAGATCCGCTCTCTTTCGATTGAGGTCCAGATGTGCACGGAAGAAAGTGCACATTGTAGTCTCGAAAGATTGAGCAGTGATCCTGGCCGCACCAACCTTTTGCCATTTTTACAAAATTACAAAATTAGAAGTATTATGTATTTTGAAAATTAAAAATTTATTCAAGTGAAATTTTTTATAGTTTTTGCTGCTTTATAGGTTTTTCAAGCATTTGTTAAAAGTACTACCATTTGAAACTCAGCTCGCTTATTTGCCCGGGGGCTTTTTAAATCTTTTCAAATGGGAAAAATGCTAAAAAATTTTCAAATTCAAAATTAATATTACGCTTTTTTTGTTTTGTCATGGCAACAATACCTTTAAAAAAAAATTTTTCACTCATTTATATAAAAATAAATAATGTTTCGCGATGAAAAGGACGAATTCAATACCAACGACTATGATATTCTGCAAATCCTCGGTTACGGTGCTTTTGGCCGCGTTTATAAGGCTAAATGTCGTAGGGTATATTAATAAAAAAATTAGGGTATATTAATAAAAAAAATTAGGGTATATTAATAAAAATAAACATAATTATATTACGCACATTTATTATGTTAAGCTAATGGGTTTTTCGAAAATCTTTCCAATATTTCGTGCTTTAAAGAGCGGTCGCGTTGTTGCGCTAAAACGCATCGATTTAAAGACGCGCGCGCGTACAACCCCACTGGCGGTACTCCGAGAAATTAGCACGCTACGTAACGTGGAACACGAAAACGTATGTATAAAGCAGTGTTGTGATTTCGCTCCGGGTTGACCGCGGAGTCCAGCGAGTCGACAGCAACTTTTAAAAAAAAGCTGGAGCCATAAAAAGCCAGATGACTCCATAAATTGTGAGCCATTAAGACATAAATGGCTTCGCATGGCTCCGACTGCGATAAATCATCTAGCTTTTTGTGGCTCCAGGTGACCAGTTAGCTTCGCTTCCTAGCGGAGCCATATAGCTCTAAATGACTAGGAACCATTTATTAATCCGGAGCCATTTCTAGAGCCAACTCACAATACTGGTATAGAGTATTAATAGGATAAGTGGGATGAACAGGCCAAATCAACATATAAGCACAATTTCTACTGTAGATTATCGCGCTGATGGATGTAAGCTTTGCCAACACGTCCCTAATACTTGTCATGGAGTATGTGCGCACAAATTTAAGCGCCGCTATTAAGGACGCAACCCGGCCGCGAACATTTGGTGTGGTGAAATTTTTTTTCAAGCAAATTTTTGCCGCGTTAGCTTATCTTCACGCCAATGACATTATGCATCGGGTTGTGATGAGTGGATTATTGATTTCGAATTTTATAATTAATGCCCATTTTTAGGATCTAAAACCAGAGAATATTTTGTTGAACGCACAAAATCGCGTGAAATTGGCGGATTTTGGACAGGCTCGACTTCATCTACCCAATCGGACTTATGAGCATGAGGTTTTAGCAAGTATAAATAAATCATATCTCTAAATAGACATTTAAAAGGTGGGCACTCGATGGTACCGAGCGCCTGAGCTTCTATTTGGTGCCACCGTATACACGCCTAACGTTGATATATGGTCAGCCGGATGCGTGTTGGCCGAATTTCTCAACGAAAAACCGCTTTTTTCGGTATAAATCGACTCATATGTATTCAATTTCAATGAAAATAAAAATATTAGACCCGAATGATGTTAGTCTTGTCAACATTTGAAGCTTTCAACAATTTAAAAAAAATTAAAATATTCTCTAGGGCTCAACGGACCTAGAGCAATTGAGTCAGATTTTTGCGGTTCTCGGCACACCGAATAAAGATAATTGGCCCGAATGGTCTCAATTGCCAGACGCCACAAAAATTACGTTTAAACCTCGCCACCCAACCCCGAAACTAACTGATTTGAGTAAGGCTTAGTAAACTTTTTTTGTAACTGTGTCAACAACTTTAGTATTATAGTATTTTTAATTTTTCTTGCATGTTTCACGGATATTATTTAAAATTTTTTATAAAACATACATTAATTATAGACACTAATAATTTTTTTAAAATTTTTAAATGTAGAATTATGTTGTTTCGCACTAATAAATAGGTCGCTTCAAGAGTTTACGAGTTTTGTAGATTGGTATTTATTTCTTGCCTAAAAGTACAAATTCATTAAGTTCAAATAGCTTCATATATATAGTAAGAATGGATAAAGTTGCTGTTAATTGATTGGCTTCAAATCGAATTTCCCTTACCGCCACATCCGCAGGGTGGTGGGGGACAGCAGCCGCCGCCTCCGCCACCGCCGCCACCCGACGGGAAAAGAATGGCCCGCGAGAAGACGATCGACAACATAAAGATGATCAACTGAAGGAGCTTCATTTTATTGTCGCTTTTGAGTTTGAGTTATTGTAGAACGATCAAATGAAATTGTAACAAAAACTGATGATTTTGCAATACGATGAAGAGCTTTTATAGCAAAAAATTTAGCCAGAAACTCTCTTTGGGTTGGCACCGATCTCATTTTGTTGTTTAACTCAAAAAGATTAATTATTAATGATGAGGAGGAGGGGCGTGAAATCACAAGTAATTAAGAAAAATATGCGCAATGATTCGATTTTAAACTTAAAACTGAGAGATCGATGAAATTGAGCGAAAATTGAATAAAATATTGAGAAAAAGCATTCATTAGAATTATTAATTACTAAAATGAGAACAAAACAAATGATATTTAATGAATCTCTTATAAAATTTATCGACTAAAAAAAAGTGATATTTTTTGGGATAATTGCCCGGAGATTATTTAAACTTGATCAGTTTTTGTCTTTACTCATTGTAATAGTAACAATATTGTAATATTGCAGTTTTTGTTGACGCGTTTTTCTTTGCCAGGAAAATTGACCGACTGCCAAGCAAATGGGAAACAATCCTTGAAATGGATGGTGAATGCGCTTCCCAATTCATTAAAACCTGTTCTTGTCATTTAAACCTGTTCTTGTCAAATATTTTTTTTTGTTTTTGTTGAAAAAAATTTGTTGAAAAAAACTGCGGATAATTATGCATCAACCCAATAGTAACCTTAAAAAATTAATTAAAAGTTTTAAAAGTTTAGTTTCCTATATTTTTGTTCTTTTCACGTACGTTTTCACGCATATTTTACCTTTAGATTTTTAGCGGTATATGTTTGCATCATAATCATTGTATTTAATATATGGATTTTGAGTGGAATTTTTTAAAAATTCTAAAATTTTTTTGAAAAGTTTTTTTTTGCATAATAAATCAATAAAAATGCAGTGATCAGCTCAGATCAGATAGCATTTTTTTGCGATACATTTTTATTATCCTTACCATCATTATCACACTAGATGAAATTAATCATCGTATCATCAGAAAAGCATCAATTTAAACATACATGTTTTTACGTCACAATTTCTATTTGTTGCATCATTTTTTAATTGTTGTTAGTTAAGAAAAAATTCATATTTGAAGATAAAAAAATAAAAATAAAATGGAATCAATATAATAAAACTGAAATCATAAAATAAAACTGAAATCAAACAAAAAAAGTATAATACAGGGAAGGGGGGCCCAAATTGTTTTTGTTATAATTTTTTTTATTCCGCAACCGATTTTCAAAATTCTTTTTGCATTCGATTCCTAAGGTTTTTTCGGTACTGGTTTCGAATTACGAATTTACTAATTTTCCTAATTTCGCGTGTATAAAACCCGGTGTTTTGAGCCAAATTTAAATTGGCTCCAATGAGTTCATTCTGTTGTATCGGATTCTTTGGGGTTTAAATTTTGTGCCCGCCTTTGTTTCAGTTTAAGTCTCATAAAAGTGGACACAAAATTTGGACTTGCTTAGATCCTATACAACAGAATACTCTCATTGGCGCCAATTTAAATTTGGCTCAAAACGGCCTTAAGTTAGGGTACTTTACTTTATTTGATCATCCTAAATTGGTCTTGACAATTTTGAAAGTACTTAATTTCTAATTCTTGTTTGCTTTAAGTTGTAGGAATAAGCGCTTCAACGCAAAATGACATTGGCGGTGCGGAATGCATGCGGCTTTTGTGCGTTACGTTACGGCTCGATCCGGCCACGCGTTGGCGCGCTTCCGATTGTCTGAACGCGCCGTTTTTCGCCAGTGGAATACCGCAAGATCTAGTTAATTATCGAGTTCCATTACCTTCCTATCAACAAAACCTTCAACACTTTCAACAACAGCGACAGCAACGCGCTCGAAGACAAAGCGCGTTCGATAAAAGCTTGGACTCGACATTACTATAATAATTAAAATATTGTACCTTAATTTCGCGTGCATAAGGCCGGGTATTTTGAGCCAAAATTAAATTGGCGCCAATAAGTTCATTCTATATCGGATCCGTAAATTTTGTGACCGACTTCGTTTCAATTTCATAAGAGTGGGCATAAAATTTGGACTTGGATCGCTTGGATTTTCATACAATAGATCGAATTCATTTGCGACAATTTAAATTTGGCTCAAAACACTCGGCCTTATACACGAGAATTTAAAATATTTTTCTTGTCTTTCTCATTTCATTTTTACCATTTTTTATCTATTTTTCTTCTTTTTCATTCATCTTTTAGCGCATTTTTTAGGCATTTTTTCCTTTACATTTTTCGTTTTTCGCATTTTAGTGCATTCGCTGAAATGAACGTTGCATTTTATTTATTTTTTCAATAACGTTAAACATTTTTTTTTAATTTTAATTAATAAAAAAATTTTGAGCAAAAAAATTTAATTTTATTTTTCTTCAAAATATCCTTTTTGAAAATGTAATGTAAAAAAAATGCTGAAAAAAGGAAAAAATGCGCCAAAAAATAAATGTTATTTTTCAATTAAAATTTCGATTATAATATAAATTTTGCTACATTTTTACATATATACAGGGTGTTTCATTTTGGGTGCCGGATTTATTTTTGTTATAACTTTTTTACTTTTCAACCAAATTGTAAATTTTTTTTTACATTTAATTCATAAGATCTTAAGCATGAAATAGGATCGTATATTTTTGCGTTTTGATTAAATGAGAAATCAGTTTTTGGGATATGCTCAAATAATTCTAAAGTAATCAAAAAAATGGATTATTTGAGAGAAAAATTGATTTTTCAAATTATATTTTTTGGAAAAATGACAAAAAGTTAGTGCCACCAGAATTATTGTTCAATCTTCGGTCCCATGCAAATTTGGAAAAATGACAAAAAGTTGGTGCAACCCAGGTCATTGCGCCCGAGATCCAATGCCACTCAAACTGGGCAATTTGGATCTTTATGCGAGCTGGACCGGGCCGGGCAAGCCAACGATGCACGTTAACGCGTGAGTGCATTGAGGCGGAAGAGATTATACGAGGACGGCTCGACGGCAAACCGCAGTGCCCATCCTTCACATCACATGCTCATATCCGGAACGACTTTGGTGCAGTGGGACGTACCGAACCCCGCCGTTGGCGAGGCCAAGTGCAGTAACTTTGCACAAGGGTCCAGTGAACCACAAACACTGGGATTCATTTAACTTTAGCAGGTATTTTGCAGTCGTATGGCCCCAAAATGTCGCTCGTATCGTCCATCTGTTGTCCTTCCTTCTGGTTACGTGCACTGCCCAAAGAAGTTTTCGTATTGTGCCTGTCTCGTATGCGTCTGCGAATCGTGTTTTCTTTCTGATTTACTCGCTTGGATAAATGAAAAGCAATAATTCTATTCCTTGGGGCATTTTTGTTAATCATTTTTTGGCAATTTTAAAGCATATTTTCTAATTTTTTTTCTTTTTTTTTTGCTTTTTTTCTCTAACATTGATTTCATTTGTATCAAATTTTTCTCAAATTTTTAATTTCTTTTTTTTCCATTTTTTTTTGTTTATTTTTGCCATTTAATTTTTGTACTTTATACTTCTTAATTTTTTCGTTTTCACTCATTTTATTTTTTCTATGGGGAAGAGTTTTTTCTGCTTAATTTGGAGAACATTTCGTTTCTTTTTTTTTGAACTTTTCCCAATTTTTTTCATTTTTTTCATTTTTTTACCTAATATTATTTGTTATTTCACGTACGTACATACGTACATGCGTACGTACGTGATACGTAAAGGTCCCAAATCAATCCTTCCTCGTTGGAAACGACCTTGGAACTAATCATTTTGCGGGTTTGAATAAGGGCTATCCAGCCGCCGAAACATCGGCTGGTTTTCTTGCCATAAGCAAACGGTATTGATAATGCGGCTTGCAAGGCCTGGTCAGCGCCGCCATATCACCTATATTATGTAATGTGGTAACTATTCTCTTTCAAAATTTGGACTCGCTTGGATCCGATACGAACAGAATGACCTCATTGTGCCAATTTAAATTTGGCTCAAAACATTCGCACGCGATTTGGGGTAAATGAAAAATTAGCATAAAGTTCAACGTCCATAACTTACTTACTATCGAATTTTCGGGGATTAATTTTCATTGAATTCCATGCAGAATTTTTCGCTGAATCTAATGGCATATGAATTATTTCGAGATTTAACTCCTGCAAAGCTAAAAATTGGAGGCAAACGAATTGTGAGTTTATTTTATTGAAAATTTTCGATTTTTGAGATTAAATTTCTCTCTTCAAAATTTAAAAATTACTGTAAGAAAAATTATCGTTCCCGGTATTGATCTCCGAAAAAAAAGTTTTTTTTTGGTTCATTTTCGGCTGAAAAAAACGCGCATTAATGAAAAAAAAATGCCAAATTAAAAAGTGGAAAATGATTAACGTTTAAATAAACTGAAAAATAGAGGAAAAACAAAATTAATTTTTACGCTTCTTTTTAATTATATGACGAAAATATATATTTAGCGGATGCAATTTTATTTTTATTTATTTAAAGAAAAATTAAAATAGAACAAAGCCGATAAAAAAAGTGAGAAAAGAAAATAAAGAAAAATGAAAAATGAAAGTAAAATCAAAACAATACCGAATTTTTATATGCGCAAAAAGTTCTGCAATTTTCTAATAAGATATTTTATATTAGGTCGGCAAGAAAGTATTTTCTGTTTTTATATGGAACAAAATTTATTATAAAAACATAACTACAACATTCAATTAATCCAAGAGGTATTTTTCATCACGATCTATTGATTTTATGGTCAACATTCATGTAAAGAATGAATGCCCCTCTTGAAGAACTTGGCCGAAGAAGTTGAACCCCCAAAATTTTTGCAATTTTGAAGTTTTTGCCTATATTTTAGCTAATGTTTATTATAATTATTATAAAAGTTCGAAGTTATGGGGCATAAAAAGCCATTTTTATGTACTATTTGGTGGAATGAAAACGTTTATTTTATCCAAAAAATAAAAAAAGTTCTATAAAAAGCGAAAAACACTTTGCCGACCTAATATTTAAGTTTTCATCAACAAAAAAAAACGAAATACATAATATTATTGGAAAAAGCATAAAATTTTACATATTAAAGGTCGTTTTCGAAAATTACTTCAGGCCTTCAGACAACAGGTTCAAGTCGCACGAGTAAAGCAGCCAACCGATTTTCTAAATTCTTTTTGCATTTGATTCCCGAGGTTTTAGGATTTTGTTTGACACCAAGCATGTAACAATATTGGTTTCGATTTACGAATTTGTTAATCATTTAAACTTTTAAAAAGATATATTTACAAACAAACATTTAAATGAAAGCCAAAGAAATTTTACATAAGATTGTTTTAAAATTTTATATAAGATTGTTTTATATAAGATTGTTTCGAAATTTTGTCCGAGGATTTTTTGATCACCCTGCAGAACTTGATAAAGAAAAATTTACAAAGTAACAAATGGAGCGGTGGCTTAGTTGCTGTGCGATAGATTTCATTCACTTTGCTTGGGACGAAGTTTAGTTCCATCCCCGACTCCATCTAAGTGTTTCATGAAATTGGATTCGTCCCCGGCCCCACCCAAGTGTTTCATGAAATTGGAGCCGAATTTAAATTGGCGCCAATGAGTTCATTCTGTTGTATTGGATCCAAGCGGGTCCAACTTTTGTTTATGAAACGAAGGCGGGCACAAGATTTGGACCCCAACGGATCCGATACAACAGAATGAACTCATTGGCGCCAATTTAAATTTGGCTCAAAACACTCGGCCATATACACGCGAAATTAGGGTAAATGAACAATTAACATAAAGTCTAATGTCTATTACTTACTATCGAATTTTCGGGGATTAATTTTCATTGAATTCCATACAGAATTGCAATAATTTATAAAAAAAATTATTATTATCAATTATTTTAGTCAAAAAGATCACAATTCCAATTTTTCCCCTATTCACAATGATAATTGTAACGTAAAATTGCGTAGTTTTGCTTTTTTTTAAATTAAAAAAATTTTAAATTTTTTTAAAAATTAAGATAAAAAATTCAATTTTTTTTATTAAAAATAAAAATCCTTTTTATCAAAAAGGTGTTATTATTATTATTGAGCAATAAGCAAAATTAGGCGTGTTTTACGTGACAAAATTCTCCTATTTTTGTGCAAAATATTTATTTAAATGATTTTTTCTTGAATTCCGACGAAAAAAGAAGTGTTTTTTGTTTGAAAAATATTTTTAAGCTACCAATTTTGAATAAATATTTTGGAAAAAATAATTGAAAAGCAAATGCGAAATCGCCGCAAATATCGCCTTTTAAAAAAGAGCACATTTTGAGCACATTTTTAGCAGTTAAATACCTGTATATTAATATAATTTTTACCATATTTCTTTCGCAGAGATTGATTATTCTAGTCGGGCCATTTGGCATTAGCTTTTTATCTTCTAATGGAGATTTTCTTTAAAGGAAATTCGAATTTCGTAAAATTTGAGCTTGAAAATTATTTATAGAATGCTAAAAATTGTCGTCGGGATTTGTTTTTGTTATAATTATTTTATTCCGCAATTTATTTTCACATTAAGCTTGTCAATAATGGTTTTGATTTACGAATTTGGTAATCATTTAAACTTTTTTGCCATTTTTTCAAAAGGTCAAAAATGTGTAAAATTGACATTAAATTGACGCAATTTTTGAATTGATTTTTGCTAGTTTTTTATTTAATAACTTAAATACTGCTTTCTAAAACGAATTTTACTCTAATTTCAACTAAAAAGTCAAAATGGTTCAAAATAGGCTTAATGCTTAGAGTGAGTTGATCTTTATGCCACCTGCTTTATTGAAAATGTTTTTTTAAATTAGCAAAAAAGTTTAAATGATTAACAAATTCGTAAATCGAAACCAATATTAACATGCTTGGTGTCAAACAAAATCTCAAAATCTCTGGAATCAAATGCAAAAAGAATTTTGAAAATCGGTTGCAGAATAAAAAAGTTATAATAAAAACAAATCCCGACGACAATTTCTAGCACATTGTATTATTATACACCCTGTAGAAAAAATAATTCAACGAAACACATATTTTTTCACCATACCTAATACATTTAATTTTTTGAAAATTCTAATAATTTTGATTGGAATTGTCCATATTCGAAAGCAACAAAATATACAAAAAAAAAAGCCTAGCGACAATATTATTTGAAGATTTTTCATCGTTTCGCTTTGAAAAGGACGATATTCGTCTTTAAAAATGCTTTGTAAAATACAGGTATTTTTGAAATTACATAATTTGCGGCTTCACCCTTCTTTCAGATTTCGTTTGTGGCTTTAAAATTTCAGATATCAGCTTAAGCTTAATCCACAAAACGCCTTTCGGCCTTTGGCCGAGAATTTAGACCAAACGTAGGCTCAACAAAAAAAATTTAGCGCCGCAAATTGTAAAAATTTTTTTTGTAGTGATATTTTTTTATTTATATTTTTTCTAATTATCTTGCAAAATGTTTTATCAATTATTACAAAATTGTATTCACAAAGTTAAAGACCAAAACTTTTTTTTTAATTTGTAAAATATTACAAAGAATTTTGGGAAGATAATTTTTTCTCCGAAAAACAAAAAGTTAAATGAAGCCAATAAATCAAATTAAAAAGTTGGATGAATTTTTTTGTATTTTTTATGTGAATTTTATGAATGGCTAGAAAAATGACGAATTTTGCGTTGTTTTATATTCGAACCTTGTTCTTGTTTGTATTAAGACAACAAAAAAATTCTTTTCGTATTTTTATCTTTTTTTATGGTAAATTCAATAGTTGAATTGGAAAAATGGAAAGAAAAAAAAGGGGAAGAAATAGAGATAGAGATAGAGATAGAGATAGAGATAGAGATAGAGATAGAGATAGAGATAGAGATAGAGATAGAGATAGAGATAGAGATAGAGATAGAGATAGAGATAGAGATAGAGATAGAGATAGAGATAGAGATAGAGATAGAGATAGAGATAGAGATAGAGATAGAGATAGAGATAGAGATAGAGATAGAGATAGAGATAGAGATAGAGATAGAGATAGAGATAGAGATAGAGATAGAGATAGAGATAGAGATAGAGATAGAGATAGAGATAGAGATAGAGATAGAGATAGAGATAGAGATAGAGATAGAGATAGAGATAGAGATAGAGATAGAGATAGAGATAGAGATAGAGATAGAGATAGAGATAGAGATAGAGATAGAGATAGAGATAGAGATAGAGATAGAGATAGAGATAGAGATAGAGATAGAGATAGAGATAGAGATAGAGATAGAGATAGAGATAGAGATAGAGATAGAGATAGAGATAGAGATAGAGATAGAGATAGAGATAGAGATAGAGATAGAGATAGAGATAGATATAGAGATAGAGATAGAGATAGAGATAGAGATAGAGATAGAGATAGAGATAGAGATAGAGATAGAGATAGAGATAGAGATAGAGATAGAGATAGAGATAGAGATAGAGATAGAGATAGAGATAGAGATAGAGATAGAGATAGAGATAGAGATAGAGATAGAGATAGAGATAGAGATAGAGATAGAGATAGAGATAGAGATAGAGATAGAGATAGAGATAATCACAGCCGGCCAAGTTCTTTAAGATAGGCATTCATTCTTTACATAAATGTTGACCATAAAATCAATAGATCGTGATGAAAAATACTTTTTGGATTAATTGAATGTTTTAGTTTTGTTTTTATAATAAATGTCGTTTCATATAAAAACCGACATTATTTTTTTGCCAACCTAATATTATTATTTTTGTTGTACATATTACTAATTTTTTTCTAATTTACCGTTTCTTCTTTGAAAGAAGTCATTTGTTAATAACTCGTGAGTTATCGCGGAAAAAAAATTATATTTTAAGTTAATTATTAAGTTAGGCACTTATTATACCAGCATAACACAAATCTTTGTTTATATGTGGTACATTCATGCCGACAGACTTACGTTAGCATAAAGAAAAGTTACAGACAAATGTCTTGCCATATAGTGCATAGTATTTTACCGTTTTTTTCTCAATTAGTAAAAAACACTTTTTTTTTTGTTTTTTTTTATGTCAACTTGTATTTCAGCAATATAAATTGTCACTTTTCCAATATAAAGTGGCACTTGTGGCGGGATTTCAATTGGTTCTAACTATTTTACTTTTTTACCAAATTGTAAAATTTTTTTTGCATTTGATTCCTAAAAGTACCCCATTTTGTTTAATACCAAACTTATTGGTTTCGATTTACAAATTTGCTAATCACTTAAACTTTTTTGTCACACCAAACTGCGAGCCGTGAGCCACTATTGATCCACTTACACATCACTGGCTTTGAGTTATTTGGAAACATATGGCTGCGCTGCGGTGCCATCTATCGGAGTCATCTATCGGAGCCGAAGTCATCTGTTTATGTCTTAATGGCTCGCAATTTATGGATTTTTTTGAAAAAAGTTAAGAGTCGCTGGCGTCTCGCTGGGCTCCGGAGTCAAACTAAGCCAAGTCACAACCGTGCGTAAAATCATTCCGTACATTTTATATATATATATATATATATATATATATATATATATATATATATATATATATATATATATATATATATATATATATATATATATATATATATATATATATATATATATATATATATATATATATATATATATATATATATATATATATATATATATATATATATATATATATATATATATATATATATATATATATATATATATATATATATATATATATATATATATATATATATATATATATATATATATATATATATATATATATATATATATATATATATATATATATATATATATATATATATATATATATATATATATATATATATATATATATATATATATATATATATATATATATATATATAATTTCGATAAATTATTTTACTTTAATTAATTATGTAGCAATCGAATATAGAAATTTCTTTTTTTGTATTAATAAAAGTGATAAAAAGTTGATAATTTAATTTGGTATGTTGGATAAATGCCAATAGGATAATAGTAAACATGAAATAGAAAACAAAACAAAAATAAAAGAGAAAGATGTTTTAGATAAACCGTTAATTGGAGTTAAGCTTATGCCTAAAATTATCGCTTTATTCACTCATTTTTTTCTTCTCATTTTTTTATATTTGCGTTTTTTATTTTATTATTCCGCCCTTTTACATGTTGCTTTTGACTAATAAACATTAAAAAATATCGGGCCCGATCTTGAAGAGATTGCGTGTGCCTTCACTTAAGTCTCCCCTTCCTTTTCCATTTCCTTTTCTCGACCAATTTTTGAGTTTAGTCTGAGCTTAAATCTTTTATTATATGTTCTTTCGTAATTATTCACTTTTTTCGATGAAAATGTCACTTTTACATATTTATTAAGAGGAGAAAAAGGAGAAAATAATTACAAAAAAATGGCATCCATTTTATTATAATTCTTCTAATTTAAATTTAGCAGAAAATTTTTATTATTTTTAAAAAAAATTCCCCTTTTCACTACAAAGATTTTAAGGTTCTCACGAAATGTTCTGGTATTATTTATTAAGTTAGCTTCGTTCGTTAAAAAATTCGTTTTCTCAATTAATTTTATCTTTATTTCAAATTATAGGCCTGAAATTTGAGTAAATTTATTCAATACAAAAGGCTCAATTTATTATTAGTATTCCGATAAGTAAGTGGCCCAATAGGGACTCGCGGTTTAGTTTGTGAGCCAAAATAAGTCAAATGGCACAATTTTGAGCTAAATTCGACAAATTGAACCAAATTTTTGCAAGAAAATGGCTCAGGGCATGCAAGAAATTTAGCTAAAAATCGGATTTTTTTGGTATTTGACTCGTTTGATTGCGAGCAGTGTTGTGACCTAGCCCCGGGTTGACTCCGGAGCCAAGCAGCCAGCGGTTATTTTCAAAAAAAAAAACCGGAGTCACAAAAGGCCACCTGACTTCATAAATTAACTCCAAATGGCTCCGGACCCGGGAAATGACTGAAAGCTTTTTGCTTCGCAGCGAGCCATCTGACTCAAAATGACTCCGAAGCCATTTATGGAGTCGGAGCCACTTATCGAATCAAGTCAAAACACTGATCGCGAGCAATCGTGAGCCACTTACACATTACATGTTCTGATAAAATTTCATATAATTTATAAAAAAGTTATGGAGAAAATAGTAAGGTTTCTATCTTTTTTCTTTAATGTATTATGTATTTTGCTGTTATTAATGTATTGTGAACTATCATCTATCTAAAAAATTATTTTTGGTCAGCTTAAAAATTGGAAATAAAAAATGAATTTTTTTTAGTAATTTTAGAAATTTTATTTTAAAAATGGCTTCGTTTATTTTATTGCGAATTCCTATAATTTTATTAACAATTATATCGTTTATTTACTAAACTGCAAATAAAGTCCAGTCATGCTTGAATTGGATTAGAAGTTGAAGGCTTTGACTTAAAACTCCGGGACAGACACATTAGGCATAATATTGGATTGGTTGAAATCCTAATTGAAGGTCCAATAGGAACGGAATCCAAATTATAATATATTAAAAAGCAAAATTCCCAACAAAAAAAAGTATGAAGCAAAAAACGACGAATATTCGAGAGGCGGCAACCTTTCAGATCCGCGAATAATTACCATGCTGGCCAACTGCGCCATCGAGACGCAGCCCAGGTCGCTGACGGTGGGCGCCATCGACTTTTACGTCCAACACTACATCTTTCCCGTCCAATTCATATTCGGCGTATTGGGCAATTGCATCAATCTCGTCGTGTTGCTGAGCTCCGGTATGAAAAACCAGGTTCGTGTATATATTTTATATACATTTACTAATCAATTTTGGGACCAAAAGTCTCAAATTTTTGGGCACATTAGACCCGAAAGTCTCAAATTTTTGGGAATATTAGACCCAAAAGTCTCAAATTTTTAGGAATATTAGATCAAAAAGTCTCAAATTTTTGAGAATATTAGACTCGAAATTCTTAAATTTTCGGGAATATTAGACCCGAAAGTCTCAAATTTTTGGGAACATCTTAAATTCCCGTTTCAATAGCTCGGATTTTGTGCATATTTTCTAAAAAAAAACGATTTTTCGAAGAAAATTATTTCTTTTGAAAAGAAAATTTAAAAAATTTGTATTTTTACCGTTAAATTTTTTTTTCTGCTTTAAAAATACAAATTGTAATTAATAATAATAATAATAATAATTTATTGGACAAACAGGTACTAACGTAGTCATAATACAGCAATTTAATAATAACAATGATAATAAAGTAAATAAAACCCTTGATTTAATTATTAACAAACAAGAAAAAAAATACTATTCGAAAATCACTTTTTCGCTATAAGCCCAGGTTTTGGGAATTCCCGCTTTCACAAGTCGTTTAGAAAATAGGTCTGAATTATTACTGAGAATTATTTCTTCATATATTTTATTCCAAGAATTAATTGTTTTGACAAAAAAATTGTGATTTTTAGCAGAGGTATTTTGATTCCGCAATGATAGAGCCTTTCTATTACTTATAATATTTTTCTGAAAGTAAATCCAAGGATCAGGATGTGTTGAATAAGTCAGGATTTTATATACCATGATTAAATCGAGTAAAGTACGTCTACTTTTAAGGTCTTGTAAATTATATATTTTAAGTCTTTCTTCATACTTAATTTTTTTGGGTATTTTGATTCCACATTTCTTAAAAGCTCGATAAATGAAAGTCTTTTGTACTTTTTCAATTCTATTTATTTCAAAATTGTTAGGTGGATTCCATATTTCTACCGCATATTCCAACTAAGGCCTAACATAGGTTTTATAAGCTTTAACTAAAACTTTAATGTTACGGGTTTTAAGAATACGTAAGATCTGGTTTAGTTTATAATAAGCTATTCTTGTAATATTCTCAATATGTTTTGAAAAATTTAGTTTATTGTCTATAGTTATCCCAAAATCTTTAACAATTTCTGATGTTGGTATTTCAACATCATTAAGAAAATATTTATTTTTGTTGTTTTTACCAAGATATAAAGCAAAACATCATTTATTAGACGCTATTTGTAATTTCCATTCCTTGGCCCATTTCTTTAAAGATGATAATGCGTTTTTTAGATTGCTAACATTGTGGTTGTTGTTATGATTAATATAAAATTTAACATCATCAGCGAATATTTTGATTTTAACTTCTTTAGGTAAATGCATTGGTAATTCATTGATGTATATCAGAAATAAAAGTGGTCCCAAAACGCTTCCTTATGGTACCTTTGATTTCACTGGCATGCATTTTGATAAATTTTCATCAATTTTTACTTGGAAAGATCTGTTAAAGAGAAAATTTCTTATAAAGTCAAATATTTTCCCGCCCATACTTATTTGTTTTATTTTTAAAAAAAAATAAAATTATGATTTACTGTGACAAAGGCTTTTGCAAAATCAATATAAATGATGTCAGTGCAGGATTTATTTTACAAAGCATTGGATCAATCATTCATTGAGGTTAGATTGTAAAAAATTTTTGCGCTAAAATCTTGTGATAAATATCTTTTCGGGTTTAAAAGAAGTCGCTAGTTCGAATGATATACGATTGTGGTCCAAATTAGAGAAAGGTTCATTCAATTTAATGTCATTGATTAATGTTTTCTGATTGGTTAATAATAAGTCAAGAATAGTATTTTCCCTGGTGGGTTCCTTAATAATTTGAACGAGATCATTTGAGAGACAAAAATCTATGAAAATGTTGGATAAAGGATCAATTGCAGATAGCGATGACCAATCAATTTTAGGAAAATTAAAATCACCTATTTGGATGGTGTTAAGGATAATGTTTTCTTTAAAGAATTTCAGAAGTTTACTTGTTTTGGTAAGGATACAGTCAGGGGGTCTATAAATGAAAAATTAAATTAATCAAATTTTCGTTTCTAACTTTAATACCTACAATTTCACAATCAAATTTGCTTATATTAAGATAGGACCTATGTGGAATATCTGAAGAAATTAGAATAGCTGAACCACCACCTTTTAATTTACCAGTCTTTTTGCTTTTAAGTTTGGTATTAGTTATTGGTTTAGAGCTTTTAGATTTATCTGGAATTAAGCGATTAGCTAAATATGGTGGTGTAAATTTTTTATTAAATGTAAAATTCGAGAGGATAAAATTACATCATTTAACCATGTTTCTGTAATAAAAATAATAGATGGACTTTCATTTTCGAAAATATGGCTTAAATCAGGTATTTTTTGAACAATTGATCATGAATAAAGGCATTTTAATTTAGTGGAAGTCTTCTGGTGAGAAATTTTATTGAAGAAAGACTGTTTGTCCGGAAATTCCTAAGCTTTTTTGGGTAGAGAATGTAGTTTGCTAAGTTCTATATAATTTAAATCAATCACAATAAATTTAATAAGACCTGCTTCTTGATTTTTCTTCCATGCTATCAATCGCTACTCGTAGAGGCAACTCAGTTCACTCGACGCCATGTCAGTCTCGTGGAGATTCGAGGTGAAAGATTTGGAATTTTTTTAACTGCCTTGCGAAAGCCGTAGAAAAATGCATCCTGTTCTGTATTTGTACGAAATGGTACCTTAACAATTCTTGCTCAGCCGTTCGCTTTTCCGCCATGACGATGAATTTTATCTAGGAGCATCAAATCGCCCAATCCAGCGGTCGCCGCTATTTTCCCAATAATTTGTCGATCCTCAGCTATAGTGGATTCATCGTCATCACTTTCAGCTTTTCGATGACAGCCACCACGCTCTTTTTCTTGAAGAGTTTCGCCTCAAGAAAAGATTCACGGACTGCTTTCGCGAAGTCGAATCCGGGTGTCGTGAATGTGGGACGCTGAGCGGATGATTGGCGTTGAAAAGTTTGAAGCTCTCCTTTGACAACTCGTTTACCATGTTTGCATATTTGTTCAGCAATTCTCGTTGCATTTCTGTGACTGAGGCGAATTCTGCGCTCTGCTTTTCCATAGCAGTCATCAGTCGGTCCATTCGCTCATTTGCTCGCGCCTTCATAACAATAATTACCCGAGTGTGGTCGTATTTGCCTAAACCTTATTTTTTAGATAATTAATTGTTTTGAATACGAACCTAACGGGCTGGCTACAATATGTCTCTTATATTTATTGGAAAAGTGTTTTTGGAAAAAGTTTTTGGAGATATGTAAAGATAAAAATTCAAAAAAAAAGATAAAAAGCAATTTAATGGAAGAAAAAAAGTTTTTTAATGAGGGGGGGAGGGATTACATCAAAAGTTGTTAAAAGTGCAGAAAATATTTGAAAAGAAAAATTATTTTTGAGAAAAGAAAAAAAATTTTTTCATACTTTATAAAGTTTGATAACGCAATTATGCCCCATTTGGCGGCTTATTATTACGGTGAAATAAGTCGATCGTCTGGCGGAATGCAAAACATTGTCACATAACAAACCGTTTAGCCATCTGATTAGACATATAATAAAAAGAATTGCTGGGACTTGTCTCTTTAAACAACTCAAACTCCTTAAATGACTCCGAGTTTAGGAGCAGTGATGGGCAAAAATCCTTCGACTAAAATACCTTTAAATTGGTTAGATTTTGTCGAAAAACTTTCCATTAAACTTATGTATTAAAAAAAGAATAATTTTGAAAAAAAAATTTTCCTTTCTTGTAAAATTTTGCGAAATGATCAAAAGACACAAAAAAGCCATAATAAAAGTTAAAAAATGCCGTGTAATGTTATATACAATATATTTTTTCTACAAAGGAATATTTTTCTATAGAAGAAATTTTTGATCATTGATCTTTGAAAGAAGAATTTTTATCTTTGAAGATTGGAAATGTTTGAGCAAAAATATTTAAATATATATATTTTTTGATTTTGAGTCCAATATAGACATTTTGGTACCAGGCACAAATTGATAAACTCTAAGGAAATGAATAAAATAGACACGAATAAAAGAGGCACAAAATTACGCTGGTTTATATAATTGGGTCCTATTTGTTTAGGCGAATATCCTGCTTTCGGCAATGGCGCTAGCCGATTTGGGCTTTCTTTTCTGTATGCTGCCGCATTCGCTCGTCTCATTCTCGTTTTTCTATAGTAGCGTTCGATTCAGTTACTTTTATTTTGTGACAAAAACTCACGCTGTCGCGCTGGCGAATATGTTCTCGACGGCAGCTACATTGTATATTACTATTCATATTACCTTAATTTTGTGTGTATAAAACCGGATGTTTTGAACCAAATTTAAATTGGCACCAATCGGATCCGTTGGGGTCCAAATTTTGTGCCCAATTTTATGAAATTAAAACGAAGGCGGGCAAAAAATTTGGTCCCAACGAATCCGATTCAACGGAATAATCTTATTGGTGCCAATTTAAATTGCCAAATAAATTGGTGTTTTCAGCCTGGTGTTGGCCGTCTCTTTGGAGCGTTTTAGCGGCGTTCGTCGGCCGATGCACACGCGTTTTCAATTGCGCGACACACGAATTTTCGGCTTCATTCTCGGCGTTTTCGCGCTCTCGTTCGCGTTGAGTTTCTATCATCACGTGGAATATTATGTAAACGTGGCCGTCGAATGCTCGAACGTTTTGGCCACGTTTAAACACATTAGCCAAGTATGCACGCACATACATATTGCTTTTTCAAATACACATAATCTACTCTATAAATTAGGGTATATGAAAAAGGTTTAACGTTTTTTTAAAGAATTTACCTTTTACTTTCCCGTATTAAAGTTCTCATAATTTATTTCCAACTACTCCCATAATATTTTCAGGGTGCCAACAGCTCGAAGGCATTGGTCAGCTATGTCGCGCACGCCAAATACATTCAGTCGATTTTCGGCGTGGTTTTACCGGTAATTGCGGTCGCGATTCTCAACGTTTCACTAATTTGCATTTTGCGCAAACGCGAAATTCTGCCGCGACACGTTGCCGACAGAGCGCAACACAACGAATTTCGGTAAGATCTAGAGCTCCAACACGCCAACATTTGCGGCACCGACATGACATTTGCGGTTTTTCAACTTTGGCCAACTTTTTACGAACCAAAAAGTTACATTTAAGAAAATTAATTTTACTACTTTGATTCAAAATTTAATTCTCTACCGAATACTTTTTAAATTTAGTCACTAAATTAAAGTTAAAGCTAAAAAATAAAATCGTTCAAAAAATAAAAAGTAATCTTACTTTTTTAGCTGTATCGTTTTTATTTAGTAACTTAAAAATTTGATTTAAAAACATTGAATAGAAAATTAAATTTGGAATCTAATAGATAAAATTAATTTTCATAAAAGTAGAGCCATGGTTCTTAAAAAATCAGGCAAACTTTAAAAACTGCAAATGTCGGTGCACGACGAGAACATATCATCAACATTTGATATTAATGTATTATTATGCCATTTTGTATAGGTACAGTGACTTGGGCGCTTTGCAAAGACAAGAACGAAAGGTTACTGCTACCGTAATTGCGATAATTACCTGCTTTACTGTTACACATGTAAATTTTTAAAAATTCAAAATTATAGTCTAAACCATTATACTAAACTTCGAAGCAGCGTTGTGACTTGGCTCCATGAATGACTCCGGCTCCATAAATGGCTCCGGAGTCATTTATGAAGCCAGATGACTCGAAGCGAGTCATCTATCGGAGCCATTTGGAGCCATCTGGATTTTTATGGAGTCATTTATGGAGTCATCTGCCTGGTCGTGGCCCCGGTTTTTTTTAAAAAAAGCTAACTGAGCCGCTGGAGACTCGCGACTCCGGAATCAACCCGAAGCCAAGTCACAACACTTTGGGTTTTAAATAATGTTGTGACTTGGCTCTTATAAATGACTCCGGCTCTATAAAGTGGCTCCGAGCCATATGGCTCGGTTGCTGGTCCAACTGGTCGTAGTCATCTATCGGAGTCAAAGTCATCTGGAGCCGTTTATGTTTCAATGGCTTGCAATTTATGGAGTTATCTAGCTTTTTGTGGCTCCAGCTTTTTTAAAAAACGCTTCTGAGTCAACCCGGAGTTAACTCGAAGTCAGAACACTGATTTTAAATAAATTTTTTTATTTATGTTTACAGTTGCCGACTTTAATACCATTTATCTGGGAGCAAGTGTACAGCTACAGCGGCATGAAACCTACAGGGGCCTTCAACAACGTGATCACCCTTCTCAACATGCTACTCGTCAGCGGAAAAGTTCTCAATTTTGTGCTGTTTTGTTCGAGTTCCGCCCACTTTCGTCGGCGTACCGTTACCATACTCAACGCATATTTGGTACGTAATAATTACGTTAATTTCGCGTGTACAAGGCCGGATGTTTTGAGCCAAATTTAAATTAGCACCAATGAATTTATTTTGTTGTATTGGATCCATTGGGGTCCAAATTTTGGTTATTATTTGAATTGATTTTTTTTTTACATTTTCAGTGTCCGGGACGATATCGTAAAAAGTACAGTAGCATGATTAGCGCGCCAACGGGCGGAATTACGATTATGTTGCCGCTTTTCTTCAAACCAAAAGCACCAAAAGATATCGCACAAGAACAGGTCCAACAACAACAACTACGTCAGGGCTGTACCAATACCGTAAGAGGGTCAAAAGATCAAAGCGGATCTAAAAGCAGTGACAGTAGTCAAAGCGATAGAAGTATGAAAAATACGCGATCCCAAGAAAGGAAGAAGGACAGTAACGAGACAAAAACGGTTAAAATCGACGATATTTCTCCGACGTTATCGTACCAATTTCGTCGCTACAAACTGGTTGGGAGTCCAATTGAAAGTTCTACATCAATTGTGCCTAACACACCCTCGTCAGCTCCTAATATTCACCTATTAACATTAACCGGTACCACAGTGATTATTGACTAATTTATTGATTATTAAATTTATTATTGTATTAATTATTGATTGATATTTAGATTAATCTGATCTCAATTTAATTGTTATCATTTTTGAATATTCTTTTCAACTTTTTCTCAGAATTTTGTTATTTTTTTTGTTATTTTTTTTCTTTTTTTGTGCGGCGGGTCAACAAACATACCGTATTTTTTTTGAATGTATCGTATTATTTTTTCTTCTTTTTACTGGTTCTTTTTGGTTACTGTAAAATTTTAAACACAGATTCTAACTTAATAATATCGTAAAATATCCTTACATAAATGACAAAATATTTTGTACATAAAAATTTTCGAAAAAAATGAAAAATAAATTTTTTAAATTTTTTTTCAATTACAATTTAAGTTTGAAATATTAAATATTAAATTACAATTTAAATTCCATTAAATTAAGCCTTGGGAATCGAATGCAAAAAGAATTTAATAATTTGGTTAAAAAATTAAAAAGTTTTGACAAAAACAAAATCCGTCGCCAAAATGAGAGCCAGAAAGAAGATATAGCGGAATGAAGTCATGCGAACCCCTTGGAACACGATGCAAATCCGCACATCGGTTATCGGTAGCTCGTGAGCTAAAGAAATCAAAAATGATTTTAAGCATAACTAAATATTGTTGAGTTGATGCTTCATTGCGCATTTTTTCAATCGTCTTCGTTTCAGTTTCATAAAAGTGGGCACAAAATTTTGGACTTGTTTGGATCCGATACAACAGATTGGCGCATTGGCGCCAATTTAAATTTGACGCAAAGCATCTGGCATTATACACGCGAAATTAAGGTAAGTAATTTTTAATTAAAAATTCAAAAAAGTAGAAAATTGTTTTGCTAGCTAACAATATATTGGGTTGTAAAGAAAGTTCTTGCGGTTTTTGTTATATACACAGTCAAACCTCGATATAACGTCACCCTTCGGGACCGGGCCTAGTTGGCGCTATATCGAGGTTTGACTGTACATATAAATGGTTGAAAACCGCAAAAACTTTCTTTACAATAATTATAATAAAGTACAAGTCAAAACATTTTAAATCCAATTATTATATCAAAAATTTTTATATTTTTTATTTGCGAAATTGCTTTAAGTCTCATCATTTTTACAGTCAATTTTACCGTTTCAACTTCATTTTTCTTACAATAAAAAAATGCATTTTAATGCGTATTTTTTCGCTCACTTTTGCTTTGAGCAAAAATTTTTCACCTTTTTGCTAATTTTTTAATCGCCTCAAAAAAAAATATTATATTTTTCCTTTTTTGGTGTTTTGTTTTAAGAAAAAAATTGGCCAGGTGTATCATCGAAAAATGAATAATAAAATGAATGAAAAATTTTGCTGAAATTTGACTTGAAAATTAAGTAAAAACTTTAAAAAAAAAGTTAAAAAAATTTGTGACATTTTTCAATTTTCGGCAAAATTTTTGGTTATAATTTCACTCAAATTTCTCCCAAATTTTTTCTTCTTTTTTTGTGGTCTTTTGTGAATAGCTTTTCTTACTGTAGAAGTGTCAAAGAAGCAAATTTTAGTGGGCGTTGCAACTTTTTGGAATACGGTAAAAGTAGATGGTATTTATAAGTTGGAATTTCGTTTAGTCGTTATAAAATTTTGTAAATTATGCGCTATTTCGGATACGGTAATGTTAGTGGGAAATAAAAACTTGAGCGGTATTCCAATACAGTGACATCATTGGAAAATTAAACTGTATTCCAATACAGTGTTATTATTGGAAAATTAAACGGTATTTCGATACAGTGATATTATTGGAAAATTAAACTGTATTCCAATACAGTATTATTATTGGAAAATTAAACAATATTCTAATACGGTAATTTATGAATAAAAAAAGAAAAAGTGAATAAAAGACGGCGTGAAAATATTTTTGCTTACGGTAAGTCATTTTTACTATTCGATTTAACTGTATTAGTATTACGGTATGGGAATTTAGATTTTTATGGCAGCTAATAAAGCTTTAAATTTTTGGGGAATTGCAACGATTTGAATGTTGATTACGATCAAATACGACACTTATACCGTATCTTATTTACTTTATTATTGTATTTTTAATGTTAGAAAATTATTTTTGAATAAAATAATAAAGATTTGTAATCGTATTTAAAAGTAATTTATTTAAATTAAAGTTGTTAAAAATTTATTTAAAATTTAAATGTACAATTTACTGTTAAGATCTTAAAATTTTTTTTCCATTTAAAAGCGAAAAACGCGTTGCGCAAGTGCGGCAAGTGGCACCTCAACGAAGGCGTGAAATAGCGCCGCTAGCGCAAAACTCGCCGCGCCAGCCAACGGCAACGCGCCGAGCAGGCCGAGCGCGCCTTCGACGCGCTGAAGCGGCGCGTACGCGTTCATCGCGTACATCATCGGCATATGTACTAAATAGGCGCTGAATGAAAGCGTGGCCAACACGTTCCATAAACGCCAAACTCGAAGGCTGAAAAAAATTGAATTTTTTACCTCCTAATTTCGCGTGTGTATAAGCCGACGGGTATTTTGAGGCAAATTTAAATTGGCGCTAATGAGTTCATTCTGTTTTGTATCGAATCTTAAATATGTATCTTTTATTACCCTAATTTCATGTGCATAAGTTGTTTTGTATTGGGGTCCAAATTTTGTGCCCGCCTTCGTTTCAGTTTCATAAAAGTGGGCAAAATATTTGGACTCACTTGAATCCGATACAATACAGAAAGAACTGATTGGCGGCAATTTAAATTTACAAAACACCCGTGACTTATACATACGAAATTAGGATGATAAAAAATACATATTTGAGAAAAGAAACGTAAATTAGGAGTAATGGCTAAAATTATCGGATTAGTACAGTATCTCAACACACAATCCTTACCCAAATTTATCGTAGTAGAGGCCGAGAATCATTATCGTAACGCCAACGGCAAACAGATTACAAAACAGCGCCGTATACAGCATATTATATGGATGTGAGCTGCCCCATTGCGGATTCCAATACTGCGGCAAAATACCGTACACTACGGCTATAGTCGATACGGTAGCAACGGCGAAAATACAACGATGCTGGCGTTGATTTGAATACACTAACGAGATGGTACTTGAAGTTGATAATGACGGGTACTCTGCTCCAAATAGCCAGTTTCGAATGGGATCCATCGATTGGCCGACTAACAAACCGATAATAAAAGGTCCACACTTGGTCACTGGCCGGGCATACATGTCCCATAGGCCCGCGTAGACCGCCGCCAATTTGGAGGCGTCGTCATCCGGATGGGAGATAAACTTAAAAATTTGATAAATCAACCAATTTTTAAGTCAGAAATGAAATTTATTGGAATGATATTCGGTTGAATAAAAAGTAAAATATATAGAGTGGCCCTAATTAACGGTGGGATTTGTTTTTGTTATAACTTTTTTTCTTTTTAACCAAATTGTAAAATTCATTTTGCATTCGATTTCCAAGACTTTAGGATTTTATTTGACACCAAACTTGTCAATATTGGTTACAAGTTACGAATTTACTTAACATTTAGACTTTTTTATTTTTTCAAATATCAGTCAAAATATTTTGCAAAAATTTCTCATTTTTTCTTGTTAAATTAGTGGCCTTCAAATTTAATCAAAATACCCACCGGAATATCCACATCACTCTTATCGCATACGCCATAACGTTGGCAGTGGTAGGCGCGCCAAAAAGAGGACGCGCAGACCGCGAGCGCGCCCACCGCCAGGCCGATGCCAGGCCACCGCGTCAATAACGATAGAGCAAACGGCGCCAACGCGTACAATTGCATGTCCAAGCCCAAATACCACAAATAACCCAAGCAGGTGGGCGTTTCGGCGTAATTATTGGTAAAGGTAAGAACCCCGACGATCGACGAGGCACTACAACCGCCGAGCATCGTTGTGGAAAATCTAGAAAATAATGGAATTATTCAAACTTGTTTTATGATAAATTTGATCCTAATCATATCACAAAGAAGCAAAATTATGCTTTATTAATAATGCAATGTTCAAATTACTCTAATTTCGCGTGTGTAAGGCCGGATGTTTTGAGCCAAATTTAAATTAGCGCCAATAAGTTTATTCTGTTGAATCAGATCCGTTGGAGTCCAATTTTTGTGCCCGTCTTCGTTTTGGTTTCATAAAAGTAGGCACAAAATTCGGAATTGTTTGGATCCCATACAACTGGCGCCAATTTAAATTTGACTCAAAACGCCCAGCCTTATACAAGCGAAATTAGAGTACACATTAAATTTTCAATTTTACTTAAAATTTAAGATTTTTTTGACATAATAATGAGAAAAAAGAAATTTTTACCGTGGCAAAAGTACTGCAATTGTAGTGAAAGCAAAGAGAAGATATACTATAAGAGGCGGCAAAATTCGCGCCACACGACGTGCCATAAAGCAGGCGTAACCGCGTGCAAATGACGCGCTGGTTTCGCGTCGCCGAGTCCAGGATCGTGCAGCCAACAACCCGGATAGAACCAAAAAAATTTCCACGCCCAACGACGAGTTACCGAATAATGGCCCCAAAATGAGGTTCTCGTGTACACTACGCTTAAATTGTGCAGAACTTGGAAGGCGTTCGAGAACGTCCACGCGGCCTTCGCCTCCTAAATGGTTAGCCATCACCCAGACGATGGCGAAAGTGCGAAACACGTCGAGTATGTCGAGTCGGTTGGGCACTGGACGGATAGTGCGGGTTGTTTTGTCGGGTTCCAGGCCAAATATTATCGCCGAAAATGTGCTAAGGACCTTGTGGCTGGAGTAAAAAAGAATCAGGCCAACCCATAAAATCGGTAGAATTATAGAAATTATCTTCCAAAATACGGAAAAATCGATCCAACCCATTGAATCTGCAGAAAATTGCAAGGTGCCTAATGTCAAATTCATCGATTTTAAAGCCAATAATGTGGTCAAATATTCAGCGCAATTGATCCAAATGGTGCTTAGTAACGCAATGAATCCAAACGAATTGCCAAAATTTTGAAATATACCGCCGCCGAGGGAGAAAATTGCCGCGCCAGCCAACAACAAAATGACGCCCGCGTTGCGCCTTGCTCTCAACCGGCACATTTCGTTGCGCTGTCGGCGTGCATCTGCCATTTTGAGGCTAGCAATTGCTGGCATAGGATCTTCGGCCGGGACAGCTGGCACTCTCCTCGATAGTTGACGATGCAGCGAATATACTGTAGCAAACATTCACACGTTTTAATTTAATTTTGCTTATAAATTTCTGTAAAAATTAAACAAAAATTTAAAATTGAAATCAAAAAATGATGAAAATTTCGGCTGGTCACTTTGTACATATAGTTATGTTTCCTTTCAAAAGTCACGTACGCAAATAAACACACACACGCACACAAATTACACACAAAATAAACAAAAGAATCACACAAATAAACACAATAAAAAATACATATGTTCCCATTCCGTGAATCAAGATAAAAAAATGATAAGTAAATACACAGAAATACACACTAAAAAACACACATATAGACACACAAATATACACATTAAATGGGTTTGAAATGTATTTTATATATTTTTTTGTGTATTTTCTTTGAGGTTTTTTTTATCAGAAAATAATTTGTTGTTAATAAACTTTTGTAGTTTTTTTAGCGCACAAAGTATGAAAAAATTTGAAAATTATTTTTTTTAACTACGTGCAAAATGAAAGAAATATTTTTCTCAATTTTGTCACGTATAAAATGAAGAAAAAATTAATTTTTTGTTAAAATTAACTAGAAAAATTTGGGGCAATTGCGATGTGGCAATTTAATGGAAGCAAATTAATGGATTATTACCAGCTTTTAATAAACATTAAACTTTAAAGCCGTTCAAATTATATTTTAAATTAATTTTAAAATTTTGTAAAAATGGCAAAAGGTTGGTGCGGCCAGGATCATTGCTCAATCTTTCGAGACTACAATGTGCACTTTCTTCCGTGCACATCTGAACCTCAATCGGAAGAGAGCGGATCCGGCCAAGCAAGCCAACAGTTCGCGTTCCGCACACCGGCGTAATTGCGGATTCGTTGTGTCATGTGGAATCATAGTTGTGCACCATCACAATACTTTCTCATCCGGCTGACTCAGTTAGCTGTGGGACGTACCGAACCTCCGAAGAGGCCACTGGGAATGGTGCCCAGAGGGTCCAGTGAACCACAAACACTGGTATTGACTTAACTCTAGCTTGGCCGAGTCAAACCGGAATCGAAATCATGTAATAGTGAACACAATTGATTAGTTCTTGGGGACGAAATTCAATTTTTCGCTTATATAACCCGACGTGCAATCGGTGAAAATGGGCGATGGTTTTCGCCGGTGGGCTAGAGAAGTCAGACATTTCGATAATATTTCGCTTTTATTCAATTGTTTTTTTATTTTTCAATTTTTTTTTATTTTTCGAAATAAAACCCCCAGTCCCGTATACGATGCCCCGGCTTTACCGGGTACCGCAACTTCGATTGTAATCAGAGTGTAGTATACAGTAATGAATGACAGAAATATACTATAACAAATATTGTAATGTACTTGATAAGATTCTAAAACACTATTTTAAGGCTCCAGTATATTGTAATTACGTCTGTAGTTAAAAGTTTTTTCGAAATTTGCAACTTTGTCTGGAAAAAAGAAATGTTTTTCACATTTTTAATGGATTTTTTTCATTTTAAAATTTTTCAAAAAAATAAAAAAACTTTCGGACAAAAAAATTTTAAACCTTTTTTTAATTTGTTTTTTGCACTTAACTTTTTTCTTTTAACTTTTAACTTTCATTAAAAATTAAAACAAATGCGTTGGTTCTAGAATAAAAATGTTACAAAAATTCAACAAAATTACAAAATAGAAATAAACTACAGACAACTATTAAGACTAGCCTGACTTTTTATCGTTTTTTTCCACTAGTCTTACTAGCCAAATTGGGTAAATCCTATTTGTATTATTTCTTATTCCCTTACAAAATAATTTTGTTTTTGTTTGCTTTATAAAAAAATTTTCCACAAATCTTTGGCCGAATTTTCAAAGTTGAAAGTCTGAAAAAAGTGTTGATTTTATAAAAAAAACTCCAAGAAAAAAATACTCAAAAATTTCTTTTAATTAAGAAGGAACAATGTTGTGACTTGGCTCTGATTTGACTCCGACAAACGAGCAAAGCTTCAATATATTTCGCCATTTTTTAAAAAAAATATAATGGGTTTGTCTGCTCGTTTGCTAAAAATGCCATAGTCAACGCGAAGCTAAGTCACTACACTGAGAAGGAATATTTGTCCAAAGACGGCTCCTAAACAAATGTTTAAAAAATCTGATACAAATAAACGTCAATTTCAATGAAATAATTAAAATAAAAATATACAAAAAGTTACTTTGAGAAAATTTTAAATTCGTGATAAAATGCTAAAAGAAAAATCAAAAAAAAAATAAAAAGATTAAAAAATAATTAAAAATTTCTCTTTTGACTTTTCAATGCAAATTGCAATCAAATAGCCATTGATTTGCATATTTTCAATCGATTTTTCTTCAATTTTGATTAGAAAATTATGAAATTTATAATTTTTTGAAAATTTAACAAAATTTTTTAGGTTTTTGATTAAAATTTTTTACATTTTTATATTAAATTTTTCGTTTTTCTCAGAGAAATGAGTCAAAATCGAAGCGATTCTCTCGAGTCCGGCGAAATTGAAAAAGATGGAGGTCATTTTTCTTGATATTTATGGAGATATGCTTAATGGGATAGGGCTAGGGGAAGAGTATTATGACTATCCTTTTTTATAATTCATTTTCTAGTCAACAATAGCGGTGACGAAAACTCGCGTTGCGTCACTCCGAAGCGTCGCCGACGCTCCACGTCCTCGCCGTTAGCGGCTGTAGATGGCCGCGGTGATGCGCCGTGCGACGAGCTCGCTGGCGCCAGCTGCAAGCGTCGTCACGCACAGTCGCACGACAGCGTGCACAAAAAGCGTGAGCGTCGCTCACGTTCCTCTTCGTCTTCTTCGGAATTCTCTACGGGCACATCGGGATCTTCGTCGTCGTCGGGGTCAAGATCTTCCTCGTCCTCGTCTAGTTCCTCATCATCAGGCTCTTCTTCAAGGTCTTCGTCTTCATCTTCGGAATCCTCCTCCTCTTCATCCATTCCTTCCTCGAGCTCATCCTCTAGTGATTCATCCACGAACAAAAATCCGGCTAAAAAGACGGATTCAAAACAAAAAAAGAAAAATGAAATAGCTAACGTAGCGCCGTTGGCCCATTATTTATACGGTAAATACAACAAGGACCAAATGTGAGTACGGTATTTTTCGATGTGGATACATAATAATAGAATGCCAACATCTATTTTTGTATACGTTTCTTTTTTTAGAAAAGGAACGTTAATTTCCAAATTTCTCTGCGAACACTTTTATTATAGAGAGGACAATCTTTGGAAAGTCTTTCAAAATCAGGTTTGTTTACATGACAATCGTATAGTCCTTATCTGTATATTATATGAGCCATAATTATTAACCTAAATTTAGACCCCAAACTAAATTAGCTCTCAAGATGAGTTAAAATCTCTTCCCAAAATGAAAAAAGCCTTTAAAATGAGTCTTCAAAAAGGCTCAAAATTGGATCCCGAAATTCCAATTTTGTTGAGCTCATTTTTAAGCTCAATGAAGTGAAAGAAGCTCTGGTGGGCAAACAGGCGGTGGGCTATTACGCCAAGGAGCCGGTGCGCTTCAAAATCGCGGACGTCTCGCGGGAAAGCGTTAGCGAGCAGCCGGCGTTTCACAAGGCGCCGTCGGGTCTGACCGTCCGACGGCATTTCGCCGAGAGGCGCCAAATCCAATTGTGCCACGCCAACTGGCCTTGCGTTGTGCAATGCGCCGGCGGCGGACATCGCAGCTATTTTCCACTCGAGTTGATCTTTGTGTTATAAAATTTTCAATTTTCTCTCTCCTTCTCGCTCTCTCTCTAAAATATTTTTCTCTCTCTCTTCATCTATCAATCTTCCTGCCCTCCTCTCCCTTTTCCCATATTTACTTTATGAAAATTGGCTGACTTGACCCGTTTCAGCGTTTTGACTTGTATTTAAAATTTTATTTAAAATATTTATTAAAATAAATGCTTTTTATGTTGGATTTGCCGCAAAAAAGTGCCTATAATCCGGAGAAATACCTTCGGATTTGGTATATCTATTTCGTGGACAAAGTGAAATTTGCTTGAGGGCGGGGGGGGGGGAGGAATTGTACTTGGTATAATATATAATAATTTGTTATTACTTTTTTTCCTCCAAAAATGTTCAAAGCTAATAAAAATATATCGAATTGATATTAGAAAAATGTTCGAATTTTTAATGTTTTTTTGCTTTGAAAAAACAATTTTTTTATTGTTTTATTCGTTAAAATTTGATAAAAGCAAAAATGAAAACAAAATAAAAGTTTAAAAAATATCAAAAAAAATTATTTTTATATTTTTGTAAAATAGAAAAAAAATTTATTTGACGTTTGGATAAATGTTTTTTTAAAGGAGAATGGGAAGATCGCATCTTAAAAATGGATGTGTATAACCAGCAGGGTCATTTTTTTTATTGAATATTCCTATTTTTTTGGAAGTATATTTTTCTCACAAAACTGAAACAATTAATCAGTTTGATGCTCATAGCGAAAATTGTTTATTATCGTTGATTTATTCTTGTCTATTAGGTGTGCAAATATGAAATATGAAAGTTCGTTTTACTTTGTATGTAAACTTTTTTTCAAAACATTTGTCTGTATCTATCTTGTAGAGTGTTTAAAGCGCTATCTAATGCTTCTTGAATTTTTAAAAAAGGTTTGCATATAAAATTTTAGGCCAATTTTATTACAAAAGACCATCGAAGCGCCAACAAAATAGCATTTGCGGGAAGTTCTCTTATTCATGTCTAACTGAAAGAAAAGTGCCGCTGATTCTTAGAAAATGATTGCTGAAGTCTATGGCGAAAATACGATCATTGCCAGAGCCTGTCAGAAGTGGTTTAAGAGGTTCAGAGAAGGCGATTTTGACCTGAGCAACAAAAACTGCAGAAGGGTATTTTGTATTATGAACTTCTCAAACCTGGCAAAATTGTTACGGCAACTCGTTTTAAAGAGCAATTAATCAATCTGAACAGAAAAGTTGCCACCAAACGACCAGAATGGACCACAAGACACGAGTGCCCAATATTGATTCACGACAACACCAGATCTCATGTTGCAAAACCAATCAAAAATGCAATAAAAGAACTGAAATGGGAAATCTTACCCCACTCGCCCTACTCTCCTGACATCGCTCCGTCGGATTATCACTTATTTCGATCAATGGCTCAATTATTGGCGAAGCAGAACTTCACAAAACAAGAAGAAATGCGAAAATGAATGGATTGCGTCGAAACAACCGAAACTTTTTTGATGGAATCTATAAGTTGCCAATAAACTGGAATAATGTTGTTGTTAATAATGGTTGTTATTGTTAATAAAAGTTTAATTGAAAATTTTTTAAAATTTTAATTTTTTGAATCGTAAGCAAACGAATTTTCATATTTGCAAGCCTAATATCTTCATGCCCTCAAAAAACGTCATAAATGATTTAGAATGAATAAAAGCAAAAATAATAATGGGGAATCGGTGGAAAAAAGATGATGCCAAAGCTGCATGTGGCAACCTTTTCCAATTATAATATATGTATATAAAAAGATAGAAAAATTTATCGGGCTGGCCCGAAAAATTCTTCGACAAAAATAGCTCAAAATGCATTGGATTTTATGAAAAAACTTTCCGGGCCCGTTCGATAATTTCCCACTAAATTTATAAGCAAAACTTTTTCGATTTTAAAAAGAAATTTTTCTGAAAAAAATGGAAAATTAATTTGACAATCAATTAAAATTGAAGAAAATTTCATAATAATTAGCGAAATTACAATAAATTTTACACCGGAATACGGCATAAGAATTTTTTTTTGAGGGGGTCGAAATGGATCGATTGCTCATTAATTAAAAGTGTTTACTTTGAATTATAATTAATTGATTAGAACAGGAAATTTTTGTAAAAACATACAATTAAAAAATTACTATAATGAGTAAATTGATGGTATGCGCAGAGTTGGTAAAATTTAGAAAATTGATCTTATATTATCGAGCCTATAATCCTTGAAAACTCTGTTTTCAATTGAGTGCATTTGCAATTGTGTCTTGAATCGAGCGACATATGTATATATAACAAATCCAATAACAAACAGTACATTTTCGATTTATTTTATTGTTTTTTTGGCATGTCGTTTTATCGCATTTATTATGGTCCGTTATAACAAATTCGAGTTTATTCGTCTGCATAATTATACCACATATCATTTGAGCGTTATTATTATTACGATAATAAGTTTGTGTTGTGTTTAAAATTTTTTTAATCACTTTTCATTCATCTTCAACTATCTCTTTTTAAATTTTGTAAATTGATATTTGAAACAATGAAATAAAGTGAAGAAAAATGTGCGTTACATTTATTGACGCATTTATCTCTCGTTATTGCGTTGAGTTCAAACAACACTTTTTTTACTACTCGAAAAAAATGATTATCTCATTTATAGACATTTAATAATTTTTCCCAAACTACAAATCAGCAAATTTGATTGAAGTTGAACAAAAAATTGTTTGAAATTTTTTTTAGTCCTAAAAAGATTAGTCCTAAAAAGAAATTGCATGGAATGGAATGGGGAAAAGGGAATGGAAAGTGAATCAATTTAGTCTTAATCAGTGTTGTGACTTGACTTGACTTCCACAGCAAATCCATGACAGACGAGCAGAGACCATGATATTTCGCCGTTTTTAAAGTAAAATATAATGCGTTTCTCTGCTCGTCTGCTAAAGATATTGGAGTCAACTCGGAGCCAAGTCACAGCACTGGTCCTAATATTCCTATACTATTCCATACTGTACTCTTGTTCAATATATGCTCTACTTTTTTCTCCATCTTAAGTCAATGTAAAATTTAATCGAAAAAAAACGATTTAAATTTTCTGAAAACAAATTAAAAAATAAAAAAAAATTCGTTACGTTAAATCAGCCGTAAAACCAAATTTTTTTAAATTCGATTCGATTTCAAGACTAAACAAGAAACCGTAGACAAAAAAATCGATTAAAATTTATATAAATGTATGTTTGCACGGATATTTGTCATTTTTGCGAAATCTTCTTTATATTAACTTGTTATTTATTTTGAACTTATCTCTTGAAACCAGTGCCGGGAGTAGACTCCGACTTGACTCCAAATCGTTTAAAAGGTAACGTGATTAACCAACTCTTTTTTAAATTTGGGAGTCATTTAAAAGTCATTAAGAAACATTATGACTCTTAAACGACTCATCTGAGTCATTTGAGTCATAAAAAGTAGGAGTCGTTTAAGGAGTCTATTCCCAACGAATAGTCCCAACAGCCCGAATCATTATGACTCTTAAATGGCTCACCGATCCTGAGTCGATTAAAGAGCAGTAAGGAGTCTAATCCTAACACTGCCCCGAAACCAATGAATATAATAAGGTGAAATATTCCCTTAAATTTTATTCGTATCCGATACAATAATAACAAAATTGTCAAGCTCTAAACTTGTATTAACAGCACTGCAGGCTATACAGTATAACATTAATTTTAAGTCAATTTACTGCGGCTTTACTCGACGAGAAATTTCATTTTTTTAATTTGGCTATTTTATTGATTCGATTGAATAATAATGCTGAGCGGTGTGACACGCCGCTTGGCGGTCCAACTCACAAAGGCCTTTCAATTGCGCGCGGCGGCCTCCACGCAGGCTCAACCGGCCCAGCAGGCGCAACAACAACACTTCCGGCAAGCACAACAGACCCAGCAGCAGCAAAACAAGAACCAAATACCCAACCCGCCGCCCTCATCATTCGTGAACGACGCCACGGTGATGACTCCAAATAGCGGCGTTTTGCCAACGATTCGCAAAGTACGCGAATGGCTACTCGAGCATTCGGTTGTCGTCTACGGTTCAAATAAGTAAGCAATTAAAATATTACTATAAAATATTACTGTGCATGCACTGTATATTTTTATAGCATGGATTTCGACGCGACCCGCAAACACGACCGTACCGTAGGCACCCAACAGGCGCTGATACCATTGCACAGCCGGGAAGCGGAGGCTTGGCGTATCTATTCCCATAACAAGCATATCTGTCGCTTTGGCGTAGTGCTCGAGGAGCTTGATATTCTCGCTAGTATGCTTTATTTTTAAAGGATTAAATGGATTTTGGAGACTGAAGAGAAATTCCTTCAAATTTTAATCCCAAAACTCAATTTCAGCCTACATCGGCTATAAGCACAACCAGGATCCTAATGTCTCCATGCTTTTGTCCGGCCATCATACCATCGGAATCGTCACGGCCAGAGTGGATCGAATTGGTAAAAATGGGGCGCAAAAATAGGCTTATAAATAGCGGGCTATTCAATGTTCTACTGTGAAAGAACTTCAGCATAAGAACCTTATAAGAATTCTACTGTATTGAGAAGAATTCAATGAGCTATACTTTTCAAATCTACTCTAAAATTACATGAAAATTAGACGTGAATCCGGGCGCGGAATTTCGCGTCAACGAGGACATGCTAATGACGGGCTACGTTTCGTGGCAGGGTCGCTCCTCCATGGAAGTCACTATGCACGTGGAGCAGGGCGACGTGGCCGGCGGCGCTCCGCTTCGGCATCTGCTCACCGCCAAATTCATAATGGTCACCATATCCGGCAACGGCAAGTCGGGCGCGCCGAACGTGCCATTGGTCTTGCGCGACGAAGCGGAGCGCGCCGAATTTGATGCCGGCGAACGTGAGTTTTTTTTTTGGAATTTTGTTGTTGTTAACAGCGAAATATTATCGAAATGTCTGACTTCTCTAGCCCACCGGCGAAAACCATCGCCCATTTTCACCGATTGCACGTCGGGTTATATAAGCGAAAAATTGAATTTCGTCCCCAAGAACTAATCAATTGTGTTCACTATTACATGATTTCGATTCCGGTTTGACTCGGCCAAGCTAGAGTTAAGTCAATACCAGTGTTTGTGGTTCACTGGACCCTCTGGGCACCATTCCCAGTGGCCTCTTCGGAGGTTCGGTACGTCCCACAGCTAACTGAGTCAGCCGGATGAGAAAGTATTGTGATGGTGCACAACTATGATTCCACATGACACAACGAATCCGCAATTACGCCGGTGTGCGGAACGCGAACTGTTGGCTTGCTTGGCCGGATCCGCTCTCTTTCGATTGAGGTTCAGATGTGCACGGAAGAAAGTGCACATTGTAGTCTCGAAAGATCGAGCAATGATCCTGGCCGCACCAACCTTTTGCCATTTTTACAAAGAAATTCAAATATTGTTTGAAAGGCTCTTTTTTGGTTTAATGTACAAATTCGAGACCTTAAATGCATTAAAACCGTTTTACGAAATAATTAAATTTGTAGAATTATTCTACAAAATTCCAAAAATTTTTTGAAACATATTTGAAATTCAAACATTTTTTTGAAACGCCAAAATGCTTACATCACTTTTAAATAATTCAATATTATTGCACATTTGTTTACAGGCGCGAAGGATATGCGCGCGATTCGCGACAAAATGTCCGTGCTCAAATTGGCGCCCACCGCCGAAGAAGACGCCCTGCTTCGCGAATTGACCATGCCGACACTAGACGAAGCGTAGGCTCTTCATTTTTACGGTTAAATTAGGACCAAATCCAGATTACTTCTCAACTCATATCAACGCATTTAAATCAAAATCATAAGTGATGAAAAGTTTCGGAAAATTTCGGAAATAGTTCAATTTGATGTGCTCAATTGAGACGAATTCAATAAAACGCAAAAGGTTACGGTATAATAGAAAATCCATTTATGACTTATAACTGTATAAAATATCGTATAATTTCACAGTAGTCTGAGCCCACGACGCGGGCCCCTATCGGCGGGGCGCGCGTGGATGCACGAGGCGACCATAAGCACCACGCTAATGTGTTATCCCGAGCAGACCAATTGTCACGGCTTTGTGTTCGGTGGGTTCCTGTTGCGCGAGGCGCACGACATCGCCTGGACCAACGTCGCCAAATTCTCGTAAGTTTGGAGCTTATAGAAAAAGAGTTTGGACACACTGCCTTTTAGCATATGTAACCATTTTATGGGACATTTGAATGTTGGTATCCAAAATTGTTGATCTTTTTGAGTTTGGCTGGCCTTATAATTCATTTATTTTTATTCAGAAATCGACAGCCCATTTGTCAAGGCGTCACTGACGTGCTGTTTCGTGCTCCGGTCACCCTCAACTCACTTCTGCATTTCAATAGTCAGGTATTGATTGATTTGAATATTGATTGATGACTTATTACAGTTTTGGATCTTAATGGTAAATATTTTATTAAAGAAAATTTTTCAAATATAAATCTATTTTTTTCAAGGTGTGCTATACGGACGGACGTTTCGCAGAGGTTTGCGTGGATGCAATCGTGGAAAATCTGGAAAAGAATAAACTACAGGTAACGGATAATGATAGCGATTATGACATTGATAACAGTATAATTAAGTCGATAATGATATTTTTCCAGACATGTAATACATTCAATTTCACGTTCGACACGCAAGGCGAACTGCCGACCATGATCCCGAGAACCTATTCAGGTATTAGAATAAATTTAAACCAGCTATATTGTATTCTATATGATTTAGCCCTATCAATATTAGTTGGATTTCAAACGAACCGAGGTCTCTTAATACGAATTCCAAGCAACGAATTCTAAATAGGGGTTTCAAGCAACGAATTCTAAATACGGGTTCCAAGCAATGGTTCTATATGACTTTGGCTGTTAACAGCAAAATTTCATATGAACTTCATTTCCAAAATAGTGGTTCCGAGCAGTGGGCCCTTTATGATTTAGTCCAATAATGGTGAATAGGTTTTTTTTAACTAATCATTCCCTTAGGGCTCTAATCCTTTAAAATTTAAAGCTCTAATCCTTTAGAGCTCCATCTTTTAAAGCTCTAATCTTTTAAAGCTCTAATTCTTTAGAGCTCTAATTGTTTAGAGCTTCATTCCTTAGAACTATAATCAATACGATGACTTTCAATGAGTCCCGAAATTTCATTCAATCGATTTTTAGATGGACTAAGGCTTCTGAACGCCAGACGCGAGTTCAACTATTTCACAAAACGTGATTGAAATCAAAGCACAGCTTTGATTTCAAAGGAAAATAATTGAGATCAGACAAAAAAAATTGATTCATTCAATTCGAATTCGAATTTTAAACGAGACATTTAACAAAAATCTTCACTTTAATGAAATGAATTTATTATTTTTAATATATTTGTTTTTTAATACTATTTTTAAAATTATGGCAGTAATATAAAAAATATTCGGAGAAAATTTATGGCACAATAAATTTGAAGGATAAATATACCATAAGAAAGATGTATGATACTATATATATTAGGTACCATTTACCCATTAAAGGAAGAGAGTCCAGATGCTTGCCGGTGAGCCACTTACCCATCACTGTTTATTTAAAAAAAAATTTTTTAGCGTTTTTTTAAAAGCATGCGTTTTTCCTCTCTTCATCGCGAGCCATCAATTTCTAAATGGCACATTGAACTATAACTTGGTTCAGAATAGGAATTTTTAAATTCTGAAAAAAAAACTTTTCATTACAACGATAAGTTCAATATTCATGTTTATTTTGGAGTAATTTTATTAAAAAAATGATTGAGTTATAGACTTCACAAACCAAAAAGAAATTGTAAAAAAAATGCTATCTCGCTGAAAAGAAAAATTTTTTATTAAGAAATAGCGCGCAAAAAGAAGAGAGTCCAGACGCTTGTCGGTGAGTTACTTACCTATCACTGAAAATAAAGTAATTAAATACACATATCATTTCATTATTATCATTCGTTTTGTCATATTCTTCCACCATCCACCGTATCATATCAGAATGGTGATGATAATAATCTAATGTATTTGTGTATTTGTGTGCGTGTGTGTGTGTGTGTGTGTGTGTGTGTGTGTGTGTGTGTGTGTGTGTGTGTGTGTGTGTGTGTGTGTGTGTGTGTGTGTGTGTGTGTGTGTGTGTGTGTGTGTGTGTGTGTGTGTGTGTGTGTGCGTGCGTGCGTGCGTGTATGCAGACCTGTGTGTTTTTGTCTATTTGTGTCCTGTCTATTTTTGTGTTTTTAATCGTTAAAATCCGAAAATTGGAAATTTCCTGTACGATTCTATTTCAAAAAAAAATTTTTTTTTAATTTCCTCAATCTCAGTTCTCATTCAATCTGATACACATATCATTTCATTATTATCATTCGTTTTGTCATATTCTTCTAATTTTCTGGCCAACCCATTAAAAAAAAATTCATTTACTCCGATTATATTTTAATTATTTTTATTCGGAAATATTTGAAAAATATTTCTTTGGAAAATTAAACGGTATTCCAATACGAAATTGAAGCCAAAAAGCCAGGACTAAGACTCAAAGAGGACTAAGGACCTCTTTGAAACTCTTTCACCGGAATTGAAATCATGCAATAGCGAACATATGATGATTCTATGAGTAAAACAGGGAGAGTAAGGGACTAAAGACAGCTACGGATGTCAATTAGACCTCTACTAGGCTCTAGCCTTTCACGGACCTCAATTATTTGTTTATACTGATCTCAATCAGACCTCTACTCATCACTAGAATCATTCTAAAAGGCGTAAAGAGCGTGGCGCCATTGTCATTTTATCGCATATTGGATTAAAGTTTCCAAAAAGGTGGGAAATTATCTTCTCGAATTTGTGAAACGAATGAAAGCCCAATATCGATAAAATGGCTACGATCGTCCGCAAAGTGCTGCCAATTTCATTTAAAATATTTCTATTCAATGGCTGCATTGATGTTGATATTATAGCTGGCCATGGTCCTCATCCCGACCAATTCGATTCCACCAAGGTGCTCTTTTATATCAAATTTAATAGCATGGATATTTTTTTTTTATTACTTAAAAGATATTTTTTAAAATCAATTTTTAGGCATGAATTCCCAAATTGAGAGAAATTGGAATTTCCGAATCGAGGAGGATTTGATCCTCGAAATTGAGAAGGAATGGATCTTGCATTGAAGAGAATTTAACCTTCAAAATTGGAAAGCATTTCATCCTGGATCGAAGAGGATTTGAGCCCAAATTGAGAAGGATTGGATCCCAAATTGAGGAGGATTTGATTTTCGAAAATAGAATCTCGAATTGAAGAGGATTTATCCCCCCAAATTAAGAAGCATTCCACCCCGGATTAAAGAAAATTTAACCCCCAAAATTGAAAAGCATTTCACCCCAATTCGAAGAGAATTTGAACCCAAATTGTGAGGGATTGGATCCTGAATTGAATAGGATTTTACCCCCAAAAACGAGAAGCATTAAATTCCGAATTGAAGAGAATTTTCTCTCCGAAAATTAAGGAAGATTTGAGTCTCCAAATCGAGAAGAATTTCGCCCCCGACACCTAAAAAAAATAATTTTTCAATTTTTAATCAAATCAAATTTTGTTTTTTTTTCTGAAAATACTATTTTTGCATTTCGAAAAGATAATTGCACGAATCCGCATATATATTGAACGAGTAATAAAAATGAAATTTGTCCAAGAATATATCCATATCAGAGCACTTTATTTTGATTAATTTTTTTCCCTGCTTTTTTTCCGATGTTTTAGAAAAATTGGAGGAATTTTTAAAAAAATGAAAAAACAAAAATTTTGCCAGATGACGTCAAAATTTTTTAGAAAAATTTATTTTTTTCTTAATTATTCGACTTCTTAAGGCGTTCCGAGTCGGAAATTCCGCGCAAAATTTTTTCTATTTTTATACAGAAATTTTTACACTATTTCAAAGTTTTAACAATTTATTTTTATTTTTCTTCGTTAAATAAAACTTCTTTTTTTCTAAATTTTAATTTTAAAAATGGACAAAATAAACAAAAACAAATAATTAATGGAAATTAGTCGAAATGAACCTTATACTTTTGCTAACGGACTTTCGTTTCAGTCTCATAAAAGTGGGCACAAAATTTAGACTCGCTTGGAGGTCCAGATTTTGTGTCCGTCTTTATTTCAGTCTAATAAAAGTGGGCACAAAATTTGGACTCGCTTGGAGGTGCAGATTTTGTGTCCGCCTTCATTTCAGTTTCATAAAAATGGGCACAAAATTTGGACTCGCTTGATGGTCCAGATTTTGTGCCCGTCTTTGTTTCAGTTCATAAAATTGGGCACAAAATTTGAATTCCAACGGATCTTTTACGACATTTGGCTCAAAAAACCCGGCCTTATACATGCGAAATTAGGCTAATAAAGAAATTGGCAAAATTATAAAAAAAATTGTAAACATTTGGCATTCCGCTAATTTTGTAATTATTTTTATACTTATTTTTAAGTTTAAGTGTATAAGCCGCAGGGTTGTTTACCTTGAATTGCAGAAAAATTTTCATTTTATTTTTAATTGAATTTGAATAAATTTAATAAATTTTATAATTAAAATATTTTGACACTTTTTTCACAAACAAAAAATAATACAAAATAATCCAATTTCTCGGCGCAAAAATTCAATTTGAATTAATTTTTTAAAAAAAAAGTACAATGAAGTTACGCGCCGTAAGCAAAAATGTTCTAGATGTTTTTTTCACTTGCACTCTGTATGATTTGACGTCGTTGCTACGATAACAAAATTCAATCAAGGCGCCGAAAATTTGATTAGCCGAGCAAAGACAAAATGCAAAAAAATTATTTTTTAAATTTATTTTTTTGACATTTACATAATACAGTTGAATAGAAGCTATCGTGATGGAAATTTTCGACCATATTTCAACGCCATAATAACTACTCTAATTTCGTGTGTATAAGGCAGGGTGTTTTGAGCCGAATTTAAATTGGCGCCATCTAGCTCATTTTCTGTTGTATCGGATCCGTTGGAGTCCAAATTTTGTGCCCAATTTTATAAAACTGAAACGAAGATGGGCACAAAATTTGGACTTGCTTAGATCCGATACAACAGAATGAACTCATTGGCGTCAATTTAAATTTGGCTCAAAACATCCGGCATTATACACTAAATTAGGGTAATTCTTTTTCAACTTTCAGCTTTATGATAATAGGGTTTGGGTGTGTTCTCGAGGATCAAAAACGCTTCCGGACTTAAGTATTATTTTTGCATGCTCGAGCCAAACAAAAACAGGTCGCGCCAGCCAAAAACGAAATGAACCGAAACATTTCTAATATCGTTTGACTTTTATCAGGCAACCTAAAAAATTCCGAGTCGAGTCGGCACGAGGCCGAGCCGCAACAGCCAAAAACGGGTCGAACCAGTCCGGGTCGGATCATCTCTAGTATGAATACAGTAGGAAATGACTCGTTCAAATATGCATAAACGGCAAATTTTATGACATTTTAATAAAAAAGAATTTATTATTAAAAAAAGTAATTTATGAGTATGGTATTTTTATGCGGTAATTGAACTGGTTACGAAAAGGTTAAACTCATTTATTACATTGTACTTTAACTTTATATAGGAGGATTGGAAAGAGTAAGGAAAAAATATATACGGATTATAAATGAATAATTTATTAAGAAAATTGAAAGCATTTTCGAATGTTTCATCAAAAAAACCCAAGTTTTTACCGGAAATTTTTATTTTTTGTCCTTCGTAAAACTTAAGTCCTAAGCTAATGAACAATGCCATAATAAACCTCATGCTCCAATCTATAGGTCGCAGGGCTATTTGCCCTTTGTAGAAATTATTTTGAAAAAAGATTTTTTTCAAATAATATTTGAATCGTATTCCAAAATTGCGTGTTTCTGCACAAGAATTTTTTAATTTTACATTTTTTTTGTTTATTAAAGATGAAATCAACTAAATAAAATTTAAAAAATGTTTTTCCAAAAAAAGAAAGAACGCAATTTGCAAAATGGAAAATTATTTCTTTTCTAATTTTATATAATTTGTTATTTGAGAAAAATTGCAAAAAAATTTGCTCAAATTACTGTATTAATTTCGAATTTTTTTCCTTAATACTATAGTCCATTAATATTACATGTAGTCAATGTCCAAGTAAAACTCGGCATTTCTAAAGAAACTTTTTAAAACAAAAAATTGGCATTTCGTTTATGGTTAATTTCACTCAGGAATCGAATATAAGCTCCAGAGATAACGTCGAAAAATTGAGTCCAGTCAACTCGGCTTGGGTTTAATTCGGCTCCATTATTATTCTGGTTTAATTTTTTTAAAACACTTTGCCAATTTTTTCATTCGTCACTTTTTTTGTGGGTATCCGTCATTGCAATGGGTGGATATTTTTTTATAACGCGGGCCTCATTTTTCTGTAAGAAAATTTGAAAAATTTTTCTCTTCAAACAGAATTTTTCTTTTATTTTTTCCTCTAACATGGCGTGGGAGAGGTCGAAGAGAAAGAGAGAGATAAAGATAGAGATAGAGATAGAGATAGAGATAGAGATAGAGATAGAGATAGAGATAGAGATAGAGATAGAGATAGAGATAGAGATAGAGATAGAGATAGAGATAGAGATAGAGATAGAGATAGAGATAGAGATAGAGATAGAGATAGAGATAGAGATAGAGATAGAGATAGAGATAGAGATAGAGATAGAGATAGAGATAGAGATAGAGATAGAGATAGAGATAGAGATAGAGATAGAGATAGAGATAGAGATAGAGATAGAGATAGAGATAGAGATAGAGATAGAGATAGAGATAGAGATAGAGATAGAGATAGAGATAGAGATAGAGATAGAGATAGAGATAGAGATAGAGATAGAGATAGAGATAGAGATAGAGATAGAGATAGAGATAGAGATAGAGATAGAGATAGAGATAGAGATAGAGATAGAGATAGAGATAGAGATAGAGATAGAGAGAGAGATAGAGATAGAGATAGAGATAGAGATAGAGATAGAGATAGAGATAGAGATAGAGATAGAGATAGAGATAGAGATAGAGAGAGAGATAGAGAGAGAGATAGAGAGAGAGAGAGCGAAAAAACGAGAAAGAAAGAAAGAGCGAAAGAGAGAGAAAGAACACAAAGAATTTTCTTCTCCAAAAGAAAGGAGGACTATTTATAAAAGGGTCCTGGGTTCAATTACTCTTTAAACAAAATCAAATAAATTTTTTAAAAAAGCCTCACAAATTTCTCTTCAATTATTATTTTTCTTTGTAGCGATTTATTTCTTTTCGGATGCATTCATTCATTCATTCATTCATTTATTTATTTATTTATTTATTTAGTTGCGTAATTTATGCTTATTATAGTATTAATTGACTGTATTACGCTTCTTACTGTATTTTATGCTTTATTTATTCTCGTTTGAAGTATATATCGTACCTAATCGCCCAAACTTTTACGTCATTCAAAAGCAAATTCTTTGGACATATCGCAATTTAATATTGTGTAATTTTTTTCCAATTGATACTTGGTGCCTAAATTGGTGAAAAATTTATTTGTATGTAATTTGATTATGTTGTACTATAAATTGCGTCAAAATTTCCTATTTTGCAATTAACGATTGTGGGCTTTTTCATATTTTTTTTGCTTCAAGTTCAATACTGCGGCTTATATAAATTTGTCAAATTTTTATTCCTTAACGCCTCATCAACTCGATCGGAAGTATAAATTTTTTCTTTATATTTTAATTAATTTTTTTAAAATTTTGTTGCAAATTTTTCGTTGGTGTATTGGTAAATAAGTATATTTTCATCGTGAATCAATTTCCTTTGGCATCTTTTAACACGTGATTGAAAAATAAAGTGCTCTTCATGATTTAAATAAGCTCGCACCAGCACTTAAGCTAACACTCGCCCCCTTAAGATAGCATTAGCACTTGCTCTGACTATCACTAACGCCCCCTTAATTCTACCATAACCCTAATTATACTTTTTGTTTATTTGTTTATATTTTTTGTTTATTTATTTTTTTACATTTATGCAAATGCGACTATTTTGTGCGACTTATATTAAGCGGATTTGACAAATTTTTAAATTTATTGAAATAATATTTAGCAAAATGTTAAAAATTGCTAAAACTCCGCTAAAAAAATAATTTTTTCACTAATTTTTTAAGAGTACAAATTCAAAATTTTTCAAAAGAAATTTTCTTTAAAAAATGCTTCTTATTCCGACCCTATAATATACCGCGTATAATACACCAATAAATCGTCGTTTGATAATAATAATAATCAAGAGATACAGTACTAATACAATCCCAGTACCGTTATTAAAAAACATTACGATGAAATGGTGTTGGCTGCTGATTGTCATAGCGCAAACGCTTTTGCTCGTCGTTGCGTTCGACCTCTCCAATATACAGCTGCTTGAAGAAGAGCGTATGCATGTTTATATTTACCATAGGAACTGCTGAGAGTCGACTCACAAAAATTTCTTTTTGCAAGATTTACGAAAGTCAAATGGATCTAAATTTTGAGCTGAAAAATTGATTTAT